>JAESVK010001164.1:1213702-1332365 GCA_017140935.1 Hamamelis virginiana
CCCCCCCCCCCCCCCAACCCCCTTCCTATTAACAATGGCGCTCCATGTCTCGAGTATATTGATTGATGTGGCAGAGTCGGTAGGCTTAGTCGATGGATTCGAGGTGGGAAGGCTCAAGGTTGAAGTCTCTCATCATTAGTTTGCAAATGACATGATATTCTTTTCTTCTATTAAGGAGAGTAGAATCATTAACCTTAGTGTTATTCTCAAGCTAGTTGGAAATCTTTATGGTGTCAACTATCATCAACAAGAGTTCTTTTAGTGGCATTAATATTTTTGGAGGGTAGGTTAACTAGCCCGACCTCTCGACTACATTATGGGATTAGTGATTTGCCCATTAAGTACCTTGTTCTCTCTCTTGATGGAGATCCAAAAGCATAGTTTTTGGGATCTAGTAGTTAAGAAAATTTATAGAAGGCTTGATGGTTGAAAAAGGCTTACATATTTTTAAGGTGGTAGGATAACCCTTATTAGTCTTGTCTACTAGTATTCTGACTAATTTCCTTTCTATTGTTAGGATATCAATGGGTGTGGCAATGAGGATTAATAGGATCTAAAGGGAACTTTTGTAATCTAGACCAGAGTACAAGAAAGATCATTTAGTGAGGTGGGAGGTAGTCACCCTAAAAAGGAGGGAAGCTTGGGATTGGGTAATACGAGTCTTAGAAACAAAGCCCTTACTAGAAAGTGATTATGAAGATTTCTTATAGCAAAATTCTCATTTGGATTTAGTGATTACCAACAAATATAGTTTTCAGGATGATGACTAGGATGCTAGTTCTGACTATCAAAGAAACCTCTCATTGACCTTGGAAATACATCACTCCAAGGTACTTAGATTTCTCACATCACACAAGATTCATTGTTGGAAATAGATCTAGGATTAGATTATGGGAGGATTTGTGGTGAGTTGATCATCTTTTCAAGGAGCCTTATTCTTGCCTCTGTACACATTCTTGTTTTAGTGAGCCCCTATACTTGGATCTTTAAGTTCCTTTCGAGGGCTCAACCTCTTGGAATTTTAATTTCTTTAGAAATTTGAATGATTGAAAAGTTGTTGACCTTGCTTCCTCGTTTTTCATCCTAAATAATGCATATTTTTCAATTATCATCCCTAATGATAGATGTTGACGATTGGAAAGCAACAATTTATTTTCATAGAAATCCTTTTTCCATTCTTGGTTTAATTCTAATGATCATCCCACTTTTAGTCTAGCTAAATTGATTTGGAAAGCCAAAGATCTTCCAAGGTTAACACTTTTTCCTAGTTGGTGGCTCACAAAAAGGTGAAGGTGCAAGCTCACTTGGACCTTAGCATATCCAAGTCCAGATTGACCTTGTACGCCAACATCGAGGTTGAGGTACGACCTTGTATGCCAATGTCCAAGTCGAGGTGTGACTTTACATGCTTTGGTCCATGTCGAGGTGCAACCGTGTGACCTTGAAGATCCAGGTCAAGATAAAGGCATGACCTGCCAAGGTTCGAACTTCAAATGTGAACTTACATGCCAAGCTCCATATCAAGGGGTGAACTTGTATGCCAAGGTCGAGGTGAAGGCAAAACCTTGCATGCCAAGGATAAGGTGTGACCTGGCAAGGCAAGGTCGAGGCGTGACCTGGTAGGCTAAGATCAAGATGTGACCTCGCGGACCAAGGTTGAGATGTGACTTTGCATGTTAAGGTCGAGGTGAGCTTGCCTCGCCAAGAGCTAGCCTAGCTGGAGGGGGGGCTTCAATGAGTGGCTGGCCACTCGATCACATGTGAACTCTATGCCCATTAGGTGACAAGTGTCCAATGCCTTTGGCGTGACATGTCATGCTCTAGTTGATCCAATGCATCAGCACTTTTGCACTATAAAAAGAACTCATAAGTGGCTCGGAAGAGCAAATTGCTTTCCAATCCCTACTAATAAGGGGAATAGGAACTCCAAGGATGTGGTTCGAAGTAGAATCCGAAATACATTAAACTCACTCACCCTCAAATACTTCATAGAGAACTTACTTCATGTTTATAATTGATTTAAGCCAAAATATCAGAAACAAACATATTAATCCTGCCAAAATGCAACTACCACCGATCACAATTCATGCAACAGCTAATTGGATTTCAACACACAGAGTGAATGGCACTCACAGGACATTCAAAATGAAAGGCAATTTGCATTCTTACCTCTTGAAAGTATGGTTAAAGAAATCCATATTCCCTTGTATTTGTAGGCATAAATATCTGCAGCATTTGGAAGAGATAAAATCCTAGACCCATAAGCAACAATTAATTTGCTGACTTCTCGGAAAAGAAGTATGCCATTGGGAGAAGATGAGTCAAAAGTTAAACGTTGGGCTTTGTTTAGCACAAACTCAGCCACAAATTTTAACATTGGTGTGGTAACCTGCACCATTTAGTCACAAAAAGTCTCCATTTGAGCAATAACCATTGAACTTATCTAAGAATAAGAACACAGTCAAATATACCATAACATACAATATAAAAATAAAAATAAAGAAGACAGCATAAACAATATCCAAACCAGATTGAAAAAGAAAAGTCAATTATTATCTTTAATTGCATACTGCAGTGTATAATCACTTATGGCAATCCTTTATTTATCAAAAACATAATGAAATGATATGCATAGCAGCTGACAGTAGAAATAGAAACCTAGATGCAAGGAACAAATAGCATATGAATAATTTAAACTGTTTGGCCAACACAAACCAACCCCCGGGGTGGGCGAGAAAAAAAAAATTCTGCTCCTGAATTACTCCACAGTTCAACGATAGAGATAAAACTGTTGTAACAATTCAATGAACTATAGAAGGATAGCATGAACCCTAGAAATGGAATAAGTCATAATCACTTTAATTACCACTGATTTGAACAAAACAATTAGCTAAGTATCAGATCAACTTTGAGTTTCACTGCAACAATATAAACTTTCTAAAACCACTTGAGATGTGTGAAATAAAAGTTTGATGAGAATGAAGGGCGAGAAAAGATCAATTTGTGACAAAAGAATAGTTGGGTCAAAAATAAATAAAAACTAAGAAACCTAGAGGCAACTAAAGCTAAGAATTCAATTTGTAAAAGTACAAAATCATGTCAAAACCTTCAGGAAAAAGGTTTTAAAGAAACACCCAAAAGTTCCAAAAAATTCTAGAAAGGTAAAAGAGAATTCTCATTTAATAGCCCAATATTATTTTTATAAGAATGGGTAAAAGAGAATTTTCGTTAAATAGCTCAAATTTTTTTTTTTATAAGAAACACAGAGAACTCTATTAATTAATGCCAACAAGGAAGTACATATCAGAATGATGTAATGTCCCTTGAAAGAGCAGAAGGAAAAATAAAAAATAAACCCTTAGAAGAAGAAGAAACAAACACCAGAATAAGCTATAAAGGAAAACACTGATATGTCTTCAGGGATTGGTGTTTCCTCAATCATTTGGGCATGGAAATATTTTCGGCCCCAACGGAGAAGCTAGATAAGTGCTTTCTTGAGGACCATATCCACGCGTTTGCTAATAGTGAATTGGTTGATCTTTTTTTTTTTTTTTACTTTGTCTCATGTACATGATGGTGTGGCACAAGTTGTTTCAACTGGCGAACATTATGCTGATCTCTCCTATGCATGCATCTTCTCTTTTGGTAGCACATTTCTCCAGTTTTGGTGGGAATTGAGGTAAAGAGTTATGAAAAAGTGCAATTATGACCACCATTTGGTGCACTTTTAGGAAGCAATTAAGACCTGAAAGGTGAATTGAATTCTTTGTGAAAAGATGTTTGCTTTTTGGACCACTTCATCTAGGAATTCCAAGAAATTTCCCTCCTATATAATGAGGGAATGGAAAGTGGCTTGCTTATAACCATCTAATTAAAAAATTAGGAAGTGCTCTTGGATCCCTCAGGCCCTTCGTAAGGTGAAGCTCAATTTTGATGGTTGCTCCTTGGGTAACCCCCATACCACTGGAGTACTGGGTATTTTTAGAAACTACAGTAGTAATGTCATATATTCCTATTCTTTGCCTAAGGGTGAAGGTTCTGCAATAAGAAATAAATAAATAAAGATTCTAGTGCTCGTGTTTGGCCATGCTTTTAGAGACGCTGTGCAGGGGCAGGGGGCAGGATTCTTCTACAACTATCTCTTGGGCTAAAAAGGGGGTTGAATGCAACTAGATATATTGGCATCCTTTAAGAGAGATCAGAAATGATCAAGCCAGGATATGCTTATATAAGCTTATGTAAAGATGAAGCACATAGATAATAGTGGGATATAGATTTTGAAAAACTGGCCATTGGATTAGATACTATACTTATGCATGTCATGTCTGCCAAAAATCACAGTTATCCAACGGACGATTTCTCAGAATGTCATGAGAAAAACTGTGACTGTTTTCAAAGGTTGCAGTTTTTCATAGCTATATTTTGAAATTCTGACATTGGATCACTGTTTTTCATAGCTATATTTTAAAATTCTGACATTGGATCACCCTGATTTTTGGCATGCAAGACATCTATAAGTACAAATCTAATCCAACAGTCAGTTTTTCAAAATATGCATCCCACAATTCTCTATGGGCTTCATGCTTACATAACTTATGTAAAAATATACTGACTAGATCGGGACTGTAAGAGAGATTTAGATATTGTGAAATACAATGAGGCTTCTTTCTCTTCGCTGCATCTCTCTATAAATGTGTTAGAGTCGGTGATGCGGTGAAGGTGATGATAGTGTATCACGGATTTGATGAGCTGAGATGGGTTCATGCAGTGCGTAGGCTGCTGCGATTTGATGACGGGTTTGGGGTTGCGAAGGGCTAGGTTGCTTGGTTTGATGGAGAACTTGGGATTTTTTTTTTTCTTTTTGTTTGTGTGTGAATGGGTCTAAGTGGGGTTTGATTGGCTTGTTATGGCAACAAATATTAGCCAACGGGAAGGGGTGCTTCTGGTCGTTGTCGGCTAGACTTGCTGGGGTGTCATCAGGGCTGTATATGGGTCTATGCAAATTTTGAGGGTGACGGTATGGTGTTAGATCATATTTGTGTCCGACCGTGGTGATGCATTTCTCAGAGTTATTGGAATGATGCGTTGAGGGTCGTAAGGTTTGTGGACTTTTTCAGTTAGATACGGCAGCTGGGTTCATGAGTACGGTTTGACTGATGCCGATAAAACTTAAAAAAAAAAAAAGGCAAAGAAAGAAGCCAACAATGCACTTATCCATAAAATAATAGCTCTCTTTGAATGGCTCAAACACTTGAAACTCTATTTCGATCATATATGAAGAAGATAAAGGAGCAACCGAACATATAAATTGAAACAATTTATGCCATAAAACCTAGCTATAAAGTAGTGCAAACACAAATTACCAACATTCTCCATCTCTACAATACATCACAAACCATTGAGGCAAAAGATACATATCAGGCATCCTCCTCTAAATCAATTCATTAGATTTCATCCTCTAAAGAAAACTCATTGAACATTTTTATTTTTTTTCATTTTTTTTATTTTTTTTATTTTGTAATCAAATCTACAAGCCTTACGTAGAATCCTATTACAAAATTTGATAATTAGGTTTCCTACTAAACCAAGTAAAGACTTCTTAATAACTAAATAAGGCTCAAACTAATTCAAAGATTAAGAATAACAAAGCTAAACCAAATGCCTAGTTGCCTACTACCTTTGACACAATCCAAATCTATAAAATTACCATAATACCCCTAAAAATTGAATTTTCAAACTTTTTAAACTCTAAGGAAACTAGAACTAAGTATATCCAATTATATCCACCAAACAAACTCCTCTTCAAGTGGCACCTATGTTGAAGCAATTATTGCATCAATGAGGCCTACATGGCCTTTAAGAATATTCTAAATGTCACGTTCATCATTCTCCCCTAGTTAGAAAAAACTCGACCTATTGATGTATTGAAGAAGAAAACTTCATTGATTTTGAATTTTAGAGATAATATGGCCTAGTCTCCTAATTGAGAGGCAGTGAAAAAGATAATAAGAGACAAATCTTTCTAGTTGTACCATTAAAAATTTGTCACAATGAATTAGCAATTGGTTTTAGAGAAATGCCCTTGAATTGATTTAGGACATGTAAGATTGTAGGATGGTTATCTATTTTGATCTAATTTGGTTTCATAATGAGATCTAGGACATGTACGATCGTGTACTGAATAAGTATAGTATTTGGTTATACCATAACAACCAAATTCTAGGAGAAGGCCAATAAGAGAATTTATGGTTTGAAGCACAAGCTTATCGCCGACTGGAAAAAGGCTGATTTTTATGAAAGGCACTCTCAATAGTTGTGTTGCTCTAACTAGCTCATACAAACAAATCAAGGAAAAATATAAAATCGTCAACTTGAAAACCCAAGAAAGGTATCAATTTTTTGGTCAGACTGAGAAGTACCAAATATTTAATCAATATATTATGAAAATACCACCAAAACAAGAAAGATGCTTTAATATGCACTCCATATGCCTTAAAAACATTCTTAATTAGCCTCAATGAACTAATGATAAAGCGCAACATTGTCATGATAGTGACCATAACATCCATACGAAAAAGGGCAAAGAAACATAAAATCACATTTCACATACACACGCAGAGATAGTAGTTTTTGGAAGTTAATGCTAGGGGCCTTCCCTTTGACCAGTACAAAGGCTAGACTAGAGACGAGGCATTGGACCACCTTCGCAACCTAAATGATAGTCTAAAGATTAGATAGGCCAGTCCACACACCAGTCTAAGACCATCCTAAAGACAAACCAATATGTCAGCACCATCGGGTCCCATATTTGCTCCAAGTGTAGTTGATCAAAGGGAATTTACAAGCATTCAACATGCTTCAAGTATTCTCTTAACAATGGACTTTAATATTCTTCCAATAAATCGAAGGCTACAGATTTCTTAAGTACTCTTGATCCTTGATGGTGGTGAGTGCCAAGGAGAAATCTACCCAGCCTCTAGCCATCCAATCCTTTTCTCCTACATCATTTTTCAAGAGCAGAAGTGGGCTGGGGTCCACGTATTTATGCATGCTTAGATGGTTAGACCGCAACTAGACTGGCTGGAGAGGCCTAATTCATGTCCTTTGGGCCTAAACTTCGTCTCCTTCTGGACTAGGAACATCATTTCCTGGTTTGTCATGATCAGGCTGGACACTGCCAGGTCACAAGCTAATGATCATGTTCCACACTTCCACCTTATCCAATTAGTATAAGGCTTTGCATGATCTCGGGGTGTTCAACAACTGACACCAAAGGTTATCTACAACAAGCTGCAATTAAATGCACCAAGGAGCGATAATCTAAGAGTTTGTATAGCTACTGGTAAAAAGAATTCCGAAACCAAAAAGTTTAGATGGGGATTTGTTGAGTTGAATACTTAATAACAGAGAATCACTGATGTCAAATATCTGAAAACAGATGGAAATTAACTGTCATCATACCTCTGGTGTATCAGTCCAATGTGAAATGCCTTTCAAGAGAAGTGGAAAGTGTGCAGGATATAACCAATCAAAGAGAAGCCCATATGTTCTACGACTGAAATATATTGAAAAAAAATTAGAATATATTGAAAAAAATATTTATATATCATCTTAAAATTTGTCCAGTCATTATTAAAAATAAACAAAGTCAGAAATAGCATGAAAAATAACCTATTTGTGGCCATTGCAATTCCTCTGAGATCCCTCATCAACCCAATTAATGCATATTTTACAGCATCAGTGCGAAAAACTGCATCAGGAGTTGATTCCAAACTGATGAAAACCTAGACAGAAAAAACACAACTTCAATGAACGAATTGAAAACGGGGAAAAAAAATAAAAAAAGAAATACCCAATTAATTGGTACTATTAAAGAAAGAAAGAAGTACCAAATTAATTGTAGAAATAATACCATAAAAAGTTGGGATATTTATGTATATGAATTCCATAAAATAATAAATGCCGACATGCATATGTAAATGTACGAGTATGGATCCACAACAGAAGTGGGGCTTCCAAAACATCTCACAAAATGGAACGAAATTTAAGGTAACTTTTTTTCCCATTTGCAAAAGCATGCTGTATTTGTAAGACAAAATATGCTGTATTTGGAAGGCAAAATGGCATCATAGTTTTAAATGCAAGTATTCAATAAAGAGTATACTGGATCGTGTCTTAGGCTCTTCACTCTTGTTCTTTTTTACCTTTTTTCCTTTTTGATAAGTTAATGACGTTGTATGTATAGAAGAAAATGGTACACGCAAGGTAGACAGACACATTTACAGAGAAAGCAAATCAAGAAACTATAGAAAGACAATTAGTTTTCCAAATTATCTGGACATTTCCACACAAAAAGAACTAAGTTTCAATTTCCTAGTAGCAAGCTCAACCCCCTCAAAAGTTCTATTTCTTTTTCTTTTTGTTTTTTTTTTTTTTTTTTTTTTCCAAAAAAAAAAGACTGCATGAGGAATAATCTTCCAAACTGATAATGTAAAGTTGTTCGCACTCCGACACCACCTACTTTCCACTAATTGAAAAACCATTTGATGCAAAACCCAATTTATCCCAAAGCGTGCAAAACAAAAGGCCCATTTTTCAAGGAGTCTAAGGCTGTTGTTTTTAATAATTTCCCATGTGCTGGAATCTTTTGATATGTTATGATCAACTTTGTATAGTTCTGCCACTTCCTTCTTGACACAATTTATGTTATTTAGAGAGAAAAACGAATACCCATCAAATCATTGATTTAAAAGAACTCAAAGATTCACGCATGACTAGTCTCTAAGACACATGTTGACTAATTAATACCATGAAATCATCAATTTGAAAGAACTACAAATCATTAGTAAAAGAACCATAGCAAGATTCATTTCAAATGCATGCATTGAGGTTTTGAGCATGCATGAGAGAGAGAGAGAGAG
The DNA here is from genome assembly GCA_017140935.1 of Hamamelis virginiana. Taxonomy (NCBI): domain Eukaryota; kingdom Viridiplantae; phylum Streptophyta; class Magnoliopsida; order Saxifragales; family Hamamelidaceae; genus Hamamelis; species Hamamelis virginiana. The sequence goes on from JAESVK010001164.1 coordinate 1,222,624, forward strand.
AGAGAGAGACAGAGAGAGTACTTGCAGAAGCGGATCCATTGAAGATTTAAATTTCACAGGGCTGTCCTCCATAAAAATCAACCAGCCAATAGTGTAATAAAAGGTTGTTCTGCTGCGAGAGCATCTATACTCCTCTAAAAATGGAAAGTGCTCTCTCTGAAATTAAAATTTCAAGAAATGAATCTCTAAATCAAGGATTCATAAGGATTGTAACAACGGCCAAATCAATAGCAGAACAATAAAGCAAATAGGAATATATAAGGGCTGGAATTACAGTATGATGTGCGACAATGAATTTAACAGTATCCAACTTCAGAAGCAGCTTTCCAGTCATGTATCTGTGGCAGATAAATACCATTGAGAAAAATATGACATTTATCAACCAATATAACATAAAGGCCCAATTTGTGCAATCAAATACTGATGTAATAAAACTAACCCAGATGCCAGCTCCAAGAACAAACTTAAGGTGTGATCAATAACCTCCTCGCTCTGCATGTAGGCACAAATTAAGATATAATTTAAGCCCCAAAAACCAGATAATCACAAAAAAGCAACAATGGAAATCTGACCTCTGTGTAACACTTAAGGTTTGTAGCAATCTTGCCAACAATCACATTCAATAATAACAGATGATCATGAAGTCCAAGAAGCTCAGACAGTCGGGCATATAACTGCTGCAATAAAACCAATATAAATAAATAAACAAATCTTAAGGGATATGTAAAGAATCATTTTTTCCCTGAAGAGGACAAACAGAAACTTCATTACCTTAGAAGAATGCATGGCCTGATCACCTACATATGACTTTCGAAAATGCTGAAAGAAGGTGAGAATCGCACGATCAAGTCTTTGCTTGCTTAATTCACCGTATCTCTACCAAATACCAACAGAATAGGATCAATAATTTTAAAGAATTGCCCAAAGTATCAGTGGAAACAAATTCAGAACAAGAAGACTAGGATACCTCAATATGAAGAGCCAGAATCCTTATATTCTTTCACTAATAATAAAATTTAACTAAGGCATTAAAGAATACCTCGAAAAAATCGCTATCAGTATGCTCCATTATTGAGACTATATACTTAATTCTTCACTCTTTCAAGGACATATAATATTCATGAGAGAAATGCCTAATTCTTCAATTGCTCACAGGATTTACATTTTAAAGGAAAATACAGTCACACATGAGGAGTACACAATAATAAGGATTAATCTTGGTCATTACAAAAGTTGTAAACGAGAGAAATAGCAAATAATTATACCTACTTAAAAAAACATAAATAAATAAATAAATCAGATAGCACAATCAAACTAACTCCTTTATTTACAACCAAACAAGCATAAGCCTAACGATATGAATAATTCTCCACAGCCACCAATAAGAACTTGCAACAAAGAAGTATTACTCTCCTTCCAGATACTCCACTTTCAATGAAAGGAAACCCTCCGTAACGGAGTAACCTCCTTCCATTCTTTGTAATTCTTAAACAATTAATAGCTCGGTAAATTAATGAATCTATACACAGGCAAAAGACCAAAACTGAGAAACTATCTAACACCACAGCAATGACGTAGCAGGGCTACGCATTAGACAATGGTAAACCCTTTCAAGGTTTTACTAACAAACAATACTCCGATTTGAAATAATCTATAATCATAAAATTAAATGGTCAACCATGAGAACCTTATTCACAAACCTAGACCATTTAATGAAAGAAGCCCCATTCTTCCCATATACCTTTGCCAGGGAAGGAAGAACAAACATATGTTAGAGGATCTTGCACCACTCCATATCCAACCATGCTTATCCCCATTGTTCAACACATGGACAAGGGCAATGATGAAAATGGCCCAATTCAATGCTTACAACAAGTCAATCTTTCTTTCCCAGAATTTGTACATAAGAGTATACAGCTCTATGTGATGGTAAAGGTTCCTTTCCCAAAATTTGAACACAATTCGGATCATACTCTGAATTCAGTCCAGCTAAAAACTCAAATATACACTCCTGCTCAATAAACTTGTTAGATTACAACACACTTAGCCTGAAAATTCTAATAATGATCCAACTCCTACCACGGTCCATGAGGAGTATGAAAGTAAGCTGATAAGGACATATCATGTTGTGTGGTCTCATGAATCTTACACTTCAAGTCATAAATTTGGGCCACATTTCCCATCTTGGAATATGTTTGTGCCACAGCATCCCAAATCTCCTTTGCAGTTCTCAAAAATAAATACCCATGACTAATCTTTGGTTTCATTGAATGGAGAAGCCAAAACATTACTGTGAAATTTTCTGCATCCCACTTCTCATACGAAGCATCATCTTTTGAAGGTTCTGTTACGTTACCGTTCAACTATCCCATCTTTCATCTACTTTTAATAGAGTGGCCGACGGAGATCCATATTAAGTGATTAAGCCCATCCAATTTCACAGTTGTGATTTGGAGAGTAGGATTTTCACTAATGGGTATACTCATAGTTTTAAGTATCGGGTGACGGACCCGTAATAGTAACGGTAAAGGTGTAACAAGACACAAGTGTATTAGGTGATACGTAACGGGTATCGAGCGCCAGGGCTGTGAATTTTTTTAATTTTTTTCACACCAACCCCCAAAAGCAATAATACACTAGTCTGTACCATATACTCATGTATATTGATGTTTTCAAAGAGTTCTAGTGATTTTATTTCAAGTTTTCAAGTTTTAACTAATAATTACTGAATTAAAACTAATCATTACACCCATAATTTATAATTATTTTCATGAATATTTTTATAATATATTTTGTAAGTTATAACTTCGAAGTTATATGTTGCTAGCTTGCGTGTTAGAAAGATTTATATTTGACTTGACCATTGTTTAAATAATACACACACACACGCACACACACACACACAAACACACACCAGAAAAAGGAGACAACTGATGGCTTGCCTTACTGGACCACAACAATAGTGGCAACGAGGCTCAAATTGGTCGGCGGCGGAGTCCTTGGCAGTGACTAGCTCCTCTCACTGCCTCGCAGCAAGCTTTCTTTGCTTCTCTCCTTCTTTTCCTTTGATTTCTTCTTCTATTCTTCTCAATCCAACACTCACGGGACTAAAAGAATTGGAATCCAACAGGTTTTTGAAAGAAAGGGAAACAGTAGTGTCATGATTGTCAGGAATCTATGTGTTCTTTTGTTCTTCACAAAGGTGTAAAGGGAATCGAGGGTAAGTAACGGGTATCGGGCCTTTACTCACCTTTATGTACCATATCACACCTATACGATGTGAATGGCTATAAACATACCATATGTGGGTGTAAAGCGTAAAAGACCTTCCCAAATCCTATATGTATACGTATCGAGCAATACGTATAGGATCGGCCGATATTTAAAACCTTGGGTATACTTTAACCCATTCTCCCACTTTGATGGCTTTTAGAGGTCTGACTCAATTCTAACATCTTGTGGACAGCACTCAAACCATCTAAATGGCTCCAAAAATACAAATATTTGGCCAAAAACCAGCAAATAACTAGAGTAGAGGAGCAAAACCCTTCAACACATGCTAGAACCCTCTAATTACAGCCTTAAAACCACCCAAGAACACTGTTGCAGGTTGCTGGAGTCCAAACAGGCCCTAAATAACACATCTCAGACCAGAAAAAGTGCATGGCAGCCCCAAATAAACATTATAGCACCTGTTTGATGAAAACAGCCCCAAAACAACACTCTACAGTGCAAAATGGACCCCTAAGGCCTGATTTGAAGCATCAAATCAGCCCCAAACTTTCCAGATCTGGGATTTCAATAATAAAATAAATAAATAAATAAATAAACCTGTTCTCCAAAAATGAAAGAAAAATAGAAGAAACACATCAAATGATCTCCGATTGAGCTGAAATCTCATCACAACATTCCTCTAAGAGAGACAATTGAACCATGCATCAAATCACCATGCTAATATCAACATTCATACTTCAATATCAGCAGATTCAGTTTGTGTGTGTGTGTGTGCGTGTGCGTGTGTGTGTGTGGTTGGGGAAACAAGAAGAAGAAGAGGAGGAGGAGGAGGAGAAATAAGAGATAAAATAAAGAGTTAATGAGAGAGCTGGACATCTCTCCCTTGTGCATTAGCATCTTATAAAAGCATAAGTACAATGACATGAATACCCTTTAGCTTAATGCTAGAAAATAAAGGAAGACATAAATAAATTCCAACAAATATATAGATTGGGAACTTAGCATTTTCTCAATCTATGAAACAAAAGATCATTCAATCATGATCCAGAATTATGTTATAGAAGATTTGAACTCAATAGCCACAACATCATACCCAAACTTCCCATGCTCAATCATGGACAACCAATGCAGCAATGATTAAAGTTTTTATTTTCTACCCGTATCACACATGAGAAAATTAGTATCTATATTAAAGGAAACAGATAAATTGGCATTAGGAGCTAATGTTTCATTTTGCATTACAAAAAAAATCAAACTTAACAGAATGCAAGCCAATATCTGCTGTTGTACCTGACTGTGTAGTCCACTATCAGCGACATTTATCAACTGCAAAACACGAGCAGAGAGTTCTGCATCAAGTACTTCTTGTGACTCCACACTACAAAAGAGAAATGAAGAATAATGTGCTGTTAAAATACAATGGCAAAGTAAACATGCCACAGTATTCCCAAAGGAGATAAAAAAATCTTAAAAAATAATTATATTTTACCTACAACCAGTACATTGTTTTATCTTAAGTATAGCAGCAATAATATGAACAATCCAAGCAAGTTTGGCTTCAATTACAGAGAGTTCACTGTTATCACCAGTCTGTATTCGTGCTCTTTCCTATTTAGATCAATTAAAAATAGATTGATTAAATCATCGCAGATACAAACAAAATGAAGGCACTGCACATAATAAGACTTGAACATACCGTGTATGTTTGCAGAATAGGCTCCATAATATTGATTATATACAAACTACTGCTTTCATACTGCAACTCAAGAAAATATAGTCATAAAACTACAACACATTCACAAAATACGAAGACCACTATAGTACTATACTTGTAACTTTTTAACATCATCACTTTGATTTATATGTAATTCAACAGACAGAAATAGCACCAGTCATATAAGAATGCTAGACCTGGAATCTGCAGAGGTAAGGAAAGCAATCTAGCTGATCCTGAAGAAGTTCAACATTGTCCAGTGGATTCTCAGAAAGATCATCCGGGAATCCAGCCTACAAAATACGAAAAGAAGCAAACAGAAATGTAAATTTCAATTTTGAAGTTGAAACACAAAACACAATATGCCAGTCCCGAAGAAAAGCGCATGTCAAGATACCTGTACAGAGTCAAATCTTGATGTGATAAAACCTTCAGTAATCTTAGGTACAAATTCATCCAGCAAGCTTGGGGCATCACCCTTCAAATATGGAACAGATGTCACCAATCTGGACCACAGCCCCAAAAGGTAGTATACACTACTGCTGGCCCACTGGTAAGAAGACATAAATTTAATCAACATTTTTAAGTTGCAAGGGTTTTACAAATCACATATAATTTATTTGATGCACTGTAAATAGTAGTATAAATGTTGTAGAACATTTGCTTGATAAAAGTCAAAGAAAATTAAACTGTATATTTATTTTCAGGAAATATTTAAATATTCTAAACAGCAGTCAACCTGCCAGGACTGCAAAGACTTTGATGTGAACTCTGCTACCAAACGTATCCAATCACTATAGCCTTCGACATTCACAAGCTCCGACAACTGCAGCAGAACTTGACAAATTCAATTTACATGAGCAGTAATGCTCATTGACTTGAGGTAAGGTTACTAACAAACATTAATTCAAATCAATACATTTGTGCAACTAAGAGTTTAAGTTAAAAAATATCTATGCATTGTATCTCCGAATTCCAACGATAAAAATAACTTCCAATTCACTCGTCAAAGTGCATAAATTATAATGAAGGATTGAACCACTAAAATTTTAAGGAAGCATTATAGTATATGTAGATAAGCATAGATATCAGAAGAAGACATGAACAATTGCAAGCTAACAAACTTGTTCAGGCAATTTCTGAATCACAAGCCAAAAAACACCAATTACATATTCCTTGCAATTTAATTATAAGAAAACACTAATCTTAAATGGTCAAGCCCTAGCAAGATCATGCTAGTTCGAAGACTAAGGACAAAGACAGCCATATGGATGGAGATATCCAAGAGATGGATTCATATACGCAGAATCCAAAAGCAGTAGAAGTCGCATTAAAGCAGAATTGTATAAACTGTACCCTCTTGTCCATAAACTTCTGGAAACATCAATCAGTGAACTTTAACAATGACTGAATTGATAAATAATGAGAACAACACTAAGGGATAAGACAGCCATAAGGATGCAGATATCCAAGGATGAATTGTGAATGTATTTAAATGCACTAACTTAAAATCTCATATTTAAATGGCCCAACGGCGAATTGTATTCTGTTACAACTAAAATTTTTGTTACATTTTCCATTTCAATGTATAGTCAACACAATTGGAATAATGAAAGTAAGGAAATTTTCATCCAATATATCAATTCTCACATAATCATATATATTAAAAAATGAGAGGTTAAGTCTGTTTGATCAAACTGTTCTCCTCCATTGTCCACTCATCTGCATCTTTCTTTCCATGATAACCTTAATATTCAGGTCATTCAGCTAGTTCTTTTCTGCAGCTCCAGGGCTACTTTTGTTATGACAGATCTTTTTGAAGCCACTTTCATACTGTTGTGATCATCAGTATGTAATTAGTGGTCATGACCATAAGTTATTTCTTGTGAACAGGGTTCAGGGTTTCCTAACATTGTTATTGTTGATGAAAATTACTGCATCAGGTCTGCAAACGTGGTCAGCATATAGAATATAGAACACATATTCCATCTTTTTTGGTTGAATGTTGACTGCAGTGCTTTTGATTATCTTTAAGATTTAACTACAAGTGAGATCGGAAGTCTAACGCGTTGAGTGTTCTCAACAGTATTGCTGTAGTAACAGAGTTATTGACTCAACTCACAGGAAAACTCAGTGTGTGCAGAAAGAGGGGAGTCAGCAGGAGGGCACAAACTACCTCAATTCCAATTTGATAAGTTGTATCTCATCGGAAGATGGATCAATGGGTTTGTGAGATGACTGTCTAACATGGTATTAATATGACAGACTGTATATTACTAATTGAATCACTAGAAGGTTGAAAGAAGTCTTATTGTGATGGTTTCAAAGTCCCAAGATGCTTTTGTGGGGGGTGTCAGATTTTAGATGTAGTGTTTGTGGTTAATGAGGCAGTTGAGGAGTATAGAATGACGAAGAAGGAAGGGATTCTTTTCAAGGTAGAATTTGAGAAAGCTTATGATCATGTGAATTGAGACATTGTTAACTTTATCATAGAAAAGAAAGATTTTGGGAGTAGGTGGAGAAAGTGAATTAGGGGTTGTTTGTGTACTGCTAATTGTTCTGTTATCGTTAATGATAAACCTGGTAGATGTTTTAAGGCCTCAAGATGTTTTGAGGCAAAGTGATCCCTTGTCGCCTTTCTTGTTTACATTGGTGGTTGATGTTTTGAGTACTCATGAATAGAGCTAAGGAGGTGGATTTAGTGAAAAGATTTGAGATTGGGAGGGATAGGGTTTATGTTTCTTATTTACAACTTGCAGATGGTGTTGCTTATCAAAAAAAAAAAAAAACAACTTGCAGATGGTACTTTATTTTTCCCATCGGGTAATGAGCAAAAGTTTTTACATTTGCAATCTATTTTGTAACTTTTGAGTTGGTTTTTGGAAATTAAAGGTGAATATGAATAAAAGTTCAACAGTGAGAGAGTACCATCAACCTTGTAGGGTGGTGAGACAGATGGAGAAGTTGATAAGAGATTTTTTGTGGGAAGGTTGGGGAGAAGGGAAAAAAAGTTCATTTGGTTTGTTGCGATGTTGTGTCTCATTCAAAACCTAAAAGTGGACTTGCTGTGGGTAACATTGCTAACAGGAATTTGGCTTTACTTGGTAAATGGCTTTGGAGATTTCCAACGTGAGAGTAACTCCTTTTGAGCACAAGGTTATCAAGAGTAAATTTGGATTGCAGGAGAATGGTTGGAATGCTAGATTGTAAGGGAGGTAACTTGCCGAAGCCCTTAGAAAGGAATCTCTCAGTTTTTCCTTGTTTTTGTCGCTTTGTTTCCTAAGTTGTTGGTAATGGGAGAGAATTAGGTTTTGGAAGGATGTGTGGAGGGGGGAGTACTCTTTTGCTTCTGTGTTTCCAAGGTTATATAATTTGTCTTCTTTTCCATGGTGCAAAATATCGCCCGATACCGAGTTGACTCGAACGAGTCAACTTGGTATCGGAGCCACCAGATCTTGCACCGAGTCAAGAATCACGGCAAAAGGTAAAGAATCATTCATCTCGGCCAAGACGAGATGAGACACGGAAATCTTGGAATCCCGTCTCATCTCGACCGATATGAACGCTACGATCTCCAATAACTAGAGTAAAAAAAATATTGAAGTAGTAGAAGCAGCAGCAGCAAGAGGCTAGCAGAGAACCCAGGGAAAAAAAATTTTAAAAAAAATAAAGAGGAGATGGTGGTTGTGGTGTGTGCTGCAGTGGTTGCACTGCTTCTTCTTCTTCTTTCTTCTGCTTGGGATGAGGGCTATCACTTTATCTTTTTTTTTTTTTTTTTTTTGGAACTTGGGTTTTGTGGTGGATCTTTTTTTTTTTGTTTTTTTTTTTTTTTTTTTAAGAAGTCTTTTTATTTGTTTTTTAGGAAATAGGGGCTGATCTGCAAAAGAAATAGAAATTTCTGGATTGTGGAGGCATAACATGACATTCAATTTACCAATTTACCCCTCTTCATTAAACTAATTATTAAAAAGATATAACTCTTATTATATTTATTTATTTTATTTATAAAAATTTATATTAAAAATAGTTATATGTTCTATCCAAAAAAATTTGTCTTTTATTAACAATCATACCCCTTAGGTTGGGGATTCTAACATAAGCATTTTATACCACTAGGTCTTTTTAACATAACAAATAGGCAAAGGAATTTGGAAGTCTTAAAGACCTTATGGTGTAAAATTGGACCTCGTGGTAGCGCACCAATGCTTTTTTTTTTTTATGTTTTTTGTTATGTCATGCATTCTAAGCCATTTATTTTGCTTGTTTTATGGTTTCAATTTGATTGCATGATTTTTTCCGATTTTTCTATAGTTTTTTTTAAAAAAATTTTAACATTATTTCATGCATAGAGTTGCATCTCGCCCGATACATGACGAGACGTCCGCGACTGTGATGTCCATGACCGCGACTTTGAATCATGTTCTCTTCACGAGGCTCCTATAATTAGTTTTGTGGTTTCTTCATCTTTTCCGTTAAGTTGGCATTTTCATTTCTTTAGAAATCTTAATAATAGGAAATTTGATGAGCTTTCTTCTCTTTTATCTATTCTTGAGGGTGTCGTTGAGTCCCTTGGTAAAGGATAAGAGAGAATGGTCTTTACACTCTTTGAGTTTCTTTTCTTGTAAGTCTTTCTTTGAGGCTTTGTGTGAAGATTTTTCCTTGCCTCCTTTTGGACCCTTTAAGTTTATTTGGAAAGTTAAGGTGCCCCTTAAAGTTCAAGTATTTGCTTGGTCACTAGCAATAGAGCAATTAATACAAATGACCCACTGAACTTTTTAAGGTAGGACATCTTGTCCTCTTTATTATTTCTTAATAAAATCTTCTTGTTGCTCATCAAAAGAAAAAAAATACTAATGACCTAGCACAAAGAAGGCTACCTAATATGTACTTTTCTCCACATCGGTGTTTAATGTGCTACAAAGATTGCGAGAGTATTTATCATTTGTTTTTACATTGTCCTATTGTTAGGACTTTATGACAATCTTTTTATGCCTGTGGAAATGTGTTGGGTTGCCCTTTTATTTGCTTCAGATATGTTGGAGATTGATCTTAAGGTGTTTGGGTTTTCAAAGAGAGCTCAAACTTTTTGGAAACTCTTTGGAAATGTTGTTTGGGTTTTCAAAGAGAGCTCGAACTCTTTGGAAACTCTTTGGAAATGTGTTGTGACGGCTATTTTTTGGGTTATCTGGCTTGAAAGAAACACAAGTATCTTTGAAGATAGAGTAATTTGTGTTGAAGAAATATAGGATAAAGTTTGCTTTTTGCCTTCTTTTAGGGCCTCGACCACTAAAGAGTTTAAGGTGTTCCTTTATTCATTATTAGAGGTGAATGGGTTTTAGTGTGTAGGTCTTGAGGGGATTTTTTTATTCTTTGTATTTTCTTTTACTATTCTCTAGTTTGTTACTCTATTTGTAAGTTGAATTCCTGTCCTCTTTACTTTTTTCAATCATTTATAAAATTGTTTCTTATTAAAAAATCGTGATCGGGATAAGATAAGAAGACCAGATGGTTGTTAAGGTTGCTATGTAGATGAGTATACTTTAAACTATTTGAGGCTCCCTTTGGGAGGTACTCCTTGTTTGGAGTTTTTTTGGACCCAGTTGTTGATAGAATAGGGAAACGGCTGGATTGATGGGAGAAAAAAAAAAATAAGAGTTTCAAATTCTAAAGGGGAAAGGTTGTATCTATTCTAATAAGTATTATCAATTATTCTTATTTATTTTATGTCGCTCTTTAGGATGCCTCTTAAGATGGCGAATAAGATTGCAAAAATGACGAGAGATTTTTTAGGAAGGAAGTAGGGAAAGCAAGAAAGACCATTTGGTTAATTGGGATATTGTCTCTTGTCCAAAAAATAAGGGCGGTCTCTCTTTGGGTAATCTAGTTGAAAAGAACATTGCTTTAACTGGTAAATGATTATGGAGATTTCCTTTTGAACATAATACTCTCAGAGATTTTTTTATCAAATGTAAATATGGGATTTAGGATAATGGGTGGAATGCTCAAGTGGGTAATAGAATGTCAGTAAGGTGTCTTTGAAAATTCATCTCTCACAGTTTACCCGAAGTTCTAAAGTCAATCAGATTGGTTGTGGGAAATGGGGGAAAACGTTCGTTCTTGGGGAAATATGTGGAGAGGGGATATTGCATTTTCTGCTGCATTTCCTCGATTGTATAATTCTTCTTTGAGCCATAATGTTTCTATTTCTAATATGGTTGGTTCTTAGTCTTTTCTACATGTATACATGGTTCAAAGTACTGTCCGATACTTGGTTGCGATGTGGGACTTCGCTTCACAGACTCATCCAAGTCAACTCAGTATTAGATGATACTTTGAACCATGTATACATGTGGAAAAGACTAAGAACCAGAAAAAGAAGAAAGTAAGAAGAAGAATCAAAGCCAGCAACCAGGGAAAAAAATTTAGAAGAAGAAGCAGCAGCAAACGGCTAACAGAAAGCCCAGGGGAAAAAAAAAAAAAAGAAGGAAAAAAGGGAAAAAAAAAGGAGGGAAGAAAATAATTAATGCTGATCCAAAGTACAGCACAAGTTCCCTCTTTCCTCTCCTCCTCCTCCTCCTCCTCCTCCTCCTCCTTGCATATAAAAAACTGCCCTGTTGTGTTTCTTCTTTCTTCGGTTCCCTGTTTTGACTCATGAGGGCTGATTTCCTAGTATAATAAATGAGAGAAGCATCTGGAAAAAAGCATCATTTTTTATAATTTATAAATTAGTCCCTCTGTTTTTTCATTATTATTAAGAAAGTATACTTTTATTCTATTAACTTATATTACTTATAAAATGGCCCAACACTTTTATTTTTATACTAAAAATAATCATACATCTTTTATTAACAATTATACCCCTTTAAAAAATTTAATTTAATAATATTTTAGACAAATAATTCTAACTCTTTGATTACATTATTAAACTAAATTGACAATGATGCCCTTTGTGGAAAAACAAAAAGGTTCATATACCCATAAGTCTCTAACATAAGCATTTTATACCATTTAGTCCAAAAGTCCTTTTAACATAACAAATAGAAAATGAAATTTGGAAATCTCGAGAACCTCATGGTATAAAATTGGACCACGTAATATAAAGCTCTAAACACGGGAACTTTTAGATAATTTTCCAAAAAAGATAAAATATTATATATAAATAAAATCATGCTAAAACAATAAATAAAAATTACATGTATATATTTACTTTTGCGTCTAATGGTTAAATATTGTACATTTTATTTATGTAGAACCGCGCTAGTGCCCTTTTTTTCTTTTCTTTTTTTTTTTCTTATATCATGTTATTTTTCTTGTTTTATGGTTCCAATACGTTGCCTTTTTTTCTGATTTTTCTATGATTTTTTTAAAATTGTTTTGAATATTATTTTATGCCTAAAGCTACGTCTCGCTCGATACGCGATAAGACGTCCACGACTACGACTTTGAACCATACATGTATAGGATTTTAAATTCTTTTAAAATTTCAATGATAGAGGATTCTCTAAGCTTTCTAATATGAATGGCTCTTTTTTCTAATACGCTTACTTTGTTTGTTTGATGGGCTCTATTTGAGATAATTTGTTCCTGATAGGAGGAAGTGTAGCTCATTCTTCGGGAGTTTCTTTTTTCCTTTTTTTTTTTTTTCTTATAAGCAACAAATATTTTATTAAAGAAGAAAAATATACAAGTGAGAACAAGATGAACTTTGGAAAAAAAAAAAAAAAAAAAAAGAAAAAAAATATATACAGCTCACACCCCACACACCACATTCCAATTTCCCCTACTAACAAAATGAAGGTTCCCCACAAAATCCTTTTTAAGACTAAAGCCCATAAAGAAGCAAAATGAGAAACCTTATCCCACAAAACCTCTCTAAACTCTATCCCCAAACACCCTTGAATTCCTCTTCAACCAAACAACCTAGAAACGGCCAAAAATGCATATCTCCATTGCATCAAAGCTATCTTACTACCGCCTTAACCTTAAAAATTAATCTCTAGCATCTATACACAAGGAATGGGAGGGGTCAACTCTATATCCGCTAATCGAAAAAGGGACTACCATATCGGGAGATTTTTCTTGCAAGTCTTTCTTCATTTCTTTGGTTGATGATATTTATGTTCCTATTTTTCTCCCTTCATTAATGATTTAAAAAGTTAAAGTGCCTCTAAAAGTTCAAGTTTTTGCTTGGTGTGTCGCTCGCAAGAGAATTAATACTAATGATTTGTTTCATAGGAGGAGACCTTTCCCTTGTTTATCTCCTTCGTGGTGCGTTATGAGTAGGGGGGACGAGGAATGTGCGGATTATCTCTAATTGCATTCTTCAGTGGCATGATGGATTTGGCAAAAACATTTTTCGGATTGATAGATTGGATTAGGTTCCTCCAAATTCTTGTTCTAATATGTTTGTCATTGACTTTGGGGGTTTGAGGAAGAGTGAGAGAGCATGCATACATACTTTGGAAATGTGCATTCCTTGTAGTTTTTTGGGTTATTCGGCTGGAGCGAAATGCAAAGATCTTTGAGGACAAGTTTGTTTGTTTAGTTGAGTTGTGGGACCGAATGTATTTTTTGTCCTTTTTTTCTAGTTTCCATTAGTTTATTATCGAAGCTAATTGGATATTAGCGGGTCAAGAGTAGTAGTCCTTTCTTTATGAGTTTCTTTATACTCTTTTTGTTCTAGAGGACTCCTTTGTAATTTTTTCTTTTATTAATAATATTTCATTTTGTTGTTGTTCAAACAAAATAAAAAAGTTAATAGTATAAATGGCCATTTAATAATATACAGCCGCTAAATATACACAACATAATACATGCACAATGAATGGGAGTTAGAGTTACTGGTCTGCTGTCCCATGAGCATAGCAGGTCTGCTGCCCCTGCTGACGAGCTGTTATTGCTGCCACTATGAGCTGCTAATGCTGATGTTTGGTAGCTTGATTCTATGTTTGTTAGTTATTGTTATTTTTTTGCTTTGTGATAGCCTGGTCACTTTAGTTTTCCTCTGGAGTATGTTACAACTAAAAGAATCTCTATAAATAAGAGATGAGTTGGCATTTTAGTTAATTTTTCTAGATCTCTTTCACATTGTCCTTTGGCTATGGCTCTTTGGCAATTTTTCCAGATCTGTTTTACATTATCCTTTGGCTATGACTCTTTGGCAAAGGTGATTTAAGTCTTTGGATCTCTGTTGGGTGGTGCCAAGAAATACTACAGCTTTGTTCGAAATTGAGTTCCGTATTTTTGGGGGTTCTGAGACAGCTATTGTTTTCTGGAGATGTGTTGCTTTGGCCATTTTTTGGGTTCTTTGGCTTGAAAGGAAAGCCCGTATTTTTTAAGATAAATTTAATAGTTTTGATAGTTTGTGGGAGCGGGTGTGTTTTTTGGGTTCTTTTTGGGCTTCGGTGACTAAGGAGTTTAGGGGTGTTCCTTTGTTTCTTATCTTGAGTAATTGGTTGGCAGTGTGTAAGTAGAGGTTTGTAGTTTAGTAGGTCGTCTTTTGGCCTTGGTTTTTTTAGCTTTTCACTTCTTGGATTTCGTTTTTGTAGGACATCTTTTCCTCTCCTTTTATTAATAAAATTTTGTTGCTTAAAAAAAAAAAAAATAGAACCATCTCTTTTCTGAAATTGCCAGAAGTTTCTCAATAAAACCAGCAACTTTCTTGCATTTTCTTGTTTGCCAAACAAGAGAAATGCATCATTTGGTATCAGAGCCAAGATCTGGTCCTTCTCTCCATTGATTTGAACTCTGTGAAGTGATTTAACTCCCTAATTCCTTGATTTCTTTCTAGCCGAAAAAAATCACGGACACTCAAGCCTGGATTGTAGGGACCTTAGCTAGTTTTCTTTGTTGATTTCGTGCATTGGAAGCTTAAAAATAGAATCAGCCATGATCTGACAATGTGCGACTGCTACAGGATCAAAAATCGCAGCTTACAGTGGATTCAAATCCACCAGAAATTGCTGCCGATCAGTCATGATTGCTGTTGTTGAAAAGTCTCTCGCATTTCAACCTTGATTCAGCCACTGAATTTTGGAGAACTTGACTTGATTGTTCAGTTATCACAGATGTTGGAAGACAACTAGAGCCTAAGTTGCTTTGGTAAGTTCTTTTTTAAAATCCTACTTTCAGTTTTCTAAATTCTGGTCTAATAATTAATGTGTGGTTGCTGTAAAGTATGCTATCATTGTGCCGTGATCTGATTTAGACTGAAATCTCAGATTTAGTATCACTTTTAGTATCACTTTCAGACCTGTATTGGTCTTATTTGTGAGCTGATCA
Organism: Hamamelis virginiana; assembly: GCA_017140935.1. Taxonomy (NCBI): domain Eukaryota; kingdom Viridiplantae; phylum Streptophyta; class Magnoliopsida; order Saxifragales; family Hamamelidaceae; genus Hamamelis; species Hamamelis virginiana. Next base: position 1,237,853 of record JAESVK010001164.1, read on the forward strand.
GTGTTCTACTGTGAGTTAGTTGCTGAAATTGTAGTGTATTGTGATTGAGTGCACTGTCGGTGAAGTTCTTGTATTGTTGGCTGTCATTTTGTGAGTTCCTTGCTGCAATTGTTGGTGAAATGGCACATAGAGGTAGAGGACGAAGGGCAAGAGGTACAGGTAATCTTGGGAATCATGGAGAGGAAGACGAGAATCAACCTCCATTGGTTAGACCTACTGGACAGCCACCAAATAAAGGGAGAATGGATTAAACTGCTGCCTTGAGAAGGCAAATTGAGATTCTTACCGAAATGGTACAGCATGTGATGCCTCCTGGTGAGGTAGATTATAAATCCGAAGACTCAAGCTCGCAATTTAAGAAACTATTTGGAATTCCAAATAAGGGCAGACCTCGAGTTGCTAGATTTGAGCCAAGGATGGAGCACAATATTAAGGTGGAGCTTCCAAAATTTAATGAAAGACTTAAAGCCGAAGAAGAATTTACTTATTGGCTTAATGCAATTGAAAGAGTATTTGACTACTATGATGTAGTTGATGAGAAGAAAGTAAAGCTTGTGGCTATACGCCTTAAGGGAAGAGCATCCGCTTGGTGGGAGCACATTCAAGTTTCTCGCCAAAGGAGTGGTAAAAGCAAGATTAGAAGTTGGGAAAAGATGAAGGAAAAAGCTTAGAGAGGAGTTCCTTCCTTTCAATTATATTCAAACTCTTTATAAAAGTTTACACAACCTCAAGCAAGGAGGGAGCATGGATGATTACACCGAGAACTTCTATCAACTCATTTCTAGAGTTGATTTGAATGAAACAAAAGAACAAAATGTAGCAAGGTATATTAGTGGATTAAAGCCTTCAATCCAAGATGTACTTGTATTCCAATGAGTATTGAATGTGTCAGAAACATACAACCTTGCTTCACTTGTGGAAAAACAGCAAGGGAAGGGGTTTTCATGGTTGAAACAGCAGCTTACTGGTGCTCTAAAGTCATCTCAGCCCACTGGTGCTCTAAAGTCAGCTTAGTTTGGTTATAATACCTCCAAGGCTGGTGGGCCTTCAACTTGGGAAAAGAGAGTGATTTCCAACAATGGATAGCATGCACAGCAGTCCAAAACACAACCTACAGTCCCTAAACAACCACAAAATAATAAGGTTGGTGAAGCTAAGACGTTTCAAAGAGGCAACTTCAATTGTTTTAGGTGTGGATAGTCGGGACACCGTTTATCCGATTGTATAAAGAATTTTTTTTTCCGTTAAAGAGGTGGAAGAAGTTGAGGCTGAAGGCACATTAGTAATCTATAAACAGCCCATTTAGGAAGACGTTGGAGGTGAATTTGAAGAGAAAAAGGGCTTTAGCTTTGATGATGAGGAAGGTCCTTCTCACTCCCAAGAATGATAATGAAGAGGATTAGTTGAGATCCAATGTGTTCTAAACAACTTGTTCGATCGGGGGCTGAGTTTGTAACATGATTATAGATGGGGGCAACTATGAAAATGTTGTTTCTCAAGAGGTGATTGATAAGTTGAAATTGTCTACTAGTGACCATCCTTATCCTTACAAGTTGACTTGGTTCAAGAAGGGCAATGAGGTGAAGGTCACTAAAAGGTGCTTGGTACCTTTTCTCTATTAGAAAGAAGTATATAGATGAGGTGTAGTATGATGTTCTCCCAGTGGATGCTTGTCATATACTTCTTGGTCAGCCTTGGCGATATGATAGGGAGACCGTGCATGATGGAAGAAGGAATGGCTGCACTTTAACCAAAGGCAATTAAAAATTTACTTTGCTGCCAACTTTGCAGCCAATGAAGGAAAAAGTGAGCTCTACTCCAACAACTTCTCTTTTGGTCTCTAAGACTTCTGTGGATGAAAGCAAAGAATGTGGTTACATTTTTCTATTGCCAGTTCCAAATGGGCCTTAGGAATGTTTAAGCATGGATTTTGTGCTTCATTTACCACCAACACAAAGGAGGCATGATTCCATCATTGTTGTTGTTGATAGATTTTCCAAGATGGCTCATTTCATTCCTTGTAGCAAAGCTTTAAATGCTACTCATGTAGCCAATCTTCTCTTCAAGGAAGTCTACAAACTTCATGGGACTCCACTCTCCATTGTTTCCGATAAGGAGGTCAAGTTTCAAGCTCATTTTTGGAGAACTTTGTGGTTAAACATTGGCACTACTTTGAGTTTTAGCACTTCTTTTCATCCTCAACCGGATGGACAATGGAACTAATCAATTGGAGCCTTGGAAATTTGTGGGGAGAATCCTAAGAGTTGGAAAATATTTTTCCTCTAGCTGAATTTGCTTACAATTCTTATATGAATAGGACCATTGTTTCTTCTCCTTTTGAAGTGGTCTATGGAAGAAAGCCTTATAGTGTTGTGGACTTAGCTCCTTTACCCAATACTAAGAAAGAGAATGTGAGGGCTGATAATTTCGTGGACCGCCTTAAATCTGTCCATGTTGAAGTGAAGGGGAAAATTGAAAAAGCTAATACTGAATATAAGGCTACTGCATATCGGCACGAAAAGGAAGTTTTATTTGATGAAGGGAACCTTGTTTGGGCGGTTTTGACCAAGGAAAGATATCCCCACGGCTCTTATTCTAAATTGGGTGCAAAGAAGATTGCTTGTGTCTTCTTATATCTCCATATGTTTTACATGGAGTTGTGTCTTTTTATATCTCCATATGTTTTACATGCTTCTCCAAAATATTTGGCCATATAATGTAACATAAATTAATTACTAACTATATTTATCTATATATACAATAGAACTATATATATATATATATAGGCATTTATTCACTATTGTGCCCCCACCATTTTGTATCCTAGTTTTAGAGCATTTGTTAGGTCAGCTTGTCCATGTCATGTCAAAACTGTGACACATGTTGGTGTCCGTGCTGCCTAGATAGTTAGGAGAGGAGTACCTGATGTAAAAAGTTTTAGAAAGAAACTTACCTGATAATTCACTCTAAAACGTCCGAGGAGACGACAATATTCATGGTAATTATCATGATCAGCAAGACCTGGTTCCAATCCAAAAACAATATTGCAAATGATGAGCAAAAAAGAAAAACTGGAGTACAAATTAACCAGTAAAAAAATGGTTGGCATGTTGTTTTCAGAGCTAGAATGAGAATCCACAGCATTACATAAGAACAACTACTCTAATTGACACTTTAAGTATCAACGAACTTCCAGGCATTAAGATGTGTGTGTGACGAACTTCCAGGCATTAAGATGTGTGTGTGTGTGTGTCAAGATCAAATTACACTTGGAGTAAAAGTTGTAATTCTTGAACCCTTCATTAACGTTGTGGAATTTAAGTTTCACCAAGCCCACTGTTCGGTTATGTTCCCCTCCCATGCCAAAAAACACATTTATCAAGTATCAGAAGCTATCCATTCAATTAACTCACTTTTAATATCTATGTATTTGCACATGTATATGCATATATAATATAACTAGAAATTTATTTGGACAAAAAAAATAATAAAATTCATGAAATGAGAATTTTATTGAAAAGGGAGGGCCTATGCCCAGGACATATTAAGTACTGCAACTAGACTGAATCAACTCAAAGAACAACCACCCCAGGACACATTAAGTACTGCAACTAGACTCAATCAACTCAAAGAACAACAACTAACTTACCAAAAGCATACTAGTAATTGAGTAAGGTGCCATAACATGCTTTTAAATGTATATTAAATAGAATAAAATTCAACACAATACCTACCAGATGCGGCAACTGAATAGGTCCAACCTCAATCAGAAATTTTACTTCGATTGGTTTGCCAAATTTTAATAATACATAAACTCTAACACAAAAAACCAGAAAGTGATCAATCACCCAAGGACTGGCCAGACTTTAGCTATTGATACCAGATAAAAGATTTTAAAGCTGAACACTGTAATATTTCAACTTGATCGAACCATCAACAGCTTAGTTAAGGATGGATTCATTGCTTGATCGAACCATCAACAGCTTAGTTAAGGCCTATGGATTCATTGCTAGAACAAGGGAGTGCTGATGTTTACAACTTATAGAACAAAAAATATTCCAAAGCCCAGGTGCTCTTCCTTAAGTTTACCCAAACACCCAACGCCACTGCTTTCAATTGAAAAATGGATTTGCCAATCAATAGCAAGATGAATCATTATTACATGCATGAGGGACCATAACAGCTAGACAAGGGGAAAATGGAGGATGTGGACATGCACGCGCACACACCCACACATACAGAGAGAAGGGCGGGTTGGTTATCTCAGAGGTAGGTTAAGCCATTTCAAAGCGGTGGGGTGAATTTTGGACAGTTGGGGTTATTATCTCATAGAAATTACAAAAGAATTCACAATGATAGGAATAATTTTAATATTTCATTAGTGGATACAAAAATAAAGTCTGGCTTACTATAGTAGTACAAATATCTTGTGCATATTGCCAAAAAAAAAAAAAAAAAATTGGTAAAGAAGAGAAGAAAAAGAAGAACAAGAATAAGAACAGGACCCAAAAAAATAATCATAACACTAAACAATAAGATCTTTTTTTTTTTTGGCGGGGGGCGAGTTGGGGAAGAAAAACAGAATAAAGAAATAATGTAACAAGCCAACCACACCTTGTCCTGTTTGTAGAATTTCTTTGGTTCCTGTCATTAAATGGGCCAGAAACTTAGAACGGGCAACATCATTTGTGAACAAAGAACGTCTTACAGAAGCCAATCGCACCAAGCACTCCAATGCCTAGAAACAAAAATAAATAAATAAAGAGGTTCAATAGCAGTACATTCATGAAGTATCAACAAACAAGAAAAACAATATTTAAAAGAGGAAATGAATGATGTGCTATCAAATTTTGTAATTTTAAGCAGCACGCACCAACATACATTTGACAAATGACACACTAAGTGAAAAATTTTAATGCTGTACAGCCATAACCATACGAACAAAAAGTGATTATAAATGGCTTCAAGGTATCAAAAATTACAAATAGCCCTTACAGGGGATACACCAAAGAATAGAAAATAAAAAAACAAACAAATAAATAAAAGCATTAATCTATTTATAGGCATGCAGAAAATAACTCAATCATCAAACGAAAGATACTGACAATAAAACATGAAACATCACTAGACTCGCAAGATGATTGTAAAATCAAGAAAGGGACATTTATAATATATCCTATTAAGATAAATTGAGAGCATATGGGTATCTTCGTAATTTGACATATTCTTTCCCTATTATAAAGGGGATGTCCTAACTTTAGGCATTAGATTTACTTCTCTAAAAATTCTTTTTTGTCTTTAACCTTTAATCTCTTCTTGGTATCAGAGCCAAACCTTAACCCTAACCCTAACCCTAAGTCTAAACTCAAGTTTAGAAGAAATCAAGCCAAAAACCATGGCTGATGAACTTACCTAAGGTAATCTACACTAGATCCAACCTAGACAGCCCACAACACATTACCATACCACCCATCCCTAGCCTGATTTTCAGATGGATGTTTGAAATGCATTTTTTCATGGTCAGCTTAATGAGGAGGTCTATATGGATCTTCCTCCAGATTTTCAGTTTCAGGGGGAGCATTTTGGGAAGGTTTGTCGTCTTCTCAAATCGATATATGGCCTAAAACAATCTCCTAGAGCTTGGTTTTAGCGTTTCAATGCAGTAGTTATGGGACTGGGATTCTCTGTCATTCAGATCATACTTGTTTCATTCATCGGAGTCAGGAGGGTCGTTGCACTATTGTACTGGGGTATGTGGATGATATTATCATTACAAGTGATGATGAGTCTTTTGTTGCTTATGTCAAAGCAGATCTTGGACGGGCATTTGACATTAAGGACTTGGGCAAACTTCGCTACTTTCTTGTGATTAAGGTTGCTCGTTCTCGGAAAGGCATCTCTCTATCTTGGCACAAGTATGCTCTGGATTTATTACAAGATTCAGAAATGCTAAGATGTCGTCCAGCTCAGTCACCTATGGATCCTAATCATAAGTTGCATGTTGATATAGGGGATTTACTTCCTAGCCCGTCTGTCGATCAACGTTTAGTAGGGCGTTTGATATACCTCACCAACATGAGGCTAGACTTCACCTTTGCAGTTAGTGTTGTTAGTCAGTTCATGCATTGTTCTCGTATTCCTCACTTAGATGCAGTGTATCAAATTCTTTGGTGTATTAAGTCCTGTCCTGGATTGGGTTTATTCTATACCGATGGTAGCAGTTCTTCTCTCTTATGTTTCACAAATGCTGATTATGCTTGCTCCACTAATCGTCGTTCTACTTCTAGATATTGTACTTTTTATGGGAATAATCTAGTTTCATGGAAGAGTAAGAAGCAAACTGTCATTTCTCATTCCTCTGCTTAATCTGAGTATAGAGCTATGGCTCATGGTTTTTGTGAGATTTTATGGTTTCATTCATTCATATCACAGCAGTTCCAAGCAACACAATTTGATAGTTACTATATTAGTTATGTACTTTTCGATGCGTGCAAAAGAGGCAACATAAGAAAGGATTCTCGACATAGCAATAAGGGAAAGAAAAGAAAAAGAATTAATAAATCTCATGACCTTTTCATAGCTATAAAACAATAAGAAAAAGAAACATAACATATTTTTACCTCCTTTGAGAGAGGGGCCTTTGTGATTGCATAGTAATCAAAAAATATTTGTAATGTTGAAGGATCCTCTAAAACTGGTCTCCAAGAAGAAGGAATCTGTAGGATCAACATTAGGATGGATGATGCCACAATCCAAAGCACAGGGCACTTTCAGGAGGACATTACTATCAATGATGAAAAATAAAAGAACTACATTTGTTGACACAATATTTTTAAGTACCTGAACAGTACCAAATTCTTCCGAACTTTCATCAATAGATGTCCCAACAAAATCAAAAGATAAACATTTAAGTGAAAGAGAGAGAGCCAATTCTTGCAACCTGCTCGCAACTGCATTTTGCATAAAGGCAAATCCATCAAAATATATTGAAATCATCAGAAAAACAGAAAATAAAAGACTTAAAATAAACTATAATAACCAAATGACAATGAACTTCTTCATATTACCGTCACTTTTCAGTTGTTGCAATGATGTTAAGGATATTTGGAATATTTGGAAAAGTGATTGATCCCTAAAGTTGCAAGCTACCCTTCGATGATGTGTTGAAGGCAATCCTGGATTAGGCTGAGTTCAGGAGACAAGAAACATACATGAGAATGTTAGTAACACTCTTGATGCAAAGAAACAGACAGACAAAAGTAGATATTGTTATTTTCAAAACCAAGAAAATTATCATCAAACATTCTGGTTTAATCAAAAGCAAAGCTGAACTAAAACCAAGAAAGTTATTAGAGCATCTCCGATGCATTCATGCCATTTGAGGTGTCAATACCAAAATTTGGCACCCCAAATGGCACCCATGCCAAATTTTGACACCCATGTGCTTCAATGAATTAGTGCCATATTTTGGCATTTCCCACCTTTTTAGAAAGAAAGTATGATGTGGCACAAATGGCAAATGCCATTGGGCACAAAACTTGGCAGCCCTTGCTGCCAATTCCAAAATTTGGCACCTCAAATGGCAGCCCATTAGAGCAACCTAATTGGGTGCCAATGTCAAATTTTGGCAATGTCAGCTCAAATGGGATACCATTGGAGATGCTCTTATCAAACATTATGGTTTAAACAATAGCAAAGTTGAACCACGAAGACCATTATTAGAATATCCAGAAAGTACTTTCACCAATACTTTTTTTAACAAAAGGTATGTGTAGTTTATTAATCACAAAAATAAGTACAAGAAATTTCATATATAGTCCAAATTCGGACACATTGACACATTCAAAGTGACGTATAAATACCAAAGTTATAGAGCTAACCCACAAACTCATATATATATATATATAGACACACACCAGAAGTCAAAGAATCTGTTGTGTCTAGAGATGTTATTCACATTCAAGCACTATACATAGATGAAGTAATATAATGTTAGCACTTTGAATAAAAACTTCCAACATCCAATAAGTAGAGGGTGCAACATTTTGTGCACCATATTACACATTCTACTGTTGTGTCTAGAAATGTTATGCACATTCAAGCACTATACATAGACCAGGACAAACTCTTTGCAGTTTGAAGTAATATAATGTTAGAACTTTGCATGAAAATTTCTAACATTCAATAAGTAGAGGGTGCAACATTTTGTGCACCATATTACACATTCTATTAACTACATATGCATGCTCCAAAAGTCCAAAGATGCGAACTCTACAGCTAATTTTTTTATTCAAGGAATTAGAATTGGTGCTTGTATTTTCAATTCAAACTTCGAAGAGTTGAAAATTTGAAATCTTCAATTATATGTAGATTTTAAATTCAACATATTTTTAAAATTCTTTATGAATTGAAGAATTGGTTCTTGAATTTCAAAATCATAAAAAACTACTTCATAAAATTGAAATTCTTGGTGAACCATTAGAGGTTGTGGCAGCAGAGATGAAGGGTAACTCCTTGACCGATGGTTACAGGTTGTGGTGCTAGTAGTCACATATCGGTGGCATGGGTAATTGGAAGCTAAAGTAGCGGTGGTTGTACAAGTCATGGTTGTACAAGTCATTCAGAGCAACAGTGAGAGTTTAATAGATTTGTGTGGTGACAGTATCCACAACTAGGCTGATGGAGAAGTTGGGTCGTGATAGGTGGCAAGCAGATTGGTGTAGATAGGATATATATATATACTAGAAATGCACCACGTGCATTGTATGTGTAAATTTTTGTAGAAAAAAATATTTTTTTAAAAATTAAATATAATGTGAACAATATAATTAAGATGAAATATTTAATGTTATTAAAAATTTGTGATTAAAAAAGTTTGAAAAATCTAAATTGTATAAAAACCATATTAAATCAATACATACGAACTTAATAAACTATAAAATTTTCGTATTATAAAAATTTTTTTTTTTTTTTTGAAAAAAAGAATACTAAAAATATTAGCAAAACTATATTTATTTTTGTATTGAAAGTAATTTATTTGATATTTTATAGTAATTAATCTTTTTTTTTTTTTTTTTTTTGCACATATAGTAATTAATTGTTTGAAAAATCATGTTTTATCTATAAATGAATTAGAATTTAAAAGAAATTTAATTTAATTAAGAACATTTTTACTCTATTTAGTAGAATTTCATATTAACATAATTTTATTGACAAAATTCATTAAGATTATGTTTGAAAATTTGAGTTAGACTTAAAAACAAATTAATATTCATAAATGATTTAAATTCAATTTCTTTTTTTTTTTAAAGTCTACCATTGTGATGGGTGAAATTTTAAGAGACAATATCTATTTATGTACTTTTACAATTATATAAGGATATTTTGGTCAATCAAAAGATTTTCCCACATTCACACTTTTATATATAGTATATATATAGTATAGATATGTATGTGTATATATATATTACCATGCATCAAAATTTTCACACACAAGATTATCCCAGCAGTCAGCAACTGAAACCTTCTTCCCTTCTCATTCCATCTACGCACCTTTTTCTAGTGAAAGAAGGTTTAATACCCATCAAAAGAGAAGCATATGATAATCCCATATCTAAACCTGGTGCAGTAATCAAATTGCATAATCATCTTCATGAATCATAAAAAGAAAGGGGAAAAAATGAAAAAAGAAAGGTCCACATTTGAACAACTTCACATGTATAAACCTGAGGTAAGCTTTCCCATACCATATCAAAACTATGGATTAAAGTCAAATTAAAATTAGTTCTCTTCAACCAAAAAGAGAAACCACTTCGCATTTGACCACCTTAGGCTCATGGACAAATCCCAAACATTATGTTATTAAAACGACACCAATACAGCTGAGCATTTCTAAATATATGAAGTGAAATCAGTAATCATTGAAGACAAAACTGCCACCAAAAGCAAAACGGTACCCAATCACATCACATGTGATATACAATTCACTTATTTCTCACTCTGCGAATTAGGTTGAAAGCTAAGCCAACCTTCTGACAGCAAAGAGGAACACCAACAACTTTGCAAAGCAAGTGTAGGTAAATTTCCCTTACTACCCTCTTAACTAAATGGTTTAAATACACACCATGCATCTTGTTGCATGGCGTTATCCCAAAATCTGCATGATATAGAATCAATTAATAGACAGTAGAATTAAAATCCACTGGTGCACGGTTTCCAAGTTCTAAAGAGTAGTACAAGCCAATTAACTTGTTGGCATCCTCACCTGGGAAAATTTCTTTATATGTTGACAAAGCAATGTGATACTGTTCAAGAAATATTTTTGTGATTATCTCGAATGGCTAGAATTGCTGTTGGCCTGCCTCCAATAACATTTGTCATGAAAAGGTGGAACCCATTGACAAAATAAGAATGGGAAATAAACAATAAACCAAACCCCTTTCCTATCAACAACTACAAGCTGTGGTTACCTAAATATCGTTCAAAAAGGTTACAGAAATCTGAAAAGATCACAACTTGATTGAACAAATGGGTTCAAGTCATAGAAACTGGAACAAAATTGCAATCCAAAAACAATTTTCACCAAGTTCTACACACCAAAGTTAGAAAACAAACCTAGAGAATTAAGGAATCAATACTCAGTAAATGCAACACTTGTCATACTCATAAGCTAGATTACCATGACAGTACAATTCCGGCAATTTATCTGGCCGACTCATGGCTGTCAATTGAATATTAGCATGGCCATGGTTACATATCCTTTTGTGATTATTTAAGGCCAACATATTGGACAACTCAGAGTCATGCCGCAAATCAACACACATGTCATCGGTCACATTAACATATGGGTTTTACACTGAACTAGGTAAAGCATATCATATTATCAGATGAACAAGTATACTAGGTATTAAGCTGAACTAAATGAAGAACATTATATTGTCAGATGAACAAGTACACTTTGATTTTTGTGCAAAACAATACATGTATAAAATGCAATATACCTTTTTTTACTTTGCAATAGCACAAAAAATTGGGATATCATGTAACCATTTCTTCATACCCAAAACTTATTCTAGGAAAAGTTTGAAATGATGACAATTATATTTCATAACTTCCTCACTACATGGTAGCTATAATGATTACAGGCTTGGGCAAAAGTAAAAGACTAACCTGATTCATCTCAGACACAAGTTGATTCAATATCTTCAAGCCAATGGCATAGTGCTGTGATGTTGCCTGATAACAACAAAATGTTTAAGAACAACTCATGTTGCAAGCATTGGTGCACTCACAGTATTGAAAACCAGCAGTAGCAGCTTAAAATGAGAGTCATTCATTAATATATTTTAATGATAAATATGCTGTGTTTGAAGAAATGCAACGAGGCAATAAAAATGAGCTTTAAGGCAGACAAACCTTGATCTGAACATATACAATAGGAAATTATTGTCATATCTATGAGCCCACAATATACTAAACACACTTCTGTGGACATTATCATCGATGATAATTATTAGGAAAACCTGTAGCCAATTGGCATCCATGGCCCTTGAAGATATCACAGTGGTGTATTTTGTTTGCATAATCTGAATCAGTAGGTCAATGCGACTCTATGGCAGAGTTGTTGACTCTCCTATGTAGCCTTGAAATGTCCATCTCCTCTGGTCATTGATTGGGGTAGAGCCGTAGAGGTGCTAGTAGTAGCTAACAAAGACATGCTCGCATGACTAGGGAACTACTGGATTTGTCCTTCTCTATTGACTGCATTTTTTCCTTAACCTTTTAGGCTGCCTATTTGGGAACTGGAGTTGCAATCTAAAAAGGGAGAGATAACTCTTATATACTTACAATCGAGCATCTATTTTGTATGGTACATCCCATCCCAATTAAAATTCGTAGTTCCTCTTGTATCCTTGTTATTGCTTCTCCTTATAGGGGATCTCCTCAGCTTTTCTATACTGTATTCCCATTATATATAATTAAAGTTGTTTATTGAAATAATGTGAGATACTTTTACACATTAATATTATTGAAATCCTAGAAGAGGTTACTGAAAGTAACAAATCTGGAGCAATGTTTTAAAGTTTAAACACTCCACTGGAGCTCAACTCATATAATTGGTTGGGTCACAGTTTATATTTAACTATTCTGCCCAGCAGGCTCGTTCATAATGCAAAAACACTTGAAAAATAATAAATAAATAAAAATCAAAAAAAAAAAAAAAAAGGCAAGACTATCTTATATGCCCTTTAAAAGTATAATAGGTCAAATAACGTATGATTTATAACCTTAGATAATAGAACTCAACCCAACTCAACAAAGCCTCAATCCCAACATGATGAAGTCAGATACATCACTCCTTCTTCACCATTCAGCTCCATCAAGGGTAATATCCTTTTTTACACCCTAAACTAAGATATTTTTATATTTAGTGCGTCTCAACTGGTTACAGATCAAACCCACCCAAAAATAAAAGGTGCCAGTTGACAGGTCTACAGAGTACAGACAGCTCAAGCATCCGGTCTAGTCTGGTTTTTAAACTTTACTCTCGCATATCAACAAACAGAGTTTTGACTCAATCCACAAGTACAAACAAAAAATTACATGGAACTTCTCACTTTTTAGTAACCGTATGGCTTGAATGTGACAAATGAACCATAAATTGCAAAAAATTAATAAAAAAATGATAAAATAAACTATTTGCATAGCAATTTAAGATAATGTGCCACTATAAAGGCAAAGGCATTACAAGTAACAGAGCTTGGTATTGGACTACAGCCTATTTTTTCTTTTTAAATCCTGTCTACTTCCCTAACCACAAACAGAATGAAGATTCTGATTATTAATTAAGTAAATAGCATCAAAACCCAGAAAGTAAATAAAATAATAATATTAATAACAACAAAAACCAGTCAATTATCATCTTTTCTGCTTGATTAATCGCATTATACAAATAATTGAAAAGTGTACAAGTACATTTGAGAAAAGCTGCAGAACCCTAAAACTAACTGGAAAAAGAAAATACTCAAATTTGAAGTATCTCAATCAACCAACAAGACAAAAAGAATATACGCCTATGTTTATAAAATACATACATAGAGTGCAATATTGCACACACATAGAACATCTACATACATACTTTACAAATAACAATGATATATACAGAAGTTATTTCACCTGGCTCAAGAAGTTCATTGACTCCTTAACCACATCTCTAAATCTGTCATCATCGAACCACCCAAACTTTGTAACTCGACATAAGAGCTGAATTAGAGATCCAATTACAAATGGCTGCAATTCAGGTCCTCTCGTGGCCAAATAGTTTATAAGGTAGTTTCCTTCAGAGAAAATCCACAAAGATTAATACATGGAGTGTAATTTTAAAAATTTTAAGAACATGAAAATAAAAAATATAATAATTAAACAATATGGAAAGCAACCCACAGATAAAATTATTAAATATTATACCATCGAAAAAATGTCTCAAGTTCATCGAAGCATATAAAGAAAATGTAATTCAATCATGGAATAATATATGTCAGTATGTAAATAATATAAAAATAATATATAGACTTTATGAGAGGAACAAGAAAGTTACGTATATCAAGGCGGAGCTGTAAAGCAAGGCTATGCTCAGTGACTTGCTTCAACAAACTCGAACTAGCCAGCATCAATGCATAAGGAGTCAATGCATTGTCAAGAATGTATTGGCATTGTGAAATGTAATCAGTGTTCACTGAAAAGCATTTCAGAGTGTTCTCTGCATGAGCTCGTTCTGCTGAGTCCTGTGAATTGTAGAGCCTCTCGCACAAAGCTTCTAGTTGTGCTAAGCTCTCCATTGTCGAACAAAGCAAGATGGGTTTCCAAAAATTCACGCGATGGCCAATAAAGAGGACAATGACTCTTTCTGCCTTCCCACTTCTATCCAATCACATCTACAAATTTCCCACAAAATGCAGTCAAACATTTTAGAAACGCAAGTTACTTATATATACAATTTCCCTTCCCACTCTATATAGGTGAACAACATGTGTGTATATATATATATATGAATAATTAAAATCTTCAATTGAACAACAAATCTCTGTTCAATACAGTAACGATAGATAGCAAGTGAAGCAGAAATGCTTAAACTGATAGGTTATTACACGAAAAGTTTCGCCATTTTATTATTGAAATGTCATATAATATACAAATATACAGGAGAGTATTTTTCGAAGTGAAATTGTTTGATATTACAAAGGATACACAAATTACATATATGTACACAAGAACTCAAGCGAAAAGGACCATGAAGCTCGTCATCAACAAATCCCTTGCTATACAATGCGATACACCTGAGAAAAACAATAAGGACAAAAATTGATGATTAATGGATATCAAATTGGAAATTATATCCTCAATTGGTAATTATGCTTTTAAATGCTTATACACAAACAACAACACGGTTGGAATCCAAATAGTGTTAAGAAGTAAGGAAGAGAACAACAGTATAAGTTTTGAAAATTTTGGGAATTCTCAACAAAAATGTCAAAAAAACTAATGCTCGTTTTGGCCACCGAGAAACCGTATGAAAATTAAATAAAATTATACTTGAATCGCAGCATTTTTTAATTGTTTTCCGCATCATTCGAGACTGGAGAAAACAAAAGCCCCCACTCAACCACGCCTAAATTCAACTAATTCGCTCAGTCAATGTGAGTCTTTCATTTTGCCCTCAGCAACGGAGGGTAAAGCAAATTCCAGATGAAATTGCGAAGAAAACAAACCATTAATCGCAATGTAGAAACCCCGCTAACAATTCTTCATAGGAAAAAATCATTTACACAAAGCCAAGACTTATTAAATCAGTTCAGAGTTTGCGAACTTTCCGAGAAATGTGAAGGTGAAAAAAAATCAAACAAAAAACAAAAAAAAAAAAAGAAAAGAAAAAGAAACAATTAGGTCTGCAAGTTACGAATTTTCCAGGAAATATTTCCAGGAAAATAAAAGAAATCTTCTCGAGAAATAGAAACCCTACAACTGATTGCTCATGGATGAAATAAGTAAGAGATCATCTCGCACATGACACACAAACACACACACAAACAGAGAGAGAGAGAGAGAGAGACGTGCTTTGGATCTGAGATCTAACAATTCGTCCGTATTAAGTAGTTTCTTCTTCAACAGAAAGTAGAGAACATCGAACGCAGTGCGAAGAGGAAAAAGCAACGAGGTTTCGTTCTTCTACGCTTGCTTACAGCTCTCGACAATGGCGAACAGGCGCTGCTGTCTTCTATGTTCATATGTATTGTGAGACTGTTATGGTGCGGTTCAGGGGTACGTCTTCCTATCTTCTACACCGCCCGATGGTCTTGTCAATATCGTAATCCTGGTGTAGACATACTCATGAATCGTAATATATATTCTAAATTTCCAACGATGTCTCTGTTGCGGTTCAATGTTTCTCGGCTACAAGATTCCGAATTCGGTCACCCCTTGTATTCCCAAAAGGGTTACGCCTGGGCCCATGATCCACTGGGCTAGGCCTCCAACTTAGATTGAGGTTGGGCTCTATTTAGATAGGGGTGCAACTCGAATTGGTTGGACCGTTAGATTCAGTTATGGAAAAAATTGGAATCGAACTCACTTAAATTGGTTCCACGATTTTAGACCCATAAGTGAACTAAATCAATTCGATTTGATTCTGGACCAATTATTGGATGGGATTGGTTCCACGCGCCTTTCTAAAAATAATTGAAATACGATTCAAAAAAATTCCATTATCTTGACTCTATCATAGCGACTTAAGGGCTCCATTATTTCCCTGCTGTAACAAATAACCATATAGATATACTAGAACTTGACTCTTTCTAAAATTTGACTAATTTAATACAAGAACTTATGCAAAAACATGTTTTTTTTTTCAAACAAAATATGAGTTCATATTTTTTTTAAATAAAATTTAATTGCATAGAAGTAGTAGATCAAACACTGAGTGAAGCTTACCTAACTTAATTATAAAAACTTTATAGGGCCACTAGTAGTGTCAAAATAGGCAGATCTGTCCGGCCTAATAAGAAAGTAGGCTAACGGGCTATCGAATCCGATCGGGCTTGGCCCGTTAAGCTATCGGATCGGATCGGGCCTAGCCAATAAGAGGAAAAGACCTATCCAATCGAGTCCATTAGACTGGTCCACGTCCACTAAGATAATGGACCGAATTGGGCTAATGAATTGGATCGAATTAGGCTAATGGATTGAGCTAATGGGCTTTTTTGTCAAATTTAATTTTTTTTTACTTTCTTTTAGTATATTTGAATTACAATGTAAATAAATAAATAAATAAATAAAACATAACTAGTAAAGTACATGAATAAATAATAATTAAAAAAAATAAACTTATTTTATTCATATTTCAAATGTATACAATTTTGGTAAGAGAGAGTTGCATCACCATAGTTAAAAATTAAAAAAATTCATCATAGTTAAAAATTAAAACGATTTAAAGATTGTTGTCAAAATATAATAATTTGTGACTACTACTATATAAGTTTTTTCCCTTTTTCAAAAATTTAGAGAGATCATGAATGAAAAAATATAATAAAGAATACCGAATACACTCGTGAACAGGCTCATTTAATTGTAATTAAAACTTATTAAAAGAAAAGACCCGTAATTTGTAAAATACAAAACCCACCTTTGGATTGAACAAACTTCTTATGAATAATACTATGATTGCAAAGAATCATAATAATCTAATGGTCTATTTTTGAAAAATGCTAATGTAAAAAATTGTATGTTTTGTTCTTCAAAATATCACAAATCTTCTATAGTCATTGTTCAAAAATTGACCATTGGATCACTATGATTTTTTGCGAGCATGTCATTCATAATGTGTTTATCTAATCCAACGGTTAGTTTTTCTAAATGTCATTGGTGATTGACTCTAATCAAGTAACCTCATTCAATTTCGTATTAGGTGCACCTTATAATTTACTGCTCATCATGGTATACCCTACCCTATCAAATACCCATAAGCCATCCATCCTTTTGGCTTATGTTACAAACCCACTAAGGCAGACAAGAAAGAAATGGCTCACAAAAAGAAAGAGAAACACCTAGCCAAAGCTAAAGGCCAAACCCCTGACTCAACCATCCAACTACCTTGAATGGTTCTTTTATCAAAGAAGGCGAAGATTTCCCCTACTGTGGCTTTCCTGAACCCTTGTATCTAAAAGCCAAAAGATCCATTTCCCGGGCTTTGAGATTTTCTTTAACACTAAATGGTACCCTATCTCAGCATTTATGATAGATGATGAAGCTATCAGTGATGAGTATTGGGAGAATAAAGACAATGATTGGGCTGAAGACTTGGACCATAAAGCTGATCCTATCTACCATATTGAGCCTACCATCAAGCCTCTATCCAATTGGTACCTTGAAAAAAAGCCTCAAGTCGAAGACAACGGCAACATGGAGTCACTTCCATAGGATAATAGCTTGTATGTTTCCATTTTTTTTTCAGTCAAGTAATATAGGATTTCCTGTTTTCCTCAAGTAATATAGGATTTCCTATTTTCGTCAATAAAAACCTTAATCTCGCTTGTAGGTCACGAGGACAGTAGATATAGGATTTGCAATTCTTGTCATTCTCTCTTTTCAGAAATAATAAAATTTCTTTTTATTCCACATTTTTGTAGTATTTCTTTCTTTTCTTCTATAGATGTGTATGACATGAATATAGATCCTAAAGAGGACGTTCCCCTAGAGCTCGTTGAGCAAAAGGACATAGGGCAAGCTCAACCTAATATGGATGAATTAATTTTGATTAATTTAGGGACGAATGAATCACCTAAGATAATCAAAATTGGGACTACGTTGTCGCCATAAGAAAATGAGCAGTTGGTAGCCCTGTCTCGAAGCCTTTGCTTGGTCGTATGAAGATATGCCTGGTATAAACCCCGAAATAGTAACATTTTATCCTTATGGATCCAAGTATTAAGCCCATGAAACAGAAATTGAGACGGATTAAATCAGAATAGGCACTTAAGATTAGAGATAAGGTTATCAAACAGATGAACGCTGGTTTTCTCCAAGTTATAGAATACTATGAGTGGTTAGCCAACATTGTTTCGGTACCAAAGAAAAATGGAAAAGTTAGGATGTGCATCAATTTACAAGACTTCAACAAAGCCTGTCCTAAGGATGATTTCCCATTGCCACATATTAACATTTTGGTAGATAGTACCGCTGGCTATGCGCTTTTATCGTTCATGGACTGATTTTTGGGATACAACTAAATAAAGATGGCCTCCCAAGATATAGAGAATAAGTCTTTTATCACACATTGGGGAACCTTTTATTATAAGGTCATGTTTTTCGATCTAAAGAATACTGGCTCACTTTACCAAAGGACGGTGATTGTTTCACAATCATGCTTCATTTGTCTATATTCAGAGGCTAATTTCGGAGAAGTTTACACCATACGTGCTTTGATTTAGTTAGTTTTATCCTTATAGTTTGTTTTTGACTTTTGTAGGTTAACTTCGCCCAAAACCAGAGATTTTACAGCTACAAAGAGAGCATATGAGTGAAGTGGGCATTAGAGGTGGATTGCATGCTAGGAGGAAGATGGTTTGAGGTGGATTTAATATGCCAAAGTTGATATAAAAGTGTTAGAAGGCATTTAGAGAGTTTTGGAGTTGTGCAATTTTTTTCCGACGAAAACTTCTGACTTCAAATGGTCATATATCCCTCATCCGGACTCCGATTTTGATGGTCTTTGGATGCTTAGAAAGCTTGAGAAGTCTATTTTCTGATTATGTGATGTTTATGGGCAGATTTAAAGTGTTCCTATTAATAGGAGAGTCAAGCCTATCGATAGGACCCTCCTCAGATGGAATTTTTGTAGCTGAAAGCTACCCTATCAATATGGATGTGTCTCCTATTGATAAGAAGGCATACCCTATTGATAGGAGCCTTCTCGGGACCATTTTTCTACAACCTGCAAGCTACCCTATCGATAGGGGCACCAAGCCTATCCATAGGACACATCTTGGAAAGCATGCCTGCGACTTTTTAAGTGATTTTTGTTGTATTTTTGGGGTTAATTATTTGAGGGCTTCTCTGTATGATATGTAAGGAATCTTTTAAGCTTGTTTAGGGGGGCTAGACCTATTCTCTCTCTTCTCTCTTCTCTCTTCTCTCTTCTCTCTTCTCTATTCTCTCTACCTTCATTCTCTGGGATTCTTGGCTGGCACATGGAATAAATGAAGAACCCTGGTGATTCTACTCCAACTATGGTCAGCTAGGCTTCTCTCTTGGGTAATAGATGAAGCTTCTCTCCATTCTATTGTATTCATAGGTTTGAATTTGGGTTTTTATGTATGTCTATGGTGATTGTACAACATTAAGGATATTGCTTTCATGCAATTTGATTTCAATCGTTTTATTTATCAATATAGTTGTTTTCTGTGATTTCAATTATATTTGTTGTGCAATGGTTCTTATCGAATGTATGTATGTGAAGCTAGATGGTTCATGCCCTACTTGGATGGATTGTGCATAATTGTTTGGCAGTCCATGCCTTAAAGGGATGATTCATGCTTGATTCATATATGTATGATTATTCTTGATGTCTTATTCTTGTAGGCTAATTCATCACTACCATGGATATTCATAAACCCTAATTAAACTTATTAATGCAATTGATGCGAGTTAAGTGGATTCGAAAACCCAAGGCCTTTTATCATTTGTTTTATATTCAGTAGTTTAAACAACCTACATCAAAATTAAAGATTGCTTTCGCTTAACTAAAATTGAATTCGCTTAAGCTTCTCGTAACTCAGCCTTTAGTCCCTGAAGGTCGACACCTATGCTAAAACCATGTTTTTAACGAATTAAGGTTACAAGCACGGGTACATTTATAAATTTTAAATCTTGATTGTTAACAAGGAATAACCTCCCTTGTTTGGCACGATCAGATGGCTACAACCCTATTACAGACATGATCCACAAGGAAGTAGAAGTTTATGTGAGTGATATGATTGTCAAGTCACTAGATCGAGAGGGTCATTTCGCGGCTTTAAGGAAGTTATTTGAAAGAATGAGGAAGTATAATCTACGGTTGAACCTTCAGAAATGTGCATTCGGAGTAACAGCGGGCAAGTTACTTGGTTTTATGATCACTCAGAGAGGAATAAAAGTTGACCCTGGCATGATTAAAGCCATCATGGAGAAGCAAACACCCAAAACCAAGAAAAAATCCATGAATTCCTAGGAGGGCTATAGTTTATCAGTTGGTTTATAGCTTAGTTGACTACCATATGTGAACCGATTTTCAAGTTACTCAAGAAAATTGAGCCAACCAAGTGGGATGATGAATGTCAAGAAGCTTTCAAAACCATTAAAATGTATCTATGCAATCCATTAATACTAGTTCCCCCACAGCAAGGTGAACCGTTGTTACTCTACTTAACGATCACCGAAACCACGATAAGAGCTATGTTAGCTTAATACTTACAAGAGTCAAGAAAGGAAAATGTCATCTATTACCTAAGCAAGAAGATGACTGACTATAAGGCCAAATTTAGTGCGCTAGAAAAGACATGTGTGGCATTAGTGTGGGCCACCCAAAAGTTCTGCCATTACATGCTGTCTTTCTAAGTATAACTCATTAGTTTAATGGAGTATTTGCTAGAGAAACCCACACTGTCTTACAGAACGGCTCGATGGTTACTACTACTTTCAAAGTTCGATATCAAATATGTAGTATAGAAGTCCATTAAAGGAATTTCACTTAGTGGGATGCCCAATTTCATCCATCAATAGTTTTAACCACCAGTTTCCTGATGAAAAAATACTTGAACTTGAAAAAAAACCTTGGAAGGTGTACTTTGATGAAGCCATGAATAAAAAAAGATGTGGCATAGGAGTCTTCTTAGTCACACCCGATGATGCTTTGATCCTAATATCAGTTAGAATGAGTTTTGATGCGACCAACAACACAGCTAAGTATGAAGCCTGTATCCTAGCTTTGGAGTCCGCTTTTAAGTTTAGAGTGTAAGGATTTTATTTTAAAATTCATGTGGGCTGCCATTGATTAAATATTTTATATTTTATAAAAACCTGGATTGATGAGAAATTGTTAATTTGATGTACTAGACTACCGATTAAGTATGTGAGTGCTATTGTACATACGAGTTATGGTGCACCTTAGTCACGCGAGATCACGTGCTCTTAAGATATGGATGGAATGTGTAGGGCCTTAACATGATATTCATGTATGTTCATTAATGAATGAACGGATTCATGTATAGTCATTTAATGATGATTCATGAATTAATTAGTTAATTCATGAATGTGACCCATCGATTTAACCAAGTTCGTGAATCTTGAAGATGAATGTATAAGTCATAATGGGAAGACTTATCATATTCTTCTCCTATGTATATAAGGCATTGGTCCCCACTCTCACACATCAAGTTATTAGCTCTATTTAGTTTAGTCTTGTCCCATTGATAGACAAAGAGTGTGAGTGTGCGTAGAGAGTGGAAGACCACTGCTAGCTTAAACAAAGTTGATTTTAAAGGTTTGAACTACTTACCAATGGAAACATCAGGTATGCATGTGTAATTTAAATTTAATATTTGAGCATGCTTATGAATTTAGCAAATAAGAAATCTATTATGTATTCAGAATTATATATACTTACATTTGGTATCAGAGCCAATTTGCTTAAGTTCATAGGCTCTCAAAGTTTGATCTTCATATATACTTTTCATCTATATCCTTACATATATATATATATATATATAATGTTCCAATTATAAAATTATTTTTAACTACTATATGTGAATCTCTACATGTTTTTAAAAGAAACACTTATTCGGAATTTTGATATATTTCATCTATGACTTTTGTTTTTCATTCACATGAATACATATTCCCATATGATTAAATGCAAATTATTAATATTATATTATGCAATCTCGTACTAAGGTATCCTATCGATTGATTGGGTGGGTAGCCGCCAAAGCGGTCCATTCATGAAAGCCTTAGGTTTTTCTTGGTCTAAAATATTTTGGATTGCAACTTGTAATATTTGGATCGTAACTAGTAGTGGTTGGCCCAAAGGAAATCATTATTTATCTACATCCAAATAATGGCACATTGTAATTTATGAAAATGCATTGATTGATAAGGATTCTTCTGCCCAAAGGTGTTGAATCTTTTGAAATCGATAGGTTTCTCATAGGTTAGGAATGTGATAAAGTTGGGTGGACCAAGCTTATTGTAATTTTCACCCAAATGGGAGGTTATAATAGTGCGGATTGGACCCCCATAAAGCTCATTTGGATATTAGAGCATAAAGTTAATGCCTTTAAATGATTTATTGTGATTATCTAAACATGACATTCATAGCATTTTATTTCTGTCTTTAGCTTTGAATGTTTCTGTTGCTACTAGCCAACTATCTTCCATTGTGACCTTGAATGGAACCAACTTTAAGAAATGGAAGCACGACTTAGAAATTGTACTTGGGCTTATGGACCTTGATTAACTTAGCACTTAGAGAGAATAAACCTCCAAAGCCAGTTGAAAATAGTTCTGTGGAAGTAAAATCAAAATATGAGAAGTAGCAAACCGTATGTGCCTTCTGATTATGAAAAAGTCCATGTTTGACACCATTTGTGGTGGAATTCCTTATAGTGGAAATGCAAAACAATTATTAGATGCTATGGAACAGAAGTTTCTAGAATTTGTTAAAGCCAAAATAGGAAGCCTAATGAGTACCTTAACTGGACTTAGATATAATGGTTATGGGAATGTGCGTGAATACATCTTGCGAATGATTGACCTAACTTGTAGACTGAAATCCCTAAATGTAGCCATGAAAATTCATTCCCTGTTCACCTAGCCCTTAATTCTTTTCCATCACAATATAATCAAATTAAGGTAACTTATAATACCCAAAAAGAAAAATGGAATCTTAATGATCTCATCTCTATTTGTGTACAAAAAGATGATAGAATTTGTCGTGAGAATGAATTTAATTTCTATTTCTAAATTTGTCTTGTCTGGGTTCTCATTCACATTTAATAAAAGGGTTTTAGTTTGTTTCTCAATTCTTCTATGGTTGGAAATTGTTGTCTAGTTGATGGATTATATAAGTTAGATTGTGTAAATTCAATTCCAAAACCTTTAAAGCTATTTTGTGATAATTGCTTTGCTGTTTTCTATTCTAAGAATAACAAACGGTCTTCTGGTTCCAAACACATGGAAATCAAGTATTTACTTGTAAGGAATAAAGTAAGAAATAAAGAAATTGTAATTGAACACATTGTGTAACGCCCCAAACTGACGCTACTGAGGACCCTCCTGGGTAGGTCAACACGTGTCAATTAGGGATACAACCTGATAAGCTCATTCATATTTCCACACAAAATATAGCAAAGGATTTATATAACAAACATGAAATGTGAATGTGTTCACATGCAATGTTCCCAAACGTCAAATGCACATAGTAAAAATATATCCACGGTATAAAATAACGTGCCAACATCCCTGGCACATAGGTAGAATATTATATGACTAACAGTCCAAGAGTAGCAGTCTACAAAACATATCTACCTATTTCTCTGTACCAAAGCCCAGAACACAGCCAAGCCTAGCACCAACGGAAAAGCATTCTGACTTACTGATCCAGCTATACTGTCTTGAGAATCTGCTGCATAAAAGCAGGAGTGAGCTTCCACTAGCTCAGTAGAAATTCTATTCTTAACTAACAATGATAATATTGATGCATAAATCAAACAATTTAAGTTTCACAAACACATGCTTATGTGGTTCAAGAATTACACAAATATCCACAGATAATATATCAAAGTTTCACAAAAACGATTATCATTCATATCCATGATTCATCCATTTTACATTCCATCTGAAAGAGGAGTATTCTCCGACTCTTTCCCATTTATCATAACAATAACCGATAGAGGAGTATTCTCTGACTCTATCCACATCATCATAATAACATCTGGCATAGGAGTATTCTCTGACTCTGTCTCAATCATAACCGTATATATATACAATCCACATAACATAAAACAGATCAATCATGGCTTCAAATCAACATATCACAATATCATGGCATACTTGCACATTCTAACCACATAACATTTCATATAAAGAAAAGAGGAATTATGCATCAAGGTTTTATAAAAGGGTTTTCATGTTTATCAATACAAGTAGAGTCTCAAAAACGATCTATCATCAGTATTAGTAAGAATGTACGTATTTATACCTCAAAAGTTAAGTCTCCAAATCAATCTCTACATGTGAATTGTTAGCTACGAAGCATAGTGTTCATCCCACGGTGTTCCCATATCTGAAAATGAAGATAAATAATACATACAATCTCATTTAGGATGAACCTCGAATGAAAAAAATAAAAGAATATAAAACAGCTGGAAAAGCATCATTAGTCGACTAGTCACCCTTGATTAGTCGACTAAGAGACCCTTAGTCAACTAATCACCTTTGGTTAGTTGACTACTGAGAGGTCAGTAGCCAAACTTAAAAATCTAGGTTAGTTAGTCGACTACTCATCCATGATTAGTCGACTAAGGAACCCATTAGTCGACTAATCATCACGGTTAGTCGACTAAGGTTAGATCATAAGCCAAAATTCGAGGGCCAGATGAACTAGTCGACTAACACCACTCGGTTAGTCGACTAACGACTTGCAGAACCCAGAAATTCGAAACTCCAACTTCTCAAATCCTTACCCAAACTCAAATATTCAAAACCAAAGCTCAAAATCCAACAAAATAGCTTTAAACCAACCTGATCCAACACTTTTATATGCACCCAAAGCTCCCTACTCAAGATTGAACATCAAGTTTTCAACCAAAACCCATAAAACCCATACAAAACACCCAAAACAACAAACATACTCAAAATTTCCACATTTCCTCAACAAAAACCTTCAAAGCTCACACATTGTAGCCCGATCTACCATTCCCAACCAACCATTCCTCAAATTTACAAGTTTCATATACAAACCCATAAATGGGCTTAAAAAAAAACGAAAATGGGAGGGAAAAGAGAAGAAAGAATTAAAGAAATACTCATGCCTACCTCGATCCGGCGAAACGGCGGCGTCAAACTCCACGTGAGCCGCTCCTCCTTCTTCCCTTTCTCTCCCGACCTCAACTTCCTCTCTCGACTCCCTCTTCTTGTCTTACCGAAAAAATGAAGAAAGGGGAATGGGGTGGGTTGGTTTTAAAATGCCTAATGGCAATTTTGTAAATAAATGAAACTTTTTTTTTTTTTTTTGGCAAAAATCATTAAAATAATGTTTTAAAAACTTGGGTTTTTCACACATTGAGACTGAGGTAATGTTAACAGATCCACTTACTAAGGGATTGCCTATAAAGGTGTTCAAGGGGCACGTCACAGACATGGGGATAGTTGAATCATTTGATGTTTTTGGCTAGTAAAACTTTTCATGTAAAAAGATAGTGGGAGTTATTTTGTAACAATATTTACATGAAAATCTGTTATGCTATGACTATGTTATGCTGTACAGTTTATTGTTTCTTTATGGCATGTTATTTTAAAGGCATTTATTACATGACTCGTACGGTATACAGTTATTTACCTATGAGTATAATTTCTTCAAGACATTCAGATTCAGTCTTAGAGGGCTTGAGTGAAGCATATAGGGTTCCTAGTAAACCATTTTGATTAGCTTCATGCAAAAGCATAAAGTTGGACCAAATTGGAAATAGCATAACGTTACTCACATTTTGTATGCTATCTTCCATACTACACGATCCATATTTGTTGGCGATTCATGTAGACAAGTATTCTAATATCTGTGACCATAGATGATGGTACGCTATACAGGGGTGTATTTATCTTTATGATTCGATGTTAGTGATCTTATTTGAGCGAATCATGATACTAAGGTGTTATTCACTATTTAATTTCTGTAGCCACTAAAGTTATCCAATTCAGTGAATTTTTTTTTTTAATCAATGTTGCCCAAGTGGGAGAATGTAAGGATTTTACTTTAAAATCCATGTGGGCTGCCATTGATTAAATATTTTATATTTTATAAAAACCTGGATTGATGAGAAATTGTTAATTTGATGTACTGGACTACCGATTAAGTATGTGAGTGCTATTGTACATACGGGTTATGGTGCACCTTAGTCATGCGAGATCACGTGCTCTTAAGATATGTTTTTGAGAAGCCATCAAAAGCCCCCAGATGGTGATATTAGCTTGAGTCCATTTAAGCTGTTTTAGTATTTCTTCCTCTTCTTCTTGAACTTCAGTGCGTTGGGGTCTCTCAAACTCTCCTAAGGGATTATCGGATTCCCAGTGAGTGGGCTTGAAATGACGACCTCCCCTAGTGACATGGTTGACATCTTCCTCATCGTTGGCCCAAATATCTGCTATCTCCTCGGGCGTGTTCATCAAATCTTCCCATTCTATTATATCAACCTCTTTTCCTGACTCATCGTCTTTAGTGGACTCGACAGAAGTCAACTTTGACTTGAAGCACTGAGTGACCCATGGTTGCCTTGGAAAAATTGCTTGATAATAGACTTTCCCATGCATGTCGGTGATCTTGGAAGTCGTGAAGGTTCTATTCTCAAAATTTTTCTTGAAGATACTCTGTCTAGCTTCTTCGGAAAGAATGAGGTTTGAATATTTGGGTTCATCATGAGCTAAAGGAACATTTTCTTTAGGCAGATCAGAGATATCATCCCAACCAGTAGGGACAATGGGCTCTTCAAAAGTGGGCTCTTCAACTCTTGAGTAAAGGACATAGAAATCGAACTTAACCCAATAGACCTACTTCAGGATCTCCGGCTTCATATCTCTTTCGCAACTCTCACTGACTGGTCCCAGTTTTGGAGAAGGCTTTCTTGGATTTTGGCTTAGGTGGAGTAATGGGTTCATGGGTCTGACAGAGATAGGATATCTCAACTTTGGTGGTAGGGGATGAATGGTGAGGGCGAATAGGCTCACAGTAGCCATAAAGGTCGATATGGATGACATTGATGTTAGCCGGTGGTGGGATTGCATGGGTAGAGAGTGGATTTTGGGTGACATTGGATTGAGAAGGTGGGGAAATGGTCTTGTTGTCTATGAGGTCTTGGACTTCATGGCGAAAGCTGATGCAACGGTTGGTAGTATGGCCTTTGGACTGATGGAAATGGAAATATTCATTTTCATTGTAATTTTTGGGTAATGGATTGGGCACAGGCCTGAGCTCTAAGGGTTGGAGCTAGTCTCGAGCCTTCAATTTCTCAAAGACTCGCTCCAACGGCATGTAAAGCTCGGTGAATTTTCTGAATGGTTTATTTCCCAAGGAAAAAGGTTGGGTAGGTGGGGCGAACTGAGATATTGCATTGACTTCGGTAGCCTTCCCATTGATGATAGGTCGGCGGTTCTTGTAGGGTTCATCAATTCTGAGGGCTCCATTGGCTAGGGCGTCCTCCACTTGGGTACCAGCAATGGCCAAGGCTCGAAAATTAGGAAGGTATTGAGAGAACAAGTGTTTATGATAAATCGGGAGTAAGTTTTTCACCACTAAGTGGATTTGCTCTTCTTCTTCAGGGCAGTTCGGCATTTTGGAAGCTTTAGCCCTCCAACGGGTGATGAAAGCAGAGAAGGTTTCCCTAGATTTCTTTTTAGTAGTCTCCAAATCCCTCCTAGTGACATCAACCTCCATGTTATACCTGTATTGATTGTTGAACTCGATGCATACATCTTCCTATGTCTTCATTCTAGATTCATCCAGTGACAGAAACCATTTCAGAACAGATCCAGCTAGTGTTTTGTGGAACATTTGGGCTAGCAGGTTATCGTCAGCCCCTCGAGGGTGCATGGCCCTCACATACATCTTCAAATGGGTTTTAGGACAACCCATCCCAACAAACTTCTCCAACTCAGGCATCCTAAAATGAGTGGGCATACGGACCTTAGGGAATAGAGACAATGATGACATGTCTACCAAGTCATTGGACTTTCTGATACCTCTCAAGGCTTTTTCCAGGGCTTCCACCTTACTACTCAACAATGTGGGCTCATCAAAAAAGAATGCAGGAGTTTTATATTTAGGTTCTTTATCTAGATCAATGGGCTGAAGAAATTCTGTACCAGACTTAGTGGGCTCAACAGCTACCTTGGTCTTAAGAGAACATTCCTCCTCGAAAATATTGTCAAATAGAGGATTGGTATGAGCTCTCACCTTATCCTCTTCTCCTTTCTGACGGACTAACTCTTGGACTACTTTTAAAAGTGCATCGATCTTCTCATCAACCGTCTTTCCATTAGATTTAGCAACAATAGGGGTACGATCCTCGTGACTAGACATTTCTGAATCAACGGATGAACCTTTTAAGCTAATTAATCGACCACTAGAATCACGACGCCAAGCCAGAATGCTGGGAAAAGAAAACGGGAAAAGATTCGAATCAACTGAGAGCTTCCAATAGGAAAAGGATGACAAGGACAACAAACTTACATGCTTACAAGAGTATGGGCCCAAGGTCCACACACCGATCTCACTCTAGACACTTTCACGTTCTACCCAATGGGCCTAAAGCCCATATCTCGAACTCATCGCAGACCTATACCTTCTATCCAAAGGATTTGAGTTTAAAACCCACACCTCATATCTTCTCCTAAGGCTTACAGGATATACCACTATTCGAGCAGCATAACACTACCACAGGCCTAAGCTCATGAACCTATAGGGTACTAGCCTTCATTAGGTACCTTGACTCTTTGAGGGTACTTTCCTTAAGAGTTTAGGACATTTCATAAAGGCTTAGTCCTACAGATCCAGGTCATATTGGTTCTACACACTTCACAATCAAGGCTCAAACAAAATTAGGGGTAAATCCGGCAGCATAATATTATAATAGTGTGTGAAAAGGCGATATAGGGTATGTGTCCTAGAGAGACAGTCTACATGGACTAATGCAAAGGGTGAGCTATGTGTCCCTTACTCGCTCGATCCAATCGATATACCTAACCACATGTGACATCAGGAATGCCGCGTGGGTCCAACAGTACGTGATTGATCCGTTTGATATACACAAAGGTACATGGCGAGAAGAGTAATGGCTTTCGCATACATGAAACCCAAGACTCAAAGAGACTGGGCCCAGGGTTAGGCTCATCGATGGCTTTAGCATACAATGGTCCTAATCATGCAAAGTTAATGCTCACAATCAAAGTCAAACAATCATGCAAATGCCAGTGGTTGATTTTATTAATTAAGAAATTGAAAAGCCCAAAAATAATTAATTGAAGTTTAGCCCTCGACATTCCCAGTGGAGTCGTCAATCTGTGAACCACCCGACCCGGCTCACTTGTTTGTATGTGTTGTTGAGTTTGGAATTGGATTCACTGTCATTGTGGATGTAGATAACTCATTATCCTTCTCTATTTATCATTCTCTTTATCTACTCAATTATCCTTCTCTATTATCCACACAAGATCATCCAATCCCGATCATCCTTCTCTATTGTGGGAGTCCATTTAGATTGGGTTTTGAAAAATGAAAGGAGTTTGATAAAAACTGGGAGTCGCCACCTTATTTTTAAGGAATAAGGAAACCATAAAAAAGAGTTTTATTTTCAATAAAACAGTAACTCCATATTTTAAGGAAAGGTAAATCTTCGAACCAAAATTTTGGATTCGGGGGCTAGGTTATGAGATAGGAAGGTTCCAGGACGCATCCTGTAGGCACCCATCTCACCCTAATTAAAGGTCTCCTAATTAATTTTGGACTTTTATAAAAATCTTATCATGACAATCCTATCATATCTAATCAACCAAGAAAATAGCATAGATAATACTAGATAATAGATAATAATAATTAAAAAAAGAATTAAAATCCTAATGACCTTAGGAGACACAGAATCATCCTAAGATTGGACTTGCGCCCTATTGACTGCCTACGTACCTTACCAGTTTCCTGATAAGAATCAAAGTCCACGTAGTTCGATACTTAGGACTCTCCTATTGTAATGAACTACATTGCCGAAAGGATTCTATATTATCTAGGACTCTAGCTTCGAGAGTTTGAATTTGATCAAAACACTTTTTCATAAATGATGGAATTTCATTCCAATTTGAATACTTTCAAATGGCTTTTTTAGAATCCTTCTTGAAGTAGATTCCTAAATAAAATAGAACTCTATTCCTATTGTAATTCTTACAACAAAGAACAGTCCTAAGTGGGGTCAAATAACCTCCCTAATCCTAGGTCTCTAACTAATCATAGGTTAGTCTAAACACCTAAAATACTAACATAATGCATGCTTGAATTTTTGGAAAATACACTAAAAATGCAATAAACAATGCATGAAAAATGTCCTAAATGCAAACTAATCATTTTATATGAACCTAGGCATGTTTCTAGGTTGATTTAATCATAAAAAATGTTTTTTAACCCACTTTAAGGTTACTTTTAAGCCTTGGACAGAATTAAAAGTAATAAAAAAATGGAATCAAAACCCATAAAAAACAAAGTAATAAAAAAGGAATATGACCTATAATGCATCCTAATATGATATACCAAAAAATTAATCATGTATCATGCTTAAAACACCCAATTTTAACATAAGGGAAGGGACTTACCTTAGCTTGCTCCCTCGACCACAATTCATATGATATTCCAAGCAAAATAAGACTTAAAATAGAGATATAAACAAACCAAAACACAAACTATCCTAAAAATACCAAAATAATGGATACTTACCCTATATATGCAAAAGACTCGATTTTTCCTACCATCATGTATTACTAACCTAAAACAGAAAATAATATGCATAAAACCAACTCCTAGCATGCCTTCTAAACATAAAAAAATCCTAAACATGTCCCTATTAACCTATACTAATTAGCATGCTCAAAACAAATGAACTAGACTCAAGCTTTATAATGTAAAACTCATAAATGCAGAAAATTGTATACTAACAGATCATGATCTTCATGCAATAAACAATTAACCATTTTACTCTTTAACCTATGAATATTCAATCCTAAGTATCTATTCCTAGCATAATATGAACATGGAAGAAGAATGAAAGAGAAGAAGAAGAAGAAGAAGAAGTATGCAGATTATTATGTAACTTATCAAAAAACACAATGATTGATTGAACTTACTTTTTTTGCCTTCTTTTTTCTTTGCTCCTAGCTTCTTCTTCAACCTCCAAGGACTTCAAAAGATGTGGCTGAGGTTGCTAGATGTGGCTGAAGTTGCTAGGGGGGCTGGTGTAGTGCCTCAAGTCTCTACTCTTCCAGTTGGCTCTCTAATGCAAAGTGTGCTATTCTAAAACTGATTTCAAGGCCTTGTATTTATAGAGAGGCTTCAAATTGATCAATGACTCACATTAAAACTCTTAAGAATGATCCAAGGGTCTCAATTTAGTCTTCTAACGTCTCCAAATTCGTGCCAAAGTCCCCAAGGCCGAGCTAGACACTCCAATAGAGTTTGGAAGAGTCCCAGGCTGGTAAAACACTCCAAAAGTTGAAAATTAGCAACATTGGGCAAGAGGCTCGGGTGACCATCCACCCTAGGACGGTTAGCCATCCCTCATGGATGGTTGGTCTTCCCTAAGAGGATGGTCATCGAGCTCCCAAGCCTAATTTTCCCTATGTGGGCTTATCTCAGCCCGTTTCGATCCGGTTTCGGCTTTTTTAGGCTTTTCGGATCCATTTTAAGTCCAAATTCGACGATTCAAGCGCCAAAACAATCATGATTCGATTCTCCATGTTTTAAGAAGTATTTAAAGTGCAAATGCATTAACCAAAGTCAAATTTTTAGGAAAAATTCAACAGATTAGCTGTTTAGGGCTTACTGGGCCCAAATTAGGGTTTTGAAATCTGCTAACCGATTGTTCTCAAAATCATTTCTTATTCTCGAAACAAGTTTTAAAACATTTTAAGAAAGTGTTTTGAAGCCTTTGAAGGCCTTGATTTAATAAAAAGATCGAATCCTGGTCATTCCCGGTCGAAAACCCTAATCTGAGCTTAAAAGGGCCATTTGGGCCTTAAGAGCCAAATATGAGCCCAGAGGCTCTATGAACCTTGCCACTGATCAACTTAGCTACCAAACACACCCTAAATATCCATGCCAAAGCCTCGAGACTATCCGGGACAAGATCGACGGTCATTCAGAACTTTTGTTATCCAAAGGACAGAGTTGCCCTTCAAGTCACAAAATGTCTTATTTTCTATCAAGCCCGACTCAGAATACCATGAAATTTAACAGAGACATTCCTAGACTCTCTAAAAACTAAATGCAAAATGAACCGACTCAATCTGACCTAAAAACCTACATGCGATAATGAACTCTAATTAATTGCTCACAAGGGTAAAACTGGCAATTTAGGGTTTTAACACCTTATTTCACCTCAAATCACAGGCAACCATTAATGACCATACTCATGGTAAAAAATGGATGTCTACAGACACTATTGAGAGTTCTTTGTGAGCTTAGGTGAGAGTCTTCCACATGCGATAAAGAAGACTATGTAAAGGTTTCTCCACCTTAAAGGAGCTAATTCTTAGTGGATTGTGGAATCCTTGGGCTGAGTGCTTAAGGCGTGGATGTAGGCGAGCTGAACCACGTTAAATTACTGTGTTTGATCTCTCTCTCCCTTACTCTTATTTCAATTACTTGCATTTATATTTGTGCTTCTGCTGTTAGTAATTGAATATTAATTTTATTTGGTAATATTTGTAAAAGTTTCTTATAAACCCAATTCACCCTCTAGGGTTATATATTTGGGACAACAAAAATGTCTTCCCTTTGATTAATCTCTTGCTTTTATTAATTTTCATGTCTAGCTAAACACCCAAGGTTGGATTCTATGGTAGATTTTCATTCCAATCCAAGAGGTTTATGGTTTTCTCATCTTGATAGTGATTTAAATGTTTATAAATTAATGTTAATATTCCATCTAATTTAGAACTCTCTTGGTTTTGTAAGTTCTTGAACATTTTGTAGATAAGCTATGCTTGGCATAAATGGTGCTTGAAATTAATGCACTCCAAGTGTTTGTAAAAATGCTCATGAGAGGATTTAGCCTTAATCTATCATTTTTTGAATTGTAATTGGACTTAGACCGAATTATCTTCCGATCAAGACCATTTTTCAATGGATTTTTGATCGAGACAACTTTGATTTACTTGGACTTTTATCGACATATCCTTCAATCAAGACCATTCTTCAATGGATTCTTTATTGAGAACATCATTGAGAAACCATAATCCCTAGAATTGTATGAATTGAAACTCTTGAATCCAATCTATTTCATATTCATAGTTTTAATCTTAATTTCTTGTTTTCCTTAGTTTTAAACAACCCATCATACACTCAAAATCATTTTACTTTAATTGCACACAATTCTTTGATTTGATATCCCTAAGGCCCCTTGAGGACTACAATTTCCAATCGCTGTCGAAAATGACCATGGGACTCTCATGACTATGCTTGCAACCTCAGTACATCATACGCTTGGGATGAGCACATGAACCAAAACATGGAAAGCATTAATGATGCCGTTCCTGGGGATTGGTGCTTGTTTGACAAGGAGCCAAGGAAAGAGCTAGTGGTAATTCGCAATTGCATTGCGAATCCGGTATGTTCTTTTCTCTTTTAAGTGTTAGCTAAATTCTTTTGTGTAAATAGTAGTGTAGTGGTATATTGGATATGTTCTATTGGCTTCCTCCGAACATATCCAATGTGTTCTTCAAGATTCCACAGTGCAATATGTTATTTTATGATAAACTTCAAATGTGCCACGATTTTGTTAAAAAAAAAAAAAAAAAGAAGGTATCAAGCTTGAAAAACCTTACCTTCTCACTACTCTCACCTTCTTGGACTACCATTTTGATCTCCAACGTTTGTAAACCACCCAAAGATTGCAAAAAAACCAAAATTTTGTCCATTAGAGAGCGCTAGAGATAGAGGAGAAGGAAGAGTAGAGAGATGGAGATGTTGCCTTCGAAGGGTAATGCCGGTTCGTGCATGCCCTAGCTCTCCTTTCTCCTCTTGATCAAAATTTGGTTTATATGGGAATTGGGGTGTAGATACAAATTCTGATATGTTTAAAATGGGGTTAGCAGAATTTTAGGAAGTTAGTGAGGTTTAATTACTAAAAATTGGGGTATAGTTAGTAATGAGGAGTGGTCAACACATCCATGGGTTGCAATATCTGCTCCCATAAGAATAACCATTTTGGTAGAGTGTAAGTTCGGGCCAGCCTTATGTCCACTTCACTTAGTGGGCCGAGCTTGGGTTGAAGATCTTCGGGCCAGCCTGATGTCCACTTCACATAGTGGGCGGAGCTTGGGTTGAAGCTCTCACCTATAAGAATATATCATGGTGACTAGTACAAGAGGTTTAAGGTTGGGAAGGGCCAAACCCCCTTTTTTTTTTTTTTTTTTTTTTTTTTTTTTTTTTACAGGATAAGAATACAGGAATATAAGATAATAATAGAATACTGGATTTGAATCAAAAACCATTTCTTAATTTATAAGTTGGGAAGAAATGTGAATAGTTTATAAGACCATGGTCTTATAACCTAATGAATCTGGCTACCCTAAACCATATTTTAGAGGTTGGTTATATGGTTTAGGTGAGATTAATGCAATGGAACTGCAAGGGCGGGGTTAGGATTTCCTTTTAGGGGGAGCCAGTGAAATAATTTGGTGAATTGAAATTTTGAACATCAAAAAAGTCACAATTTTTTAAGGCAACATTTTGCAAAAATTAATAGACACCGTTGTATCATTGTGATTTTTGGCAAATATGAAATTTATCAGAAGTTTATCTAATCTAACGATTGGTTTTTCAAACTCCATTATGCAATTGATCCTAAGAAGGCCATCTTATACAACTTTGTGTGAGATGCACCTTATAATAGACTCCCAATATATATATATATATATTACACATGGTTCACAAAACCCAACACTGAAGTTGTATTTTGAGAAACCCACAGTTGGATTAAATGCTCCTCTCATGCACATCATGTATACAAAAATTCACATTAATCGAACACCAGTAGCCATTCGATCCATAAAGTCACATTTCTAATCAATAAAAAACATCACAATTTTTTACGGTTATGGATAAAGTAGCTCTTAGTCTTCAATCGACTTGATATTTCATAGGCGTGATGTATATGAGAGAAGCATTTAATCCAATGGAGGGTTTCTCAAAATGCAATTCCCATATTTGGTTTTGTGAACCATGTGTAAAAATATGTGTAGAAATATGTATAAAGGGAACCTGTCCATATATATATATATAATTTATAATCTCAATCCTGAACACATATGCTCACTTTAACGAAAGTAAACATGAAGTTCATAGGTAATTGTGGAATGCATATTTTGACAAATCAAACATTAGATTAGTTACTCTTCTAATGGATGTTATACATGTCAAAAATCATAGTAATCTAATGTCAGCATCTTAAAATACAGACTGAGAAAAACTATAATCATTGAAAACTATCGTAGTTTTTCTAAGTGACATTTTTTAGAAACCAACTGATAGATCACTATGATTTTTGGCATGCATGACATGCATAAGAATAACATTTAATCCAATGGCCAATTTTTCAATATACATAGGCATCCCATAAAATATTATCCATGAGTTTTATGCGTATTTTAGTTACAATAAGCATATGTTGATAGGACCGTTTCCATATATATTTGTTTGTCCGTTAATATAAGGTCGATCCACATGATGGAAAGTTGCATTAGGTGACCAATTTATGAAAAGTTCATGACATTTTTTTGGGAAACTGACCACTGAATTAGATGTTCCACTTATACAAATCATACATATATGCTAAAAACCACATTAATCCAATGACTGAATTCTCAAAAAACAAATGGGAAATATTAAGGCATTTTTTATTGATGAGTTAATGAATGGTTAGTTTTTTGAGAAACCAGCTGGATCAGCATGATGTGATTAAGTGAACATCTAGTCTTGATCACGGCTAGTTTTTCAAAAATATGTCACGAACTTTCACAATTATCCATTGTTTTCAGAAGTAAAAGCATTGGATGGGGTATTTTATATTTCATGGGTGAGGTGTAAACCTTTCGAATTTTTTAGTTTTATATTTAAAATATATAAAAATAATATTAAAAATTAAAAAGGTACAAAATACTAAAATTTATTACACAAAATAAATAAAAAGGTATAAATTATATTCAAGACAACTCATTGAAAAAGAAATTCAAGAAAAAAAAAAAGAGAGTGGAAACCCGTGAACATCGCCCACCAAAATTGAGTTGCCTATCGCCCACTTGTCGAGGTTTTATTTCGATTTCAAAACCAATACTCTATAAGAGATAAAAACTTTCAAATCGGCAAAAAGCCTAACTTGTTAATTGTTATATTGTTTAATTTTTTATTCTTTAGATTTAAATTTTATTTTTTATTTTAATTATTGAACACTAATAAGTTATTAGGTTTTTTCAAAATTTTCACAACTATTAATTATCGTGTGTGGGCGTGTGTGTTTCCTATCGTTTTTAAAAAAGGAATGTTAATAAACCACACTCCTGTTGGGCGTAAGCTCTTGAGGTTGCGGCATAAAAAGCGCCGACCCACCTAAAGCATAAGCCCCAGCTCCTTGATGTAGGCTCAGGAGGAATCCTGCCTATTTTTTAAGCCTTGGTGTTTTATGTCCGCCTCGCTTGAACGCGAGTTTGAGAGTGAATTTTTTAAAACCTTGAATATATACTGTATGAAGTGTACCTTATATATATATATATATATTGAATAACGAATCAGAAAAGGAAATTATTTAAAAAAAAAATTAGAGAAAACAAAAATGATTGAGTGTGAAGCAAATAAATCTATTCATAGGCCATTATATACATGGGTCAAGTTCCACTTACACCCTATTTTGACACCTATATTTACACCTCGTTTTCAAAACACTATCTATGATGTATATTTTGATGAATCGACCGTTGGATTCAATACCTTTCTTTTGCATATCATGTATACCAAAAATCATAGTGATCCAATTGTTAGATTTTAAGAAATGTCACTATAAAAAATTGTTATGTTTTTAATTATTAATAAAAACAATAGTTCTTCAAAATGATATTTTTCAAAAACTAACCGTTGGATCACTCTGATTTTTTTCATACATGACAAACATAAGATAAGTATTTAATCTAACGGTTGGTTTCTTAAAATATTTGATCTACAATGGTATTTGAAAACGAGGTGTGAACATAGGTGTCAAAATAGGTGTAAGGGGAATCTATCCCTATATATATATATATATATATTGCAAAGTGCAAACCCATGAATAGCTGTGTAAGCCTAGCCTTGGGACAATCCCAAAAAACCTCGTATAAGGGGTATGTATTTGTGACATTGCTTACATCATTTGCTTGCAAGTTGAGAGAAATAAAAAGAGGGAATGAAACGCGCGAATGGGCCGCCGGCTTTTATCACGAGAAGGTTGCCTCCAACAAGTGTTAGAAAAAAGCCTGGCTTTGCCCATTTCATTACGTTACACACAATGAATGGCTTACTACTGTCAATGCAATGTGTAAGCTAGGCCTCTTCCTTTTTCTTTCCCTTTCTATCCCATTCATTGCTACTCCGTAGTATGCAAGTTATCAACACAATCTTGAATTGAAAAAATGCCAAAAAGGAATACCCTTATTTCATGCAACATCACCTTCCACTTTAAGGCTCTTGTTCTCATGCACATAATTGTTTGGAAGATCGAGATAGATGATGATAAAAATTAATAATTGATGGTATAGTAGCCGTCCATGTTATCCATTCTTATCCATATATGTAGGGCCGGGCCTGAGAATCTGGGGCCCTAAGTAAGGGCATAAAATGGGGTCATAACTGTCAATATTTTTTAACACCACCATGAATTTTTTTTTTTAAGATTTAGAGTTTTGAAGAAATTTATTTCTATTAATTTTTTGGAAACCAAACATAGCCATAAAAGTAAAATAGAAAGAAAAAAAAAAATTCATACTATAGGGATTATACGTTAATATGGCCCTATTTTTTTTTTCTTTTTTTTTTGCAAGAAATGTGGGGCCTAAAGCCATTGCTTTAATGACTTTAGCTCAGGGCCGGGCCTGCATATATGCTAATCATTCCATTTCATACAGGATTCCTTTATGTCAAACCAACCAAGTGAACCAACTCAAATTCTAAATTAGATAACTATCTACTTGTATTAATTTTTCTTAAAATTATTTTTAAAATTTAAGTTTTCACTTGATTTAAGATATAAAGTGATAATTATTTATTGACGACTCGAGAAATTTTCATACTAGCTATAAATGATTGTGAAAAAAGTTACAAAACTCCAACTTTTGTCACAATTACTTTTTTAAAGATATATTTTGAATATAAATTTAAAGACAAAAGTAATTTCAGAAAAATATGGCCAATATATGATTAAAGCCTTTCATTTATAGTCAAGATAGAGGAGAGTTTGATAATTAATCAAAGGCTTGAATTCATTTATTAGAAGACTTTTTGGGAGCATTCAACATTAATTTTTCAAACTTGGGAAGTTGACTCAAAGTATTTGATTTGACTTGAAACATCATGCAAAAAATTTAAAACTTCCTTTAAGATTTTAGCCAGAGTTTATTTGATCAGTTTTTTTATAAAAACTAAGAAATAAAAGTAATTTTGAGAAATTATAAATTCTATAAATTATTATAATTATTCTATATATATATATATATCATGTAAAAATAAAAGATGCCCCTAGACTAGATGGTAAAATCTCATTAGCGTCATACCTGATACTTGATTTGAAATCCGTTTTTGTACTAATTAAACAACTAATGTGTGAACGTGGGCTTTGGTTCAGTGGTTCGATCATTTCTCTCTCTTAATGGGATGAGGTTCTCATTGTATTCTCAAAGATGAGAATTGATCCATTTATTGCTTTCCTTCCCACTAACATTAATTAACCACAAACCTATTGAAATATATCGCTTGAAAAAAAAAAATTAATAATGTGTAAGAATTAAAAATTGTAAAACAAGGATGACAAAATTAATTAAAGTGTCATTCAAAAATAGTATTAATTCCATTAGAATCGAGATGGCATTTATGGGTATAAGGTTGATTATGCTACAAAATGATGACCACAATAGTAGTGGAGCGGCAAGTGGGTAGAAATAGAATTTTCTTTCGTGGGGGCATTGTCATCCTGTAAAACCAGCTTGACCAATCAGAAGTGGACATGCATGTCTCCCTGGATTAAAATGGTCATCTGAGCCAAGTCAATGGCTGTTTGATACGCATCACAGCAAGAGAAGTAACTTGTTTCCTGAAGGAGTAAGGTCAAAGAAAAAAAAAATTAATCAGCAGCAGATACGTATCAGACACCAGAGAAACCCTAGGCCAGGAAGTAGAGAACATTGAGCTAAACGTGGAAAAATGGGTGGTAGTTAAAAATGGTGCGCGGCTGACAAAGTAGGAGCACACAACACACAATTCCAAGGGCTTGTCCAAGTAGTCTCTGGGACAAGCCATCAATTCGGAGGATCTGAAATCAAATTTTGGCAATCTTTTGAATTCAGGCCTTGAAAATTATTTCTCGTAAATCTCTTATTCCTGGCGTGGATGATATGCCTTTGAATGAATCAAAGACGGGACTTAATCTGGTGCACGCAAACTGTCCAGAATACTCTTTACAGCAAAGAAAAAAAAAAAAAAAAAAATATATTAAAGGGATTTGACCTCTAAACCTAACTTTTTTTTTTCTTTACACCTTCCTCATCTAGTCGAGTGGCTTTTCATACTCGGATTTACCTTTAGCTGTTCTTTTTCTTTTCATCTCTAATTTCTGCAAGCCTTTAGTATGCTTTTTCATATCCACGAGGTATTTCTAACCTCTAGGTTTTTTTTTTTTTTGGAAGAAACCACAGAATATATTTTAGGTTATGAGTTAAGAGTAGTAAAGTAGGCCGCAATTTAAGATACATTTTAGGCTTTGAGTGCTTAAGGCTCATTTGCATTAGGATTTTTCTAAAATCACTTTCAAAAAACGTAATTTCTCCACATATATTTTTAGAGTTATATTTAAATCATATTTTTACATATTAAAAATTTTATCTTAACAGAAATTAAAGTAAAGGTTGGGGCCTCCTACCTTTTGGCACAATCACTTCTACCATAAAATTTTTGCAAAGCTCCTAATTTTTGCCACAATCACTTCTATTATGAAAATTTTACTAACCATCATATTACCCCTTAAGTCGACTAGAAGTGATTATCATTCCATCTCTCAAATCAAGTAGAATTTTGAAATCTAAAAGTGATTTAAAAAATATATATATATACAAATGGGGCTTAAGCTTTTCTTTTCAGTTATCTAGCTTCCTTGCTTTAAGGTAATTGGTTGAGGTATTCCTTTTCATTACATGGCGGAAATTACTTAAATTGGAGCGAAGAGTTTGCTCTCTCTCGCGAATTTTTATTTTCTTGATTAATGACACTAGTAGTTTAGTTTAAACTCTTTTATTTGAGACAATTCGAATCCAACGTCAGTAATATGGTATAGTACTGTAACGCAGAGCAAGTAGGGAATATTCATTGAGCATCCCCTTGAATAAAAAGAAGGAAAATGCTGGATGTCCCATTTTCAATTCCCGTTTGTTTTTCCGTCTAACATGATAAAATGACGTAGTTTCATTAAAATGCCATGTCAAATGGTGGAACTACCCCTAACACGGTGAAAACTCATAGAAAAACATAGCAAAAACCAGGAAAATACGGTCAAAAAAAAAAAAACGGGGAAAAAAAAAAAAATGGTGAAAATACAAAAAACACAGTGAAAACACAAAAAACAGAGTGAAAACCCGAAAAAACAGTGAAAACCTAGAAACATACAGTGAAAACCTGAGAAACATAGTGAAAACACAATAAATGTTGGAAGAAGGAAAAAAAGAAGAAAATACAGTAAAAACGTTGGAAGAAGAAGAAGAAGATGAAGGTTGGTGCCAGCGTATCTGTGATTTGCTAGCAACAGTTACCTGTGTACGTGAAGATGATTAGTGTCAGCGTACCTTTTTCTTCGCAGATCTATCATGCCGGAGATGATATGCACCGACATTGATTGCAGTGGTGAAATATGCGCTTCTTGAAGAGTTCATTGCTGCCACATCATGTTAAAATGCCATATGGGAATAAAAGAAATGGGAAATAGAACGGGACTGCTAGCACCGCTTTAAAAAGAATTGAACAGGCTTAATTGGAGTTAAATCTATAGAAAATGATTTTATTTTTTAATTATTGATAAGTAATTTGAATCCCAGATCTAAAGTATTAGTATTGCCAATATAGTAATTGAACTAAACAATCCAAACTTTTTAAATTCGTAGTCTAGTTAGTACTTAAAAAATCCACATTTTTTTCTAAAACTTATTATTAGTTGTAAAAATGGACATATTTTAAATTTTTTGCTAAATATTCATTTTTCAGTTGAAATTTTCAATGTACAATCAAATATTTGTTTTGCTTAATATTGTTAAATTAATCAAATTCCAATTTTGCTGAACATTTGCAACACTTTTCGCTAGAATTTGTATTGGTCTAAATTAACATATTTAATAAACAACCAATTCCAATCTGAATTAAATTTCTCTTTTCAGTTTTATCAAATTTTTGGGAAAAAGAAGAGCTAGCCAAATCTTTAACAATTGTTTTTATTTTTTTTTTCCATATTTGGAAATTGTAATGTGAAATATATATATATATATATATATATATATATATATAATGCTGACTTAGATCTAAGTTAGCTAAGACTTATAGCCGTTGGATCATCTCATAAATATAAGCTTTTTTAAGTGATGAGATGATCCAATGCTCATAAATGCCTAACTGACTTAGATCTAAGTCAGCATTAGCTGACTAGAGATTACTATATATATATATATATATATATATAGAGAGAGAGAGAGAGAGAGATGAACAAACAATAAAACACAAAAAGGAACACACATATGGGATTGAGAATCATGAATTAATTTGGGGATTATGTATGATTTAGGGTATTCAACACCTTTTTTGGATTTGATGGGACATGTAAGGTTAAGATTTGATGTAAAAAAGTAAGCAACAATTTGAGGATTGTTAGCAAAGTTGGGGATTGTTCAACAAAATGGATACTGGGGATTGTTATCAAAATTGATGATTATTCATTATTTTGGAGATTGGAGATTATGTCTTATTTTGGGAATTATTCATTATTTGGGGGATTAGGGATTACTCAGTAAATTGGGGATTATACAAAATAGTAGGGATTGTATGTAAAAATTTGGCACATTTCCCATGAAACTTGACCGTTCATGAGGGCAAAAAAAAGTCCAATTAAGTGTATGGAGGTGCATGGAGGAAAATTCTCAAAACATAGATTTATGTAGGGAATTTTTGAAAACTATGGGAATATTGAGGGAAAATTCCATATATATATATATATATATAGAGAGAGAGAGAGAGAGAGAGACTTGAT
Source organism: Hamamelis virginiana (assembly GCA_017140935.1). Classification (NCBI taxonomy): domain Eukaryota; kingdom Viridiplantae; phylum Streptophyta; class Magnoliopsida; order Saxifragales; family Hamamelidaceae; genus Hamamelis; species Hamamelis virginiana. The sequence goes on from JAESVK010001164.1 coordinate 1,280,428, forward strand.
CCATTAAGGTCTAGATCTTAAATTAATTTGGGGTCCACTCACCATTTCTCACACAATTATTGATATTTTGAAAAAAAAAAGTCGTTGGATTAGATAACCTTCTTATGTATGTTATGCCTGTCAAAAATTACAGTGACCCAACAATCAGTTTTCAAAATACAGTCTGTGAAACACTCTAACAGTATTTACCATTAGATGTTGTAACAACTGTTTAACAATCTGTATCTTGAAAACTGACCGTTGGATCACTGTGATTTTTGGCAAACATGACATACATTAGAAGATTATTTAATCTGACGGTTGGTTTTTCAATATACCAATCCCAATGAAAAAGTGAATCTTAAATTAAGCTTAAGGTCCAAACCTTAATGGATCATCTCTCTCTCTCTCTCTCTCTCTCTCTCTCTCTATATATATATATATATATATATATATGTTTGTAACAAAAGTGAAATAGAAATTGTATCAAAAACAAAAAAGGATGGATCAACGTGTAAACTTTATTAAAATGGAACCAATATCAACAGCAAAACAACAAATTCCGAACTTGTTTATAGCATGAAAACAACCAACGATCACTGTGCAAAGAAAATGAAGAGATGTTCTGCAAAAGTAAACATGTTATCGTGCAAATACAACCCCACAAAAATTCGGAAGTGGAATTGAACTCTTTACTTTTATTTTTTATTTTTAAATATGTTGAGGATGGAAGAAGTGAAGATTAAGTTGAAACAAACGTGTTTGAGTAAGATTACAGGAAAAGAGTATTGGGTTATGTGATAATTACATATAATTTTTTTTTTTATCTAATGTCAAACTATGTTTTTGTGAGAGGTAGTTTGGGAATATGAAATGCGACAACACAAAGATTGGTGTTGGCTTTATATATTAAGTATAAATTAAATAAAATTATTAAATAACTAATATGAAGACTTAAGGGTATTTTCACCATTAAAAAGCTTATTCATGAACACAAATAAATAAATAAATAAAAACTCCGCTTAATGAAATTTGTACTTATGCCATTCTGGTTGACTCATTTCTTGAGGGCATATGTACGTACTTGGACATATCATGCAAATTGAATTGTTTGGTGTTGTTACACATACAATTTTGTGGATTAATCCATTTTTATGGGTGGAGAAATTCAGTAGAATGATAGAAATAATAAGGATATTTTACATTAATAATTCTAAGTTTTTGAAATATTATGTGAATGAATCTGATCCAAAGATATTACGAAGATGAACTTATTACTGTTTTTTTAAACCAAAACATCCTTCAAATGGTCAAATTTTGACTTTAACTTTTAACCCAATTCTCAATTTTACACAAAATCTCAAATATTAAACAAATTAAATCTCCAATTTGGTATAGAATCCCCAATTCCCAATTTTACACAAAAATCCCCAAGTTTATATATAATCTCTAATCCCAAACACGTCAAATCAATATTTAATGCACTTTATTTTTTGTTCCCACAAATGATGGGTTTGGAGTTAGGGATTGAGAATTCTTAGTAAAATTATGGATTCTGTATTAATTTGGGGATTTGGGAACCTTTGTCAAATTGGAGATTCTATTCATTTATGGAGATTGAGGATTATATATTAAATCAAAGATTATATATTAAATTGGAGATTTAGTGCACTATTGGGGATTGTTAACAAAATTTTTGAAAATTTTTGGATTTTTTTTTTTGACTTTTAACTGTTTACTAGGTAAAAATGTTATTATTTTATCTACATAAGAGTATTTTGGTCCAATAAAATATTTACATAATTATCTTTGAATTGAGTTCGTTCACGCAATATTTCAAGAACTTAGTATTATTGACGTAAAATGCCAAAATAGTAATAAAGATTAAAAAAAAAAAGAAAAAAAAGAAAGTAAGATTTAATGAATTTCTAAAAATGATTTTATAATACCAATTATGATGATAATTCTAACCTTTTAAAATAATGATCTCTTTCAAAAAGATGAATGCCTTCAACATCATGTAAATCATATATAACAAATTTATTTTATTTTTCCGGTATATTAAATCTGAGATGATTTAGTTACTAGAAAATCGGTAGATATATAACAAACTAATATTGAACAATAATAAAATTTTAAATAAAAATGAAATGTGGAATCCCTAGTAATGCATTGGTTCAAATGTAGACACAACTTAACACACAGACATGATAATATAAGGCCGGCCTTACGCAAAGTTGCGTAAGGTCGGCTCCATATGGCTAGTTTTATATCACAATTCTTAAAACTGACAGTTAGATTAGATGCCCCTCCTCTGTATGTCATGTCTGCAAAAAATCACAACGATCTGATGGTTGGTTTTTGAAATAACTGCCGTTAAAAAAATGGTGATATTTTGAAGAATAAATAAGTTACGTATTTTCACAATGACATATTTCAAAAACCAACCGTCAGATCGCTGTGATTTTTTGCAGGCATGACATACAGAGGAGGGGCATCTAATCCAACGGTCAGTTTTAAGAACTGTGATATAAAACTAGCATATGGAACCGACCTTACGCAACTTTGCTTAAGGCCGGCCTTATCTTATCATGTCTCACTTAACACATACCCACTTTAGAGAGAGAAAAAGAGGATAGAGAGAGGGGGGGTTAGGTGTTACAACGATAGAAGTTGATAGTTTTCTTGGAAAGCTATTATTTTGAGCATAAATGACGTCACTCTATCACTCAACTCGACAATGGGGAATCCCTAGCAATGCATTGGTCTTGAAGTAGATGAGACACAGAAGGAACAAAACATGATTTTGGTGGCGTGCTGATAATGAAAAAGTTTGATGATGTAATTGGCGCGTGGCCCAGTTGGCCCATCAGGCCCAGCATTTTCATCAGAATTGGGATTGGGATTGGGATTGGGATGGGACCCACAAGTTAGGCCATTGGGGTGGGGTGGTCCATAATCCAAACCACAAGCTGAAAGGCTTCGTGATGCTGTGGGACTGGGACCCACTAATAACATCATTGTTTTTATACCTGATGAGGATATGGTGGGCCCAAATAACATGTAGGGCTTCATAATAGACTTTGGTCCACATGAAATTATTGACCGTTTCTCATTTCCATGCACCTAAGTTTGACCTGGTATTTTTAATCCTAGGCTATCTTCAATGGTGGATTCAAAACAAACGCATTGAAAGTAAAACTTGATTTAAATTTGAATTTATTTTTGAAATGATCGATCTTTCTCCAAAAAAAAGTGGATGGAAACTCATGCACTATTGGAGCCAAAAAATGGATAATGCACCAGTAGAGCACTTGAATCCAAATAATTGTACATGTTGATTCACAAAATGGATTTGGATCCAAAGAAATGAATCCAACCATTGGAGTTGTATTGAAAGAAAGGATAATTTACAAAAGTAACAGTTTCTGGCATGGGAAATTATAGTGGAAAGTATGATACTTTGTTTCTATTTGGATAAGTTACTTTTTATTTATTTATTTATTTATTTATTTTTAAAAGTAAAAATTTTAATTTTTTTTTATAGTAGAGACAATTAATAATATGTTACCTCAACTTTTAAAAGTAACCTAAATTTATTATGTTTTTGCTTTTAAATAAAATTTTTTTTAAAAACTAGTAACTTATCCAAACAAACCCTTTGTTATAAAAATAAAAAAAATAAAATAAAATAAAAAATAAAATAAGAACTTTGATAACATTCAAACATTTTGTAATACATATACATTCAAGTTGTATTTTATTATTGGGTTTTTTGGGCAAAAGTCTTATATTTTACAATAGGATCTTGCATAAAGTCCAAGCATGGGATTTTATTTGCCAAAATCCCTATTTTGACATTTTTTTTAATGCATGCAGTCCTATAAATTAAAATTAAAAATAAAATAATTGTTTTAAAATACCAAAATTACCCTTTGCACTACATTTTTGATGAATTTCACTGCATTGGCACCAATTTCATTGTATTTTTTTTCATGGATTTCACTGCATTGATACTGAATTGCACTACATTTTTCAATGAATTTCACTTCATTGTTGTCGATTTTCACTACATTAATTCTGAATTTCACTGCATTTTTATTAATTCTAATTTCCACTCATCTATCATTCTTCCCACTGCATCTCACTCACCTTCCCAATTCAACCCAAACATGCCATAGTTGACTAACATCTACACAACCCACGAATCCCAATAAAATATATTTATATCATTGTTGATCCAATTTAATTTTTTATGAGTTCGAACCACTGCAAGGTAGTTCGAATCCCTTGAAGTTATGCAAACCAGGTGATAAAGTTCGAATGCCTCAATTAAGAGGACTTTTTAAGGAGACATGTCAAGTAAATTAATCCTTCAAACACTTTAAAAGTAAATAGTGACAGAAAGTTGACAGAATAAAGCAATAAACAAATTAAACAAACTGAACTGGAATGATATAAACTTAATAGAAATATCGTCGGTACGGCTCAAAGTATCCTCAAGCCCTTTGAAACAACAAAATAATAATTCCCAAACAAAATGTCACCTTTAAAAGAAAATTAAAACTCGAGACTGAGGCAACTAAACAAATCCTGAGTCCTCGAAATCTATTTCGAGGAGAAATAATGAAAGGAACCGCCTTTCTCGAATTTCTGACAAACCCAAACATCCTCTTATTGTTATCCTCGAACCCGAACTTCCTCTTATCGCTATTCTCGAACCCGAACTTCCTTTTTTTGTTGTATCTATACTTCAAATAGTCACCGGAAATACCCTATTGCGAAGCCTAAATCGGCCAAGCAGCAATAAAGTTCTCAAGCATCTTTATGAAGGAGAAAGAAGCTGTATAGCTGTGGTGTATGTTTGAGATGTCCTTGCCATTGCTTCGGGATCCATTACTTATAGGCTTCATCTTTAATCTCATTCTCTGATTTGGACTCCTCATATCTTCTTTTTTAATTAGACTTCTCTTCTTCAATGCTCAATGGTCGTGCTAAATAAGGGAGGTTATTCCTTGTTAACAATCAAGATTTAAATTTATTAAGAACGCATGCTATAACCTCAATCCATTGAGATAGCGATTGAGCACGGGTATCGTCCTCAGGGATCAAAGGCTGAGTTGTATAAAATCTATTGGTGAATTTCAAATTAGTTATAGAACAAATGATTAATTGGTTATTGTTTGTTGAATTAAACAAATAAAGTAAACAACACATTAAATATAAAGAAACTATAAAGCGGAGAAACTCTTGGGAGATTTGAATGGGTTGATTTATAGGCATAAATGATAAAGATTCATCAAGCTACAAGCTCAATAACATTATAGACCACGAATATATCATGCAAGTGTGAAACATTCTAAAGACATGGATTGTTGCTAGAATTGCCATACCTTGGACTGGCATGCACAACCCATCCACGCAAGATGTAAATACCCAAACATAATACAAACATGTTCCCATAAAATATCATGAATACATACATCATGCATGAATCATCCAAATAAAGCATGACCTGTCAAGCTCCAAACTAACTAAACTAAATTAAACTAAACTTGCACAAACCATCTAAATGAGGCATGATGCATCAAGACATATGTAGACACATTCAATAAATATCATTGCACAACCAATGAATTTGCAATCATAGAAAACAAACTCATTTGAATAGATAAAAACATTTAAAGGATTGATTATTATTAATACAATCTCTCAAGGTTGTACAATCATCATCAATACCCATAAAAATCCAAATCAAACCAATAAACACATGTTACTTGACAGAAGCTTCATCTATAACCCAAGAGTAATGATCTATTCGCCCATTGAGATATTTGAATGGAGGGAATCCTTCATCCCATGCTTCCAAGGACAAACCCTAAGAGAGAGAGAGAAAATAGGTAGAGAGAGAAGTGGAGATGAATGGAGGCTAATCCCCCAAGGTGGTTCTCTAAGTGGGAACCTAAAACCCTTTAAATATGTTCAGCAAACCTATTACCAAATAAAACCATAAAATACCCATCAAAAGTCACTAAAAACCCCGAAAATCTCAATTCCCGACTTCTCTATCAATAGCCAATGAGTGGATATCGATAGAACTTGATTAATTACATAAAAGGAAGTCAGAATCTGTTTTCTAACGATAGCCAACATTTTCTATCGATAGCCAAAGTTCTATCGATAGAACTTCTATGATAGACAGTCTTCCAAATTGAATTTGACCATGAGAAAGCCATATTCTAAAACTAGACTTCTCAAGATTTCCGGACATATAAAGATCATTGAAATTGGATTCTGGATGAGGGAGATATGACGATTTGAAGTCGAAAGTTTTCGTCTGCAAAAAACTGCGCATGTCCAAAAGTCTCCAAATGCTTTCTAACACTTTTATATCAACTTTGACACATTAAATCCACCTCGAATCAAGCTCCTAGCATGCATAACCCTATCACTTGATCTCCAAGAGCTCCAAAACGGAATATTTGGTAGGTTTTCCTACAAAAAGCAAAAAATCAACATTAAAACTAATTTTACATAAGACTAGCATTATTAAATGAATAAGTGCAAAAAAAATACTCAATAAGCCAAGTTGATGGCATATGATTGCATAGCAATCACTCAACCATCCACAACAACTCCTTTTCGAATTGGACACTCTTCCTTACTTACTCAAGGTATCCTATTCTACTTCGAATTCTTGCTTCTGCCTCTCCTTTTGACAGCTGGCATTCCTGAAGAGTTGATAAATACAAAATAAACATAAACTGTAACTTCTTTGTATTTCGAAATATTAACTCTTCAATTTATCCCTTTTTTCCCGAATTAATTATCTTTAACGGCTTTTTTTTATGAATTTAATTTACCATTTATTTCCTTTAATCCATATTTTTTACATCCTTCTATATAATTTAACACGTGTTAACCATTTACTGTTGTTAAAAAATGGATTAACATACCCCCCCGCGCTGATTTAATAATTGAAAATTTTAAATCAGTGGAACCGTTTCCATTTCTGTAGCTGTTATTTTATCCAACTGTCTTTTCACCATTAAAATCCCTAACATTTCTTACTGTCATTTTCTTTACTGTGCACTTTATTGCATTCTTCTTCCTCATATTTTTAAACTTTCCTCCTTCTGCAATTCACAACCATCTTGCACTCCAACTGTTTGCTTTCAAGACCTCATAATTCTACTGCTTCAATGGCCTCTTCTTATTCTAAAATCCCTACTGTCACCACCAAAGCTTTTAATTTAGCATTGAAAGATAACATCAAAGTCCTCGAAGATGCTTATAGGGCTGATGAAGAAACATCCCGTATAACTCTCGACATTGAATATAACAACCAACACACCGAACCTACTATTATAAGAACCTTAGGCCATGTTTTAAGAACAACATTGACGAGTCTATAGCAAACCTTTACCCATTATGTTGGCCCAAAAGTATACTCTAGAGGGGGGTGAATAGAGTATAGGCAAATAAAAAATCTTTCAAAAGTGGGATACAAGATTTTTAAAACTTTGAACTAAGAAAAACTAGAATGCAATATAAGATTTCAGCAAAGCAAATAATAGCAAGTAAATAAATAAAATGTAAGAGTTTGAGTTAGAGAGATCAAACACAACGATTTACGTGGTTCGGTCTCCGCCTATATCCACGCCTCAAGAACTCCGTCGAGAGGTTTAATCCACTAACAATACTCCTTCAAGGTGGAGAAACCTTTACACTTGCCTTCTTTCAAGGTGGAAGACAGCTCACCCACAAGAGTTTCACAAAACCTTTACAACTCACAATACAAGATGATTAAAATAGAGAGTATTACAAAGAGTGCTTCAACAAGCTGATTTGTACAAGAGCACTAATGACTTCTCAAATGATCAATAAATATAACTCAAGAGATTTGACAAAGAGAAATATGAGTAATGAATGCTTGAGAGTAAATTATATCAAGACAAAATGAGAGAGATTGACTAGGTTGTACATAAATAAGAGTCAAGGGTTTATATATAATGAACAAAGGCCAAAATGGCCGTTTGAAATCCTTGAAGTCTGATTGGAGAAGATGACAAGGTTATTAGTCGACTAACAAGTCATTTTCAAAGGGTTTTGCCTTCCAAGGCTCAGTTAGTCGACTAGGCACAAGGGTGTTAGTCGACTAGCAACTTAAAAGTCATTTGGAAATTTTCTCCGGGATCGATTAAAAACTAGAAAGTGGTTATTAGTCGACTAGCAACTTTGCAACAAAACAGGGCTACTGACCTTTCATTAGTTGACTAGTCAAATAAGGTTAGTCGACTCGGGAATCATTAGTCGACTAGACCAGGGTGTTTAGTAGACTAACTTAAGATTTCTCAAAATATTGCCTATGGGCTTCACTTAGTCGACTAGGACTAAAGGGTTAGTCGACTAGGGAAGTTGCAATGTTCATATTTCGAAATTCTTAAGTCAAAATCAACTTAAAACACTTGGGCAAGTTAACTAAGTGTTCCAAAACAATTTTGGGAAATTTTGAAAACATTTTCAAGCATTTTTCAAATATGAATGCTAATGCAACATGAGTGAAAAGTTTTCTCTTTAAGCTATGTAATATTGAACACAAGAGAAACCTTACAAATAGTTCCTAATCAAAGGAGAGCAACTTGACTGCAAAAGGTCTTCATAAGCTTAAGCAAGCCTTCAAGTTGATCTTCAAAGATTGAACTTCTTTGATAGGCTTTACTACTTTGAGCTTTGAATCTTCATGAGCTTGAATAGAGTTTGAGCGCATTGAATTTGCTTGAAGTATGTTAATGAGCTCCCAACAAGATATAGCTTTAAATCTTTGGGGACACAATACTTAACCACTTGTTAGATAAAAGGTATGGTTTAGTTATCATTAAAATAAGGTCAAGGACCTTAGGGCTAATAATCTCCCTTTTTTTATGATGACAAACCATAACTTTGGATTATAAATGGAGAGCAAAGGTCCCCTCAATTTAGCACAACAAGCATGATTAAATTAACATATTCAATAAGCAATAGGATATATGGAAGCAATATATAAGCTCATTTATACATTCAAAGTATTCAAATATTTCTCCCCCTTTGTTATCTAAAAAAGGCAATAATAAAGAAGAGAAATAGAGAAATACAACAAACTAGTTACACAAACATAATATGCACAATTACAATTCCATTGGTCTAATCATACCAAGTTCACGCCGAATTGTGCAAAAACGATTCTCTTGGAGAGATTTCGTGAAGATGTCCGCCAATTGGTTGTCCGTACTGACAAATTCTAGTTCAACATCTTCCCTTTGCACATGGTCACGAATGAAATGGTGCCTAATTTCAATATGTTTTGTGCGTGAGTGCAAACAAGGATTCTTAGAAATATTAATTGCACTAGTGTTATCACAACGAATAGGTATGTGAGTGAATTGAATCTTATAGTCTTCAAGTTGTTGTTTCATGTACAAGACTTGAGCACAACAACCTCTGGAGGCAATGTATTCCGCTTCGGTGGTGAAAAGAGCTACCGAAGTTTGTTTCTTGCTAAACCAATAGACAAACGAGTGACCAATAAAATGACAAGTGCCACTAGTACTCTTTCGGTCAGTTTTACAACCGACAAAATCCGCATCCAAAAAACTAGCAAGTTGACAATAAACATGCTTAGGATACAATAAACCCAAATCATGAGTCCCAACAAGATATTTGAAAATACGTTTAACGGCAAGCAAGTGGGATTCCATGGGGTTAGCTTGGAATCTAGCACATAAGCATACACTAAACATGATATCCGGTCTACTTGTGGTTAAATAAAGAAGACTACTAATTATACCTCGATATTATTTTTGGTCTACCTTCTTACCATTTTCATCAAGGTCAATCTTAGTTGTAGGGCTCATTGGTGTAGGACTAGACTTCACACCTTCCATGCCAAATTTCTTTAATATGTCCTTCACATACTTAGCTTGATTGATCAAAATGCCTTCTTTGGTTTGCTTGATTTGAAGTCCAAAGAAGAAAGTTAATTCTCCCATCATACTCATTTCGAACTCATCTTACATAAATTTAGCAATCTTTTCACAAAGAAGATCATTAGTAGCACCAAAAACAATATCTTCAACATAAATTTGAACAATTAACATATCACTATCTTTAAGCTTTATAAAAAGTGTAGTGTCTATTTTGCTCTAATGACACCATTATAGAGCAAAAAATCCACTTAACATTTCATACCATTCTTTTGGTTTTTGCGGTCTTCGAACTCGAGCTCCAAAATGATGAAGCCTCCAACGGTATCCACACGAGCACAAGCACATAAACTATTTAAATACATACTTACAATAACTTTTGTTTTTGGGATCTTCGAACTCGAGCTCCAAAAGGATGAAGCCTCCAACGGTATCCACACGAGCACAAGACCTTGAGAATCCTCGCAACTTGTCAACACTTGAGCAAGAGGCAAGCTTGAGAGCTAGTGGAATTCAGCTATGGGAGAGAGGGAGAGAGAGAGGGACAGCCCTAGGGTTCTCTTGCTCTTACTTAGCCTCCACTTGATGATAGCTAGGGTTGCTTTGTGCTAGCTTGACCCATAACCTCATATTTATAGGTAAACTTTCCTTTATTTGCTATTTAGTCCCTCCCCTTATTAACCATTAATAATAAGGACTACATTAACAATAAATGGGAATAAACTGCTCTCTTTAATTCAAAAGACTCTCTTATACCCTATTATGTGTGACCCTTTGAGTTCACCCCAACCTAGCAGTGGACAGGGACATCTCTATGTCTCCTAAAATAGAAATTTTCTATTTTAAGGTTCAATTGGAACGATTCCAATTATGCCCTCATTGATAACACTTTACCAATAGGCTTTCACTGGTCATGAGTGACGTCTAGCAATGTGTCATGACGTGCCCTAGGTTTGGGTGAATAGTAGAACTATGTGAAACCTTCTTGTTACTTAATCCTTCATCCCCTAATGTCACAGTTAAGATAATCTGGGTATGGATATAAGTCAAAACCTTATCTTAACATCATGTCATATGTTCTCAAAATATAATCTCAATAAGATGAACCCAATGAAACTCTTTCACAGTTCACCTATCACTCTGGTCAGAGATTCACATCGAGAGTTATCTGTGAGAACTGACCTTGACATTCTCTCTCATACTAATTAGAATGATTATTCCTTATTGACTACTCATTTATCTCAATGCATGACTTATTAGAGCCAATGAGTATCGATTACATCCTTAGGGTTAAGGCTGTACAAGATACTATCAAACCCTAATAACTAAAGCACAAGATAGCTATGGTGTCTCAGGTCTAAGGACTACCAAATATATGGACGTAACATAAGAATATTCCTTTGACTTAATCTCCATAGGAATATTCTAACAGATCATGTTCAGTGTACATATTCTCTAACATGCACCCACAGATTAACCTAAGTGTCAACACACTGATAGGAAAGACCACCTATCCTCCCAATTGAGTTGGTTTAAATCTGTGCTACTCTTTGATGGTTTATAAAATGTCATCTTTAATAAACCTATGAGCAGGAACTATTTTAGAATAAATGTGTATAAGAAATATAAGTGTCTCTATCTCAATTACCTGAGATATATGTTTCTCTTATCATTTATTCATGGACATTATTATATATATAATTTAATAAATATACGACAAGTAATACCTTCTAATTAATATAATATGAAATAGATATGCCCTTTAGGATTGGTTTTAGAGCATACCTCTAACAATCATATATATAATTTAATATATATACGACAAGTAATACCTTCTAATTAATATAATATGAAATAAATATGCCCTTTAGGATTGGTTTTAAGGCATACCTCTAACACTTATATTCATCTCTACATGTAATGCATGAACCCCATTATGGACCTACTAATGAGCTCTGATACCATTTTGTAACGCCCCAAACTGACGCTACTGAAGACCCTCCCGGGTAGGTCAACACGTGTCAAGATGGAGATACAACTCGATATACTCATTCATATTTCCACACGAGCACATTACAAAAGATACATATAACAAGCATGAAATGCAATGATGTTCACATACATATGTCCCTGAATTGTCAAATGCAAATAAATAAATATATCCATACATAAAATAGTGTGCCAACATCCCTGGCACATAGGTAAATAACATATAGCACTAAAATCCAAAGTTTATCTATCTACGAACAATAGCTACCTATTCTTTAACACCAGTGCCCAAAATACTGCCAAGCCTAGCACCAATGGGAAGATATTCTGACTTGATAATCCTGTTAGGCTATCCTAAGAATCTTAAAGTTTAAGTATCCCACAGTCCTACATGCAAATGCAAGCTAGGTCGCGTAATGGTCTTCCCATGGACTTCCCATATCTGAAAATAAGGATAAATAATGCATATAAAACTTATTTAGGATGAACCTCACATGAATAATGTAAAAAGAAATCAAAATAGCTACAAATGACTTATTAGTCGACTAGTCACCCTTGATTAGTCGACTAAGAAGTTCTTAGTCGACTAATCAGCAAGGTTAGTCGACTATTGCAAGGTCAGTAGCTGAAATCGAAAATCCAGATGAGCTAGTTAACTACTCCTAGTCGATTAATTGACTACTAACCTGCAAAACCTAGAAATCTGAAATATACACTTCTCAAATCCTTACCTCGACTCAAAATCTCAACACCAATACTCAAAATCCAACAAAATAAGCTTAAAGCAAGATTGATCTACCATAATTTCTCACATTCAAAGCCAAAGCTCAAGGATCCAACATGGGTTTCTTAGCATTGAAACTCAAAACCCACTTTTCAACACATTTAAACAAATCCAACTAAAATATTCAACACAAACTAACAAATCTCAAGATAAATCCTCTCCAAGATCTTTACATATTTCAAACATCGTGATCAACTCAAACTTACTCTTCTCTAAACCCATAAATGGTTCAAAAGAGTCATTAAAGAGGAAATAAAACTATGAAAACTACATAAACCCATGAAACTACCTTTTTTCGGCGAAACGTCAGTGATGAGAAACTCCGGTGAACCACTACGGCAACTCCATTCTCTCTCTCTCTCCCGACATCACTCTCCCTCTCGGGTTCCTCTTGGCCGAAAATGAAAATAAAAGAAAATGGGGGTTTTATTTTAAAATATATATATTGGGGACATGGGAGGAATTTTCACAAAAGATTTTTTGTTATCAATAAAATAATAATTTAAAATTTTGGGTTTTCACAAAATCGTTCCAATTGAACCTTAAAATAGAAAGTTTCTATTTTAGGAGACATAAAGATGTCCCTGTCCACTACTAGGTTGGGGTGAACCCAAATGGTCACACACAATAGGGCATAAATGAGTCTTTAGAATTAAAGAGAGGAGTATATTCTTATTTATTGTTAATTTGGTCTTTATTATTAAAAGTTAATAAGGAAAGGACCAAATAGAAAATAAAGAGAACTTTCTCTATAAATATGAGGTGATGGATCAAGCTAGCACTAAGCAACCCTAGCTATCATCAAGTGGAGGCTAAGAATAGAAGGAGATACCCTAAGGCCATCCCTCTCTCTCTCCCCCTCTCTCCTAGCTGAATTCCACTATTCTTTCTAGCTTGCTTCTTTTCAAGAGTTGAAAGTTACAAGGGTTCTAAAGGTGTTGTGCTCGTGTGGATACCGTTTGAGGCTTCATCCGTTTGGAGCTCGAGTTCAACAATCGCAAAATCCAAAGGCAATCAAGTAAGTATTATTTATGTTTGATAAATATATGTTCTTGTTTTGTAAACTTATGACCTTATGCTTGTTCAAATCCTAGCTGGATTTTGATGATGGGTTCTTCCCTTGTAAAAAGTTTTGTTGCAAGTCTTCTGCTGCGAAGCCATGTTATCCGAATATCCTTTCAGTGGTATCAGAGCCAAATCAAGCACGGTCATAAGTTTGATGATGGCATTAAATGGATATAATAAATTAAAATCAAAGTTTCAAGGGTTTTAGAAACCCATGTGCAATTCGGCAATGAGGGTTCTTGTAGAACGCTTTATGTTTTGTTTTTTAATGGTTTTAGGGATTGTTTAACACCCTCTAGGAGGTTCGGCCATGGTGGGGAAGACCCCTATAGGTTTCGGCCATATCGGGTTCAACCCTTTTGGTGCTTGAGTTTAAGGGTTTGATGAAAACCCTATATTTTTATTTGGTTGTTTTTCTCTCTCTCTCTCTCTCTAGAATTCGGACCTAGTAGGGTTTGTTATATATGAGTTTTGATCTTTGGGGTTTCTTCCCCTTGATGATTAGAACCTAGGGATGTGATAAAAAACCTACAATAAGGTATGGCCTTCTCTCTCTCTCTTCACGGCCACTTAGGGTTCTTGATCCCTATTTGGTTCTTTAATGATTTGTTTTATGATTTGGGTATTAGAAACCCTATCAAAAACATTCATGGTTGAATCTTTAAGTTTGAGAAACCCAAGGTTCATATGGATGAAGTTCTTGATTTTAAAAATAAAGAACAAAAGCTTGATTTTTGGGAATATTAGCATCAATGGTGATTAGGGTTTTAGGAAACCCTAATAGGGATTTTGGCCATGAGGGTTTTGCCCTCTATAGGTTATGGCTACTAGGTTTTAGTAACCCTAAATGCTTTTGCATGGTTCTTGATTCCTTTTAAAAGTTGTTTTAATTGATTCTTGATGCATGCAATTGCTTAATTTAAATTTGTTTAAATTAATATATTGATGAAGCATGTTACAGAGTTAACTTAGGTCATTTAGGGTTCTTACAAAATTCTAATTTGATAATCAATGATGGCTGATTTTAGGTTTAGGAAACCCTAAACCATAATAGGAAAGTTTCTTGATTTGAATTAGGAAACCCTAGTTGTCAAATCTTGAAAAAACCCTAGTTTCCTATTTTAAAATTGTTTAATTTAGGAAAGTTTCTTATTTGATTTGATTTTTTCTTATTTTGAATGATTTTGATTTAGGAAATATGGCAACATGTTTAGTGTTTATGGAAACCCTAAAAAGATAGGATTAGGTAAGGTTGAAAAACCCTAACCCTAACCCTAAACCCTAGCACACACTCTCTCTCCCACTATGCTATACGGCCATTAGGGTTTGGAACTCTAATTGGCTTTGTTTTTATTTTTTATTTCATGCCTAATGTTCTTCATATGTTTTATAAATAGTTTATAAAGTTTTCAAAATTAATTTTATTGCTTTTGGAAATTTAAAATGAAGAACAAGTAGGTTTATGAAATTTTGTTTTATAAAAACCCTTATCTAGTGTTCTTGAGAGATTGTGCAATTCATGTGATGAATTAATGTTTTAATTTGTTTAAAAACATTTAGGGATATTAACAGTATATAAACATGTTAAAAGTGTTTTGTCATGATTATGTATTGCTTGGATTAATTTTAAAATCGTTTTAAAATTAAAACATGGTTGTTGTTTTTCTGGGCAGAAACTATGTAGCTTTTGTAAAATCTATGAAAAATATTTTCTGAGGTTTTCAAATCATGCCACCTTTTGACTTCATTAATATAAGGTCTTAACTAAGTTTAGGAAGAGTTCCCAACCTGTGCCTAGTCGACTAATGCTTCTGCAATTTCAAAACGTCTCTTTCTTCTTTTGGCAAATGAAGCATTTATTGTGACATGCTGCTCCCATCTCCTCCAATGAGATTCAAGGGGATTTCAAACGGCCATTTCAGACCTAAATCAATAAATAGAGGTATGCTTCTCATTTATTGTAATCAATCTAATACTAGTCAATTGCATTCATTGTGAGCATTAATTATTCAAAGCTTTCTCTTACAAATCCTTGAGCTATTCTTGTTAATCATTTGAGAGGCTATTAGTTGAGCTTATACTTGTGTAAATAAGCTTGTTGAAGCATTTATTGTACACAACCAACTCTTAAGATTGTATTAAGTGCTCTTGGTGAGCCTTGTGAGAGTGTTCATTGTGAGCACTGTTGAGTGTTCTTTGTGAGCACCTATGAATATTCTTTGTGAGCATTGGTGAGAGTCTTCCACCCGTGAAAGAGGGCTACGTAAAGGTTTCTCCACCTTGAAGGAGTAATCCTTAGTGGATTGTGGAATCCTTAGGCTGAGCGCTTAAGGCGTGAATGTAGGCGGAGTCCGAACCACGTAAAATCGTTGTGTTTGATTTCTTTGTCTCTCATTTCAATTAATTGCTTATATATTGTGCTTCTGCTGAAATTAATTGAATCATACTGTGAACCAGCCAACCTGGATCGGGTGGCCCTCTCGTTCACTCTTGGGGGTGATGTTTATCTTGAGTGGATTGTGGATGATGTTTATCCGTCTCGATTTATCCTTCTCTATTATCCACGTTTATCCTTCTCTATTATCCACTCAAGATAGGGTTTTTGAAAAAAAGAATGAAAGTTTGTAAAAAACTAGGAGTCCCCAGCTTATTTTTAGGGAATAAGGAAACCACAAAAAAGAGTTTTATTTTCAATAAAACGTTGACCCCATATTTTGGAAAAGCATGGTCTTTCGAATCAAAGTTGGATTCGGGGGCTAGGTTACGAAGTGGGAAGGTTCCAAGGAACTCCTTGTAGGCACCCACCTCGCCCTAATTAAAGGTCTCCTAATTAAGTTTGGGCTTTATTAAAATCTTTTCAAAACAATCCTAGTTATCTAATCAATCACAAAATATGATTTATAATATATAATAATAATACATAGTATGAAAATATACACAATCCTAATGGTCTTAGGAGACTAGAAGTCAACCTAAGATTGGACTTGCGCCCTATTGACTGCCTACGTACCTTATCAATTGCTTGACAAAGATCAAAGTCCACGTAGTTCGATTACCTTAGGACTCTCCTATTGTAATGAACCATATAGCCAAAAGAATTCTATCTTATCTAGGACTCTAACTTCGAGAGTTTGGATTTGATCAAAACACTTTTCTTTGTATAAGAGATGGAATTTCATTCCGTTTTAAATACTTTCAAAATTTTAGGACTCTTCTCGAAGTAGAATCCTAAACCATGTAGAACTCTAGCTTCGAGAGTTTAGATTTGATCAAAATACTTTTCTTTGCATAAAAGATGGAATTTCATTCCGTTTTAAATACTTTCAAAATTTTAGAGTTGTTCTCGAAGTAGAATCCTAAACCAAGTAGAACTCTATTACTATAAAAATTTTTACAACAAAGGATAGTCTTAAGTGGGATCAAGTGATCCCCCTAATCCTAGGGTTTCTAGCTAATCCTAGGTTAGTCTAAATACCTAAAACATTAAAATATGCATGCTGGAATTTCTGGAAAATAAATAAAAAAATATCATCAAAAGTATAAATAATGCATGGAAGTGTCCTAAATGCAATCTAATTATTCTATGTGAACCTAGGCATGTTTCTATGTTGATTTTGGCCTAAAAAGTGAGTTTTAATACACTTTTAAGTTACTTTAAATCCATGGACAGATTTATAAGTAATCAAAAAGGGGGTTTAAAACCCATAAAATAAAAGAATAAAAGAAGTGAAAATTGCCTAATATGCAACCTAATATGATATATCAAAATAATCATAATCAATTTCATCACAAGGGGAAGAGACTTACCTTTGCATGCTCCCTCGAACACAAATCATATCATTCAAACAAGACATAAGTAAAATACAAACCTAATATTAACAATATAAAACTATTTAAAAAAAAAAAAAAGGAAAACTATTTTAATAAACTAATCCCTAACCTATCATGCATACTAATAAACTAAATCCTATACATACTAATAAAAATAAAACTATAAAAGAAAAAAAAGAAGAAAAAAACTAACCTCTTTCTCTGCCTCCTTGCTTCAAGCCTTCTCCTCAAGCTCCAAGCCTTCTCTCTGAGGACTCTAAGGACCTCAAAAACTTTAAAACTTAAGCTAGTGTGCTATCGAGGAAGCTTGTGCAATTGCTCAAGCCTCTACTCTTCAAGATAATTCTCTAAAGCTTATTTTGTGTGTTGAAACTAATTTCAGGGCCCTCTATTTATAGGTTCACAAAGCTATAGAAAGCTTTTCATTTTTTCGATGTGGGACAGAGTGGATTTCATTCTTCTACACTGGCGTGCAGGCTCGTTTGGGCCTGTTTTAAGTCCAAATTTGACGATTCAAGCGTCGAAACGACCGTGATTCGATTCTACATATTTTAAGAAGTGTTTGAAGTGAAAATTCATTGATCAAGGTCAAAGGTTTAGGAAACAGTCGACCGATTAGCTGTTTAGAGCCTGCCGGGCTCAAATTAGGATTTTGAAATTTGCTAACAGATTGCTTTCGAAATCATTTCTTCTTCTTGAAACAAGTTTTAAAATGTTTTAGGAAAGTGTTTTGAAGCCTTTGA
The DNA here is from genome assembly GCA_017140935.1 of Hamamelis virginiana. NCBI lineage: Eukaryota > Viridiplantae > Streptophyta > Magnoliopsida > Saxifragales > Hamamelidaceae > Hamamelis > Hamamelis virginiana. The sequence continues at coordinate 1,298,781 of JAESVK010001164.1, forward strand.
AGGCTTTGGTTTGATAAAAATATCGAATCTCGGTCGCTTTCGGTTGAAACCCTAATTTGGGCTTTGAAAGGGCCTTTCGAGCTTCAAGAGCCAATCATGAGCCAGAAGGCTCAACTGACCTTGCCACTGATCAAATTAACTATCAAATACACTTTAAATATCTATGCCAAAGCCTCGAAGCCATTCGGAACAAGATCGACAGTCATTCATGGCTTTTGTGATTCAAATGACAAAACTGCCCTTCAGTCACAAAAGGCCTTATTTTCTATCAAACCTGGCTTAGAATGCCATGAAATTTTGCAGGGATGTTCCTAGACTCTCTAAAAACCTAATGCAAAAAGAACCGACTCAATCTGACCTAAAAAATTACATGTGATAATGACCTCTACCTAATTACCCACAAAGGGTAAAACTGGCAACTTAGGGTTTTGACACCCTATTTCACCTCTAATCATAGTCAACCATTCATGACCATACTCATGGTAAAAAATGGATGTCTACACGTACTTTTATTTGGTAATATTTAATCAAAGTTTGCCATAAACCCTATTCACCCCCTCTAGGGTTATATATTTGAGACAACATGATCAATACCCCACGTCCTAATGCTTTACCTGAAGGGGCATTTGAGGATGAGAGAGACACTTTTAGTAAGTGGCTCAAGGATGATGTGCAGGTGAGGTGCTAGATGATGACATCAATGACCAATGAACTGCAAAGACAACATGAGGTCATTGACAGTGCACATGCAATCTTATTACATCTGAGAGAGTTGTATAGTTCTCAGAGCAAAATTGTAAGGTACAATGCTATTGGTGAACTCTTCTCCAACAAGATGGTGGATGGGACATCTATTAATATACACTGCCTCAAGATGATCTGGAACATTTACTTTTTGCATGATCTAGGCATTGAGATCACATTTGAGATGGGGACAGAAATTATGCTTCATTCCCTTCCTGCTAGCTACAAGGAATTCATCATGAATTTTCACATGTCTGATGTGAATGCAAACATTACCCTCATTGACTTGATGGATATGCTAGTAACTGCTGAGGAGACCTTGAAAAAGAACTCCAAAGGGAATGTTTTGGCTATTGATGGAGCTTTCACTTCAAAAACCATGCCTAAGGGCAATGGAAAGAATAAGAAGTCCAATGACAAGCCAAAAGAAGGCATAAAGAAGAAGAAATCAAAAGGAAAATGTTTCCATTGCGGCAAGACAGGTCATTGGAGGAGAAACTGCAACGAGTACCTAGTTTCTTTGAAGAATGGTTCTTCTAATGGTACGTCCTATGCTTTATTCATTTACAAATTAAGAATTAGTAGTATTCTGCTTATAATATGAGATACCTAATTGTATTTTTGTTATACAATGCAACTGTATATAGGAGACAAAGGGAAGCAGATGGTCGAGTAGATGTGATCAAGAGTTGCTACTTTTGACATTAAAGCTTAATTCTTGACTAGTTTATTTAAAGATTCTAAGAACTTTAATATTATTGCCAGTTGTAATAAATACTTCATTATTTTTAAAATACTTTGTTATTTAAAACAGTTTATCTATGACATTTTGATATTTTGGATTTATCCTGGCAATTAATTTAAAGTTCTTTACTCTTTATAAATGGTTTGAATAAATGCATGAAATGGTATATAAAGGATTCAACTTTAAGGATCATATTAACAAATGAATCTTGATTCATTAATTAATATGAACCGATCACCTTATTTTTAAATAAAGAGATTAAAAGGATAGTACATAAGATGTATATACCTAGTGTTTTAGTTTGGATACTTTATATCTATTTGAATATTTGAAAGTGTTCGAATGATTCAAAAGTATGAATATTTGAAGTGTTCAAATGATTCATATGAAGTAAAACTAAAAGAAAAATATTGAGAATATTTAGTTGAATCTTATATCACTAATTGACTTTAAATATGTTAAACGATATAGTTTGGAGATTATTTGGGATTATGAGATATTTCTAAATAAACTTCAAAAGTTTGTTTTCTCAAATAAAGAGTTATTGAAAAACAATGTTTCCACAATGGTTAGAGACTATACCTTGATGAAACATCAAAAAGAATATTATGTTATTAAAAAGAAAATACATTATTTCAAAAAGGGAAGTGGGAGCAAACATGTCATCGAAATTATTCTTATCTTTCTTTATAAAGTACATACATACTTTAAATACTAGCGTAGTATTGTGAATTCCATAATCGTTAAAGGAATTCAAATCTCTCAAAAATTTGATTTTGTGAGGGATTTCATATGAGTATTATATTTAAGAAATATGGATATTCATGTAATAAAAGTTATGTACTTAAATCAATATAATTAAAGTTACAAAGAGTTGTTACATATATATTGATTGTTGATTTAGAATGCAGATTCTGAATAGAAAAAAGTATATTTTTAAAGGGTTAAAGAATGGAATACTTGTGTATGTATAAAGAAATTTTATAAGGGATGCTATCTATAAATTGCCTAAAGGGATGTTTAGTGTATAGTGTTTTCTTTTGATAACACAGGTCTCGGTCTCATTTACTTGGACATCAGAGTTGGCAGCGAAATATAGTTTAAATACTATATTGAAAATAATAATAATATGCAAAGTTTGTTTGCATAAAGTCTCGTTTTCCTTAACACCTTTTGTGAGTGTTAGAAGCCTTGTCTTGCGAAGACAAGTATATGATACTATGGTGATTGGCTTTAGTGCATGTGGGAGATTGTTGGAGATATGCCCTAAAACCAATCCTAAAGAGCATATCAATTTCATATTATAATAATAAGAATGTATCACTTGTCTTGTATTTAAATATACATGACAAGGTCCATGAATAAATGATAAGAGAAATATATATCTCAAGTTGTTGAGATACAAAGACATATATTTTTCATACACATTTATTATAAAGAGTTCCTACTCATAGATTTATTAAGGTAGACATTTATAAACCACTAAAAGTAGCACATATTTAAACTAGCTCCAATGGGAGGATAGGTAGTCGTTCCTATCTGTGTAGTGACACTATAGTTAATCTATGGGTGCATATTAGAGAACATGTACACTGAACATGATCTGATAAGAATATTCTAATGGAGTTTAAGTCAAAGGAATATTCTTATGTTACGTTCATCAAATGGTAATCCTTAGACTTGAGGCACCATAGTTATCTTATGCATAAGTTATTAGAGTTTGATAGTATCTCGTACATCTTTAGCCATCGGGATGTAATCGGTACTCATTGGCTCTAGTAGGTTATGTATGAAGGTAAATGAGTGCGCAAGAAAGAATCATCACTCTCACTTTGATGAGAGAGAATGTCAAGGTTTGTTCACAAAGATAATTCTCATATTAAATCCCTGGCCAAAGTGATAGGTGAACTGTAAAAGAATTTCATCGGGTTCATCTTATTGAGATTATATTTTGTGGAACATATATCAAGTTGTTAAGATAGGGTTTGACTTATAATTATACATGCTTATTTTAACAGTGACATTAGGGGATGAAGGATTAAGTAACATGAAGGGTTCATTTAGTTCTACTATTCACCCGCACCTAGGGTACGTCATGATATGTTGCTAGAGGTCACTCATGACTAGTGAAGGCCTAATGATAAAGTGTTATCATTAATGGCAAAATTTGAATTGTTCAAATTGAACCATAAATAGAAAGTTTCTATTTTTAGGAGACATTGAGATGTTCCTGTCCACTACTAGGTTGGGGTGAACCCAAAGGGTCACAAAAAAAAAAAAAAAAAAAAAAAAAACACAAGAGAGCTCTTTAATTTAAAAGATAGGTAAGTTTCTAATTTATGTAACTTATGTGGTCTCTTTAATTAATTGTGAGGACTAAGTTGGAAAATTATAAACCCTAGTATTTATCTATAAATACAAGGAGATGAGTGCATGCTAGCACTAAGTCCACTCAAACCCTAATAGAAGAGAGGCTACCATCATCCACCCTAGGAGGCCGTGAGCTTGCTCTCCTCCCAAGGCCATGACTTGACTTCTCTCCCTCTCTAGCCTGCTTTGATTCAAAGTGTTGAACAAGTGCAAGGACTTTGAGGAGTTTTGTGTTCGTGTGGATACCTTGGAGGCTTCATACACTTTGAAGCTTAGATTCGATTCGAGGTTTCAACAAAAAGGCAATCAAGTAAATAGAATTGAAGTTGTTTCAATTTATGTTCTCGTTTATATTCATGATCCTATGCTTGTGTTCATTCATTGATTTGATTGTGATGATTGGATTCAATTTTATAAAATTTTTATCATATATCTTCCGTTGCGAATCCTCTTCGATCATTTTCTTTCACCCAAAGGGTAGCCCAAATAGTCCCTAGGATGATCCATCAATTTGGGCGTCCTGGGATCGAAACTTGGTAGCTTTTTAAGGCCCAGTTGCAAAAGAGTTGTTTTTCATGAATTTTTTATTTCTAATGCAGATTTCACAAACTGCTTCAAGAAACCCTTGACCGCATAAAAAGAAAAAGAAAAATTAAAAAACAAAAAAAACTATCGTAAACAGCTTATGTCTTTAATTATGTTTTGGTGAAGTAGTGAAGCCCCAACATTGGATGAAGGAAGAAGGCTGCTCTTAGGTTTTATGTTGGCTTATTCTTACGCATGTAATAGTCTCTTGTAATGTCCTCATCCTCAAGCTTAATTGTCAAAGATCTCAAGGAAAGTTGCATGCGTTGAAGCTCAAGTCACTGCTTGAAGATCCTTGAATCCATGACATAGGATGATAAGTGGGCTTAGAAACCTAGTTTTTATTCCATAGGTGATTAGTGATTGATCCTAATATGCTAAGCGAGTGAAATTGATCAAATTGTTGCTGAAAATCTATTGTAAATCAATTTCATGCATATTGGATTGATCCAAGATTTTTTGAATCGATTTAATATCGATTTTAATTTAAGTCCAGAACCTATGCAACACTTGGATCGATTCACACATTATTTGGATCGATCTAATTTCATTTTGTTTGAAGTTCCAAAATCTCATATGCTTTTGGATCAATCTAATATTTTATTGGATTAATCTGAATTCAATTTTATAAAGGATCCAGAAACTGTATCAGGTCTAGATCGATTCAAGATTTTTCTAGATTGATCCAAGATCGCGATTTTTTGAAAATTCCAGATTCTATAAAGAGTAGTTTTGGTTTATACTGTGATGACGTGTTAAGGCGTACTTGAGGGGCTATAAATATATCTTTTTGTACAATTTTAGGGTAAGGAAGACTGAACATTTAAGAGAAAAGCTACCTCCTTCCCTTTTTAGATTTACTTTGGTACTTTGAGTACAATTACTTTATTCCTATGGAGTTTTGACCCTTAGATCTTTAATTCCACCATAGATTAGAGTTTCTTAGGTGGATGACTTTCACTATGGACTGATCGTGTACTCGATGGAAGGTGATGATGTTCAAGAATGGTGAAATTAACCTTGAGGATGGTTGGTATAATTTCTAAATTTTTGTAGATTCTTCTTTATTATAGTGGATATTTTTTCTCCCATGGTTTTTTTTTACCCATTTGGGGTTTTCATGTAAGTTCATTCTTGTGGTTGATTATCTTTGTGGATATTTATTAGATTATCAAGAAGGATGGAATTATATCTATGTTCATGGATCCATCTTAATAATCTCATGTTTGACGTTATCTATGATCTGATTTTTGTATGTTTGATATATGGTCAGTGTCTGATATATGGTCTTTGAGAATTTTGTTTTCCCGCATTTGTCTAGCCAATAGATTTATTGTAATCACCCGTTTTCAGCTGCCCATTGCTGGGGCAAGGATTCATGTGCCCAGTGGCGACTCTAATTTCCAACGTTCAATTGTCATACATGTTTATTTTGGGTCCGTATTTCACCTCCTCGTACACATCAAGCCAGGGACGTAGCTACCATGGGGGCAAGGATGGGCAACTGTCCACCCTGACATTTTGAGGAAAAAAAAAAATTCTTTTAAGTCTCCAAAGTCCAACCCAAAGACACAGTCGGTCAGTTGCGTATTTTGTTTTCCCTCCCCCAAATCAATTTCACATATCACAAGTCTCCAAGTTGGAAACAGTTCCATTTTCATATATGATTTGATCAGGAATATGAGAGAAGGATAAAAAAGGTCCAAATGAAGCATTCAACCTTTGTATCTCGGCATTCAATATTTATTTTATTTTGTTTGTATCCCGATATCGGCATCAGGTATATATATACACCAAAGTATATATATATATATATATATATATATATATATATATATATATATATATATATATAAAATCTTAGATATTTGGAAAATTAGGGCCTTTTCAGTTGAAAATTTTTTGTCTTTCACTCTTTTGGGCATCAAAACTGTTACAACTGCAAATGGTTATCTTGAAGATGATAAATTTCAAATTCTATGTGCATTTTCATGTTAATGTTCATACATTTGAGAAATTTAAAATTTTAGACAATACTATTGAATCTAGATTTGTTTGGTGATTTCTAGAAGAAATCGTTACTGGGTTTGTAAAGATTAAACCTATATTGCAATTAGATGTGTGAATTGAATGCTGGTGCCAAAAATTTTGAATTCAGTTAATATATATGCAGGTCCAAGAAATCTTTATAGGGACAATGTGTGAATTGGTGGGGTTGGGGGTTGTATTTTTGTAGTTGTAAGGGTCAGTAGATTTGTTCTTTAGAAATTGGAGTTCCATTTCCTCTATTTTTAGTTTGCTTGATGAGAAAGCTCGAAAAAAGAAAATAAAATAGAATTTTGAATCTAACATACCTTGTTTTGTTGCATTGTAAAATGATATAACTCAACTCTACTAAGCAAACTAGTTATATTTAGCTTACTTCAATGGAGGTTGCCAAGAAAATGTTACCTATTATTTCTCTAAAATTTTGGCTCCTGTTTGTAGAGTAATGTAGTTTAACCCATGGCTTTATCTCTTTTATGAGGAACCTATCATATGCTTTTTTCAAGTTTATAAATACTACATGGTGGTCTATCGTCTTGTTAAACCACTCCCTGCCTAAGTAAGATGAATACCTCCATATGCAATATCCCTAACAATCTAGCATAAACAAAATTTGAGAAGCCAATTTTGCTATAAACAACTTGCTCCAATGTGTTAGAGTTTCGCCCACCCTATCTACAAAGCCTATCTATAATGCATCAAGCTATATATATATTTTGGGTACATTAAGAACATCATACGTATATAAACTCACAAGCACAATCCAAATCTATTTTTCGAACTTTCCACCCATAAGTAAAAGATTTAATTATTACAACAAAGGTGCAGGTTATTTATAAATATTTGAATGATACTTATGAACAGATGGGTATATGTGAGATTGTGTGTATTTTATTTGTATGATCTTTGCGCTTATCCAAAAATGCATACAGAATATAATAATGCATTGCATGGAAGGCAACCCAATCCCCTTAAAAACGCGTGGACAGCAGAGAAGTAAAAGTGGAGCTCTGAATTCTGACGGGGGAATCAGTAAATGTGGGACCCAACAAAGTCCTCACATGCTGACAAGACCACTCTCTCACTTTCCTAATTGAAGCGTCTCTCTCACTCGCTTTAATCACAAGATTGACTACATTATTAATTTATTATTATTATTATGTAAATGTGTACGTAATGAGAGAGCATGTTCTAGTAACAGTTCCGATTCTATGCCTATCTGATTTTTAAGTCTTTTAATTAATTGTGGAATAAATATTTTAAAAAATTAATTATTAAATTAGATATTCTTATTATAAATATCAAGTGTGCAAAAAATTACAAATTCAATATCAGCATTTTAAAATAGAGATCGAAAAATTTTGACCACCGAAATTGTCACAGTTTTTTTTAGTAACATATCACAGAATCTAATTGTTGAATCATTAAAATTTTTGATATATATATATATATATATAAAATTTATAATATAACAATCAATTTATGTTCACTTTCACACATGTAAGCATATCCTGATCGGATCATTTTCCTATAAATGGGTAAGTAATGTAACGTATTAATAACATTTTATTAATGACGAGAGTAGCCATTAAAGGTGCCAAGGAGGGAGCGAGCGAACTAGCTGGTCTATCTTCATTCAGGTGATAGATACTTGTCTGTCAACTTTATTCAGGTTGATCGAGTCTCTCTCTCTCTCTCTCTCTCTCTCTCTCTCTAAGATTTTATGTATTGTAGTCTTCATTCATTTGTAAGCTGGGGACAGTGGCAGAAGGCGAGGAAGGAGAGGAATAGGCTTCTCTGATAGGAAGGAGTATATATATATATATATATTTATAAAATATAAATATATAAATACAGCTCTGGTACGCTCTCCTCCCTTCTCTCTCCTAGTTTTCCTCTTCTTTTGCCATTTCGCCCTCTCAAATCTAAACTCTTTTCTCTTACTTTCTCTCTCTCTCAAAATCCCTCATTCAATTCCTCTTCCATTTCCCTCTCTCTCTCTCTCTCTCTCTCTCCTCTTCCGTGTGTTTATATATCAATTGATCTGTGTATCTCTCTCTCTACCTGATCTCATATATATTCTCTCTACGCTCCTAGGGTTTTTCTCAGTTGCTCTTTCATTTTCATTTTTTCTTTCAAATTTTCGTTTCTGATTATCGGTTTTAGCTTCTTATTTTCCTTGGGTTAGGACTTCTGATTTTTAGATCTGAAAGCGCCATCCTCTTTGGGCTGTCTATTTGCGTTCAATTCGTGTACGGACGGTTGAATCTCATAATTTGAGTTTCCTGCTGATTTGGGGAAATTTGGGTTCGTAATCTTAATTTAGGGTTCCTCTGATATTCAATATATATATATTTTTAAAATTTTTTATTTTTTGACCTAATTTTCTTTTTATAGATTTTGATTCGGATTAAGGACAATTCGTCTTTATCTTCATTTGTTGTTTTTGTGTTTTTTTCAGGTTGTTTCAAAATTTTCTTGTTTTTAAGCTTCTCAGCTCATTTGCGGCACTATAACCAATTTTCAGAATTGCCATTTCTGATTCGTGTTTTGGTACTTAATTTCGCATCGACGACGATCTTGATTTGATTCAGGTAATTGCTGCTTTTGATTCTCTCTCCCTCCCCGCTATATTGATTCGGATTGCAAGAGCCTAATGCTCTATTTAATTGCTGAGACAACTGATGGAAAAGGGAAAAATAAAATATGGGTTGAATAATAGTTTGGTCGATTTTTCCATTATCAGGAACGAAAACAATGGGAAACAAATTATTTCATTTTTTTTTTTGGCGCTTTTAAATCCCTCAGTTTTCTAAGCTACCAAACGGCGCCTAAGAGTTTAGACCTTTGACTGTTTCATGTTCTATGTGATGCGATATGCCTTGTCTATCAGGTTATGATACACATCAGTTCAGTGCTTTTTGGTCGAGTTTCCCTTAAGTTTAGTTTATACGTATAGTTCTTTTTCTTTTTTTTTTTTTGGTAAATTATGTGTGTAGTTCTTAATGGGGGCAGTTGTGTAGTAAATAACATTGACTCAAAAAAGGGGAAAGAATACTCATTGAGCTCTGATTATCTCTCCTATTTGCCTTAAGGTCGGTGGGCACCGTTATTTCTATTCAGGGTTTGTGTCAGCGCTAGTTCTATACAAGGATTATGTTTATTAGTAGTATTATTATAAAAATATAAAGATTATGTTTAGATTTCATGATTTTGTGGATGTGTTTGTCTCAGTTTCCTTTTTCTTGGTTTTTTGCCTTCCAGACATGGTAAAAAAAAAATAGATCCTATGTTTCATACATTATTTATTTATTGGTTTCAAGAGATACCTGCTATTCTTAAACTACCAAAACTTTCCTCGATGTGCATGACCTACTTACTGAGAGATATAATAGAATAAGAGTTGATATTATGAATGTGTGAGTGCTTACATGGTTGCCTTATTAAATAAAAAAAAAAAAAAGGGAAAAAAAGAGGAAAAGTAGATAAAGAATGGTAGGACCAGCAAGTATTTATTGGAGAGAGTGACTAGTATGGAAAAAATAACAAAAATAAAATGAAAGAAAGTGAGAGAGAGAGAGAAAGGCATGGCCCTTACAATTTCAGAAAGTAAAAAGAATAGTAGGAAAGTTTGAAGTAAGGCCAAGCGTAACAGTGCCTATGGCCATTGGCGTATTATATAGCATAGTGTATAGATTTGGAAACTCATCATTAAATCAAGTTCAGATGTTAATAATTTGTGTGCTTGCTTATTTATAACTCCATTCATAAGCTATTTATGTTACTATTTCACGTTTCTGGATGCCATTTATAGTCCTTCCAATTCCTTATCTATGGGCTTTTATGAACACTCATTTATGTGTTGTTTCATTTATAGATCTAATTATTCGATTAATTTAGTGTGCCTGTCGCTGTTAACTTTGAGCTTCTTGTGCTCCGCGTTCTGTGTACAAAGTAAAATTTTGAATTCTCTTCACTTTGAGCTAGGGGTGTGCGCGGATCGGTGGGGATCGGCTTTGGGCTAAAATCACCAACCAATCCATTCTTAGCGGGTGGTGAATTTTTCCAATCGTTGCTAAGCCTGTTGCTCTTAAAAGTCGGCGGGGTGGTTGAACTTCTTGGCAATTTCGAACCATTGGATCGGGTGGTTGAGCCGGCTGTGACTCAAACTATCATACCTTTATTCATTAAATGGAGCTGATAAAAGAATGGAATTTCCTATTTATTAATCCTATAATGCTTCTTTTTTCCAAATTGATCAACTTAAGCAAGCATAAAATGTTGATTTAATGAACTCTAAGCATTTAAAAAAGAAAAGAAAAAGGAAAATGGAACTAAGATTTTTAAGTGATTTAGGTATTGCGGGTATGATGAATTTTTTAAAATATTTGTTTTAATACATATAAGTCTAGTGGGTTGGTTCGAGTCATTGGTGGTTTTTTAGTGTAATCCACCAACCGAACAGCACAACCCGCCTCATCAGTTCACTCTAACCGCACTGGTTGGTTCAGCTTGGGTTGGGTCTGGTAGGGGTCGGGCGGCTTGGTGCAGGTTGGGCAAGTTTTTGCACAGCCCTACTTTGAGTTTCTTGTGCTCTGCACTGTGTGTACAAAGTAAATTTTTGAATACATGGATGAAGTGCATGTATAAAAAATTGGAATGTTGATATTGCTTCCCTTTTGTCTAGTTTATCTCTGTATGATTTAATTCCTCTTCTGCCTTTTTATACAGGACATCGCCCTTCTGTTTGAATGGTTCTCAGCTGATAGCAGAGACCGGTGTGTGATTGCAGTTTAAGAAATGAGTCACATAACCAATGAGAGTGAAGATGGGGTGTTCTCCAAGGATCAGACAGAGTCACCATTGATTGATGAAGATAATAGTGGAGGAAGCCCAGGTGGAGGAGTTGTTCTGAAGAAAGGCCCATGGACATCTGCGGAAGATGCAATTTTGGTGGATTATGTCAAAAAGCATGGAGAGGGAAACTGGAATGCTGTTCAGAAGCACTCAGGGCTGTTCCGTTGTGGCAAAAGCTGCCGACTACGATGGGCTAATCACCTGAGGCCGAATTTGAAGAAAGGGGCATTCACTGCAGAAGAAGAACAGCTAATCATTGAACTCCATGCGAAAATGGGAAACAAATGGGCACGGATGGCTGCACATGTAAGTATATAGTTCATCAGTTTTGAATATGGTGTATATAATGCTTTTTTGTCATTCCTTTTCTTTTCTTATTGGGTTTTATATATAAATATGAGTTTTAAGCGGAGACATATTCATCATATGAACTGCATATTAATTTCACAATAGGATTGTGGTTACAATGAATATATATATATAGAAATGATCCTGTCAGCATATGCTTACTTTTGTATATGGTGTTCGATATCGAAATTTGAAAATTGTTCATTGGAATTTGTGTACAGTTCTACTGCCTTTAAAAGTAGATTTGTTGCATTTGTGGGGTGATCTGTGTGATACACAGATGCCAGCATTACAATTTCTGATGGAAAATATAATATTGTTTGCGTAACACTTCTGCAGTTTATTGATCTCATAGATGTTTAAAATTTTTAAAGAAACCATTTACAGTTAGTGCACGCTAGTGAAGTGTTGTATATTTTGCCTATGAGGAGGTACCAAATCAATCTGGGATATTTTGAAATATCCTTAACGGCTAAGAATAGTTTGTAGTTTTGTAATGTCTATGTAAGATGAGAAGTAAGGTTTCCATTGCAATATATGCATTCAATGAATCATTTTTAATACGGTGTAGGATTATTGACTCTCCTGAAGGTCATGTCTTGTGCCTTGTGCACAACAATGATAAATTATTCACTTTTTCTGGATTTGGTAGCAGTTTTTCCAAGCTAGGATGCACAATACTGTACGGTTATCTCAGGAGTTAAGGAGTGGACTGATTTTATTTGTCTTTCATCCAAAATTTTGATGAATTACAAAAAGAGTAAAACTGATGGACTTATTCTCTTATCAAATAACAATGAGCTAATTCATACTTGTGGTCTGGAAATCTTAAGATTATTTTTTGTTAGAGATAAACTCCGATATGTCTATGCTGTAGCAGTTCATCTATAACACCGTTAGTGTTTTGCATATCCAATTATCATAGCCAAGAGTATTGTACGATCTCCTTCCATATGAAGACTTATTTGCTTGTCTAACCTTACATATCGACCATCATGTTTATTATTGTTATTTATTTCTAGGATATCAAGTTTTGTTGTTCAAATTGTAAGTGTCTTATCCAATGTATTTCATGGTCTCTTTTCCAACTTTTAGTTGCCTGGTCGTACGGATAATGAGATAAAGAACTACTGGAATACCCGAATTAAGAGACGACAACGGGCTGGCTTGCCTCTTTATCCTCCTGAAGTGTGTTTGCAAGCATTACAGGAGAGTCAGAGGCAGAATGCTGGTGGAATTAATAGTGGGGATAAAGGAATTCAAGATCTCTTGCAAACTAACAGTTATGAGATACCTGATGTCATATTCGACAGTTTAAAGGCCAATCAAAGTGTTTTACCTTATGTTCCGGAACTTCATGATATTTCTGCGGGTAGCATGGTGATGAAGGGTCTAGGTTCTTCTCAATATTGTAGTTTCGTGCCCCCAACAATGCATCGCCAGAAGCGTCTTCGAGAATCGGTAGCCTTCTTCTCTGGTTATAATGGAAATGTCAGAAATGGGTTACCTCCGTTTGACCAGATTCAGGATGATACTTGTGCTAAGATTGCCCAGTCTTTTGGGTTATCTTTTCCATATGATCCTGACCCCACCACCAAGAATCCACTGCCTTTTGGTTCAATTCAGGGTGGCCATTCCCTTCTAAATGGCAATTTCTCTGCTTCTAAGCCCGCTTCTGGGGCTGAGAAGTTGGAGCTCCCTTCACTCCAATATCCAGAAACTGATTTAGGTAGCTGGGCCAGATCTTCTTCGCCAGCACCCTTACTTGAATCAGTTGATGCTTTTATTCAGTCTCCTCCACCAACTGGAACAGTCCAGTCAGAATGTGTTTCTCCCCGGAATAGTGGGTTGCTGGATGCCTTACTCCATCAATCAAAGACTCTGAGCAGTGTGAAGAATCTTTCATCAGACAAGAGTTCAAATTCATCTATTGTTACTCCCGGTGATATGGCCGACACTTCCACCCTGAATTTATGTGAGACTGAATGGGAAGACTATGGTGAATCCATCTCTCCATTGGGTCATTCTGCATCTTCAATTTTCAGTGAGTGCACTCCAATCAGTGCCAGTGGAAGTTCGTTGGATGAACACCCACCTGCTGAAACCTTTCCTGGTGAGCATATTTCTCTCTTGTAGCATTAATGAGCGATGACATGTGTGATTAATATCTTTAAAGTATTCTAATGAATTTTTCGAATTACTGTGTGGGTTATCAAATTTATTTACTTTTTATCAAGCAATTGAGACAAACTTAACCATTTTAATTCACTAGTTCTCACACTATTCACTAATATACTGAATTTTATGAATAATTTTTCATTTGCTTATTAAGTTTTGATTTACTACAGCTAATTTTGGCAGGACAACATATCTTCCTAAAGTGTATTTGTTTTGTCATTGTCAATGTCATTATCTGATTTTCTCCGAATTATTTCTGATTTTTGTTCTCATCAACCTCTCAAATCTCATATTATGCAAAACCTGACTGAATCTTGCACCCAGAAGTTGTTACTTATTTTGGAGTTCATTTTAATGTTTAATTTTTGAAGTTATGATTAATTGTTTTGCAGGATGCAATGTGAAGTCAGAACCAGTTGACCAGGTCTGGACCCCAGATGGAGAAAAGGAAATTTCAACTCGGTTGGATTTTTCCAGGCCTGATTTGTTACTTGGTTCCGATTGGCTTGAGCAGAATGCTGGGTGCGTTAAGGACCAAGCCATCATGACTGATGCTATAGCGACTCTTCTTGGTGATGATTTCGGAAACAACTACAAGCACATGGGTTCTGGAACTTCCGCATTGAATCAAGGATGGGGGTTTGGTTCTTGTGCATGGAATAACATGCCTGCTGTCTATCAAATGTCTGAACTTCCTTAGAATCTGCTGTCTGTCAGATTTGTGAACTTATCTTAAAACTTTTGCTGCTCCATTCATGTTGAAGATTTGTTTAATGTGGTCAATTGGCTTGGGTACCTCTCTGGACTGTAAAAACTGGCAATTAGGGTGAGATTTGTGGTACAATGTGTATGACACTGATTTGTTATTTTGTTTGTGGCTTTCAGTTTCATGCTTTTTAAGTCCAGTGCAATGTGTGTATCCGACATGGAACTTTATGGGGTATGTGGATACATGCGGGCTTTTGTTATTGTAGAATAAGGATGCACTTTCAATGCAAAAAATTGTGATTTGAATTTTTTTGACATGCTTAAATTAGTTTATACTTCTATCTGTGGTAACTCTTTATACTTGGGAAACAGGTTTATTGATTTTTATTTTTATTCTAATTCATTTCTTTATCCGTGGCTCAATATGGTTTATTGTTGGAAAATATGGTCAATTATGCCTTTGGGTTGTTTCTTGTTTTTCTCTTCCGTTTGTGCATGTAGTGTTGTTGTCTCTTGTAAAAATCATAGGCGTGTTTATACTGTATACTGGACATGGATTTGGTTGTGTGGCAGGCCTATAATTTGTGTTTTTGGCATGGCATGTGTGCATTTGTATCCATCTGTTTATTTATTTTTACATAAAAATATATTCTTTCAATACGTTTTGAGCTGAAATATCCATTGGTGTTACAATTGGGAACCCTGGACAACATTTTTTGTTTCCTCCCCCTACTATTATTTGCTTATATTCCAGTTTACACTAGCCACTAAGTTGATATAATTCTCAGTGCTATATGATTGATGATTCTCTAATGAAGCTACAGCATACAGCAGGAGGCTTAGCTATGAGGAAATTATGATAAATGAGTTTCATGTTTGTTCTCTGTCAAAACCTTTTAGCATGTTTATTTATATTTGGTCCCAGGTGTATGGCGGAATAGAATAATCTTATTTACCATTTTTTTTCAAGAGAGGTGATTGCTTGCAGTGTTGCGGCCTTGGTCATTCCTTGGTTTCTGTTTGAAAATCCTATTTGGGATAGGATTAGGATCGATATGTCTGCTATGAAATTAAAGTAAATCAAAGCACACAAAATCAGAATACCAAGATTTACGTGGTTCAGCAAAATCTGTCTACATCCACGGAGAGCGATTCTTAGTATTGAGAATAACTGTACAAATATTTCGCTCAATTATAATTCCAAACCCAAGCTAGGAGAGACTTGTATCACTCACAATCTCACTCCTTTAATGCCTGGTTAATTCACTCAGTGAATGCTTATTAGTCCCTTAATTCTTCTCTTTATTTATAGGCTCACAAAAATTAATAAATCATACATAGCAAGAGATTAGACAAATTTATATCATCAATAAACATCAATACATCATATTGATAGACAAACAATACATTTATGACATTTGCTTCCAATCATTATGCTAAGACAAATGTAAGTCAAATAAAAATCATTCAAATATCATGTTGAGCAATAAGCCAATAATAAGCAATGTTATAGCTCCTAAATCATTGCATAGCTATTCTCATCATCTTGCAATCATAATTAGCAAGCTTTAAGCATATGATTCATCAAATAGAATTATAATCACATTACATAGAAGGAATAAATTCTTACAAATTATCAAACAAGGTTGATTCCATTTCCTTCATCTTTGAAGAGTTGATGGTGGATTTCTTGACTAGTAATCTTCATCGCTCATGAATATCTTTCATCATCAATGTTTTGCGTGCATAACTTTATCATTACTTTGCCAAACAAATATAGGTTCTTCTTTGATCTATGCACACAAACATTTCTCTTCCAAAGTGTCAATAAACAAGAATAATCATCATAATCAAATATATGCTAAAAAATATTACGATGAGAGAATATACAATGATAAATAAGAAAAAATCAACAAGCATAAATAAATATAAGGTAGTTTAATGTCATTTTCGAACTCATGGTAGTTTATAGTCATTTCGGACTAAAGGCTATCAAATATTATGTGGGATTGGATCATCATTCCTTACCCAAATAATTTTCATCTTTGGTTGCTCCATGACAACCTTAGGATGCATAGACCTATACCAATGACTATCATGGGGTCCATAATTATACGGAGTCCTTCTATAGTCTCTCAATAGGTGAAAGCATTTAGGTCTAATATGCCCCTTTTTGCCACAATGATGGCAAGTGGGAATAATCTAGGATAATTATCAATGTGAATAGGTTCATGCACAAATTTCCTAGGTTTATTCTTCAAGGCATATTTTTGACTTTTATCAACAAAGGTCTTGGTCTTAGGCTTTTGGGCATTTGGGACGAATGTGTTCCTTACCACCACAATTATGACAAATAGGAATATACTTGGGTCTTGCCTTGATAACAAAATGTAGCTCTTTAGGTTTTGAAGTATTGAGCTATTTTTGAAATACATTTTTCTTTCTTCAAAGAGTCTATTTCTTTTATTAAAGAATTCTTTTTATTTTCACAGTTTTCAAATTTTGTTCAAGACTCTCAATTTTACTTTTCAAAATGATATTTTCATTTTTCAAATCCTTAAAATCATTTGATGAAATTGATGTAGAAAGAATGTTTCTTAAATCCTTAATTTCTTTAACCAAAGTTAAATTTAGCTTTTAAAGATCCTCTCTCTTTTGAAATGGATGACAATTTATTCTTCAAAATTTTACGAATTTCATCCAAAGTATCATTTTTCTCCAAAAGTTTTTCACAGAAAAATTTAAATTCCTTCTAAGATGGTTTATCATCAAAATCATCATTAAAATCATTTATACATCTAGGAGAAATTGATTCATCACAATCATGAACATGTTTACTAAGACAAAAATCATTTTCAAAATCCATTTTCTCAAATATCAAATAATCAAGTTTGCAAAGATCTTTAGCTCAAAAAGATAATAAAATGAAGAGCACCTGCTCTGATATCAATTGTTGTCCCAAATATATAACCCTAGAGGGGGGTGAATAGGGTTTATGGCAAACTTTTGCAAATAATTACCAAATAAAATTAGAGTCAATTAATTTCAACACAAGCAAATATGTAAGCAATTAATTGAAACAAGAGTAAGAGATTGAGAGATCAAACACAGAGATTTAATGTGGTTTGGCTCACCTACATCAGCTCAAGGATTCCACAATCCACTAAGGATTAGCTCCTTCAAGATAGAGAAACCTTTACACAGTTTTTTTTATCCCAAATGGAAGACTCTCACCTAAGTTCACAAAGAACTTACACAATGGCTCACAAAGAACCCTCAATGGCTCACAAAAAACCCTCAATGGTGTCTCACAAAGAACACACCCAAGTGCTCACAAAGAATACTTCTTCAAGCCTCACCAAGAATGCTTGGGCAATGCTCACCAAGAGCAACTCTTCAATGCTCACCAAGAACACTTCTTCAATCTCACAAGATATGCAAATATTGTGTACAAAGAATAACTCTTCAAGAGTAGATGCAGTACAAATTGAAAGCTCACACTAATATCTTTCAAAGATAAGAACTAAAGTTTGGCTCAAGAGAGAATGATGAATCAATTGACTAATATATACAAATTGATGTAGACTAAGTTTGTATATGTTTGTGTATGATCATTAGCTGATTCAAGACTCATAAAATGAGTATAAATAGGCTCATAAGAGAATATAGCTGTTTAGAGACAAAATAGTGCCATTAAAAACTAGCCGTTATGAACTGTCAGGTCGCTTAGTCGACTAGGCACAAATGTTAGTCGACTATAAGGTTTAAAATCCCTTTGAAAAAGTTTCTGGGCACTGTTAGTTGACTAGACAAAGATGATTAGTTGACTAGGAAGGTGCTTAGTCGACTAGGACATAGTGTTAGTAGACTAGGAGCTTATTTTCCCAAAATATAGCTACTGCCCTGCGATTAGTCGACTAGACATGATGATTCGTCGACTAATCTCCAATTTTACTTGAGCTGAAAGTTACATATTCAAAAACTAGACTTCTCAAGCTTTCCGGCCATATAAAGATCATTGAAAACGGAGTCCGGATGAGAGAGATATGACCATTTTAAGTTGGAAGTTTTAGTTAGCAAAAAATAGCATTTCAAAAACAGTAAGTGTAAAACATTTTGTCTTTTGAGTCCATATAGCCCACTATGAGTTTGAATCAATTTTTGACCAAAATGTGATTTTCCAAAGTTAAAACCTATGGTCTTTAAGTCATAGTCAATTGAGCCAATATAGTTCATCCTAAAGAGAGATTTACAAAATAGATTCCTAAGCATCCACACACAAGAAAGATCACAAAGTCTTCATAAAAGATTCTTCAAGTCTTGTGCTTGGCTTGTGCTAGGCTTCATGATTGGATTGCATCAATGCAATGGCTCTCTTCATGGTCCTTGGTGAATATACAACACATTCACTTGAGCTTAGCTTTAATGATGGTTGAGCCTTCTTCAATTGACAACTTGAATCCTGTTTTTATAAGCATATATATACTATAATGGATATATAAGAACTATAGGATAATGTCAATTAACCAACAAGGTTAGTCAAATAATCACTCAATAATATTTAACAATTAACAGGAGTGAATAACAAAGTATCATATGCATAATTGAATATACATAGAACAATATTTGTCATCATCAAACATTGAGCACAATTTGCATATAGAATAAATAAATCAATCCATGATTTGTGGCTCCCCCTAACAATATGCATATAAAGATACTAAAGTGAAAGAATGTGACATACATGGATTCGCAGTGGAAGTCATATGATAAAAAATTTTGAAATAAAAAATCCATTCATCACAAACAATCAAGAATCGTTACAAGCATAGGGTCATGAGTTTATACATATAAGTATATATATTTAAACACTTTAAATAAACTTACTTGGATTCCTTGTAGTAGCTTTTGTTGCGAGCTTCAAAGTGGATGAAGCCTCCGATGGTATCCACACGAACACAAAACCTTAAGAACCTTGCACTTCATAAGCTAGGTGAGGAAAGAGGAGAGCACAAAAATTGAGAGAGAGAGAGTGCTCCACTATAGCTCACTGCCCTAGGGTTTCTCACTCTTCTATTTTGTCTCTTCTCTATTTGATGAGTGGGTGGCTTGGTGCTAGTTTGTCCCATCACCTTGTATTTATAGAGAACCTCTAGGGTTTCTTTTTAATACTATCTTATTTATAATTTAGCTCCTTAATTATTAACCATTAATAATAAGGCACATGCTTAATTATAAATTAGAATTTCATTCTCTCTTTAATTCAAGAGACTTACTTATGCCCTTTGTTTGTGTGTGACCCATTGGGTTCACCCCAACCTAGTAGTGGTTTGAGACATCTCATGTTTCCTAAAATAGAAACTTTCTATTTTTGGTTCGATTGGAATAATTCCAATTTTGCCCTCAATGATAACACTTACCATTAGGCCTTCACTAGTCATGAGTGACATCTAGCAACATATCATGACGTACCCTAGGTTTGGGTGAATAGTAGAACTATGTGAACCCTTCATGTTACTTAATCCTTCATCCCCTAATGTCACTGTTAAGATAATAGGTATGGTTATTAGTCAATCCTTATCTTGACAACTTGATATATGTTCCACAAAATATAATCTCAATAAGGTAAATGCAGTGAAACTCTTTTTACTGTTTACTTATCACTCTGTCCAGAGATTCACCTTGAGAATTATCTTTGTGAACTAATCATGACATTCTCTATCATCAAGTGAGAGTGATGATTCCTTATTGCACACTCATCTATCTTCATACATTACTTATTAGAGCCAATGAGTACCGATTACATTCTTATGGTTGAGGGTGTACGAGATACTATCAAACCCTAGTAACCTATGCATAAGATAGCTATGGTGTCTCAGGTTTAAGGACTACGAATTAAATGGACGTAACAAAAGAATATTCCTTTTGACTTGATCTCCATAGGAACATTCTTGCAGATCATGTTCAATGTACTTATTCTCTAATATGCACCCACATATTAACTAAAGTGTCACTTCACTGATAGGAAAGACTACCTATCCTCCCATTGGAGTTTAATTTAAATCTGTGCTACTCTTAGTGGTTTATAAAAGGTCCTCTTTAATAAACCTATGAGCAGGAACATTTTAGAATAAATATTTATGAGAAATATCAGTCTCTCTATCTCAACAACTTGAGATGTATATTTCTTTTATCATTCATTCATGAACTTTATCATATATAATATTAAATAGACAAGACAATTTATACCTTCTAATTAATATAATATGAAATAGATATGCTCTTTAAGATTGGTTTTAGGGCATATCTCTAACATAAAGATTATCATTTAAAGCATATGCATATTTTAGGTGAAACAAATCCATGATGCAAAAATAAGTTCATGATACAAAGATACAAAGATCATCATGAATTTTACCACAATTCATGCTTGCCAATTTACACAAGATGCAAATCAAATAGAATCACAAAATAATGATTGTTATCATCAAAATCAATCAACAAGGGTGGAAGCCATGAGGCTAACATATTGTAACATAGATCTCAACCAAATGCACTCACGACTTGTTTCATGAATTGCTAAGATCTCAGCATGATTTGAGGTGGTCGCAACTGTTGTTTGCTTTACAGATCTTCAAGATATAGCTGTGTTACCACATGTAAACAAATATGTTTGTGATCGGCCTTTATGTGGATCAGAGAGATAACAAGCATCCGCATAACCAGATAATTGGGATTTCGATTCTTTTGAATAAAATAAATTCATATCAATTGTTCTATGAAGATATCGTAGTATATGTTTGACACCATTTCAATGCATTCGAGTTGGTGCAAAACTATATTGTGCTAGTAGATTGACTGCATATGATATATCTGGTCGAGTGCATTTTGAAAGATACATAAGAGCACCAATTGCACTAAGATATGATACTTCAGGACCAAGAAGCTCTTTATCATTGTCTTTGGGATGAAAATGATATTTCTTTATATCAAGCGATTGAACAACCATTGGAGTACTTAATGGATGAGCTTTATCCATATAAAAAATGCTTTAGGACTTTGTTTGTATATGTTCACTAATGAATAAAAATTCCGTTTGACAAATGTTCTACTTGCAGACTAAGACAAATTTTTTTTTTTTTTTTACTCCAGATCTTTCCTCTCGAATTCTTTTTGTTTTTGTTTTTTGTTTTGTTTTTTTTGTTTTTTTTTTTTTTTTTTGTTTTTGTTTTTTTGTTTTTTGTTTTTTGTTTTTTGTTTTTATTAAATAAGTAGCAATCTTTGTAAGCTCTTCAAGAGTCCCTACAAGATTCAAATCATATACATATACTGCAATAATAGCAAAACCAATTTCTGTTCTTTAATGAATACATATGGACAAATTGGATTATTTATAAATCATTCTTTTAATAAACAAACATTGAGGCAATTGTATCACAAGCGTCCAGATTGCTTTAATCTATACAAAGCTTGTTGTAGCTTAATTCAGTATAAGTTACGAGGTTTTGAATGATTTGCTTCAAGCAGTTTAAATCTTTCAAGGATTTTCTATATATATCACTATCAAGTTGTCCATATAAGTATACTATAACTACATCCATAAGACGTTATCAAGTTCTTCTGAGATTGCAAAACTTATCAAAAATCGGAATGCGATTGCATCCATTACAAGAGAAATCTTGTGCCACGAGTCAAGCTTTTTATCTCACAACCTTGTCTCCTCATAATCAATACCAGGTCTCTACGAGAAACCTTGTGCCACGAGTCGTGCTTTATATCTCACAACCTCATTTTTCTCATTTCATTTTTGTACAAATACTCATTTGTACCCTATAGGTTTTACATCTTCATATGTTTAGACTACAAGTCTAAAAACTTCACGTTTTGCTAGTGAAGTTAATTTTGCCAGTATTGCGTCTTTCCAACTTGGTCAATCATTTCTATGTCAACATTCTTACACTGTTTATGGTTCAAGATCCTCACTACTTTTCATAACATTGAGAGAAATTGTAATTAAAAATATATTATCAACAATAATTTTACTTCGATCTCATTCTTCTCTCGTACTGATATAATTTATTAAGATCTATTTATTTCCATGCCCCTAAGCTTTCCACATCTTTTAGCTTTCAAATATCTAAAACTCAAGAAATCATTCCAAGATTAAAAATTAAAGATATAAAATTCTAATTTATTTTCTTGTCCACATTTTCTCAATAACCAAACGATCCAAAAGCAAGAAGATGAAAAAGAAGAGGAAGAAAAAGAAAAAAACAACTTTATTATTGTTGTTGCATTTGGTTAATGTATATATTTTGGTAATGACATATGCCACCAAATTTTGTATAAGTATTATTAAATAAAAAAAATGTACTTAATTGTTAGAGATATGCCCTAAATCTAATCTTGAAGGACTTATAATATTCATATTATATAATATTAAGAAGGTATAAACTTATCTTATGTGTTCTAACATATATGATAAGGTCCTTGAATAAATGATAGGAGAAATATTCATCTCAAGGTGTTGAAATAAAAAGACTGATATTTCTCATATACATTTATTCTAAACAGTTTCTACTCATAGGTTTATTAAAGTGGATAGTTAATAGACCGATAAGGGTAGCACAGATTTAAACTAACTCTAAATAGGAGGATAGGTAGTCTTTCCTATCAGTGTAGTTACACTAAAGTTAATCTGTGGGTGCATATTAGAGAATATGTTCACTGAATATGATTTGCAAGAATATCCCTATGGAGATTATGTCAAAAGGGATATTCTTATGTTACGTCCATTGGTAATCCTAAGACTTGAGACACCATAGTTGTCTTATTGCATAGGTTACTAGGGTTTGATAGTATCTTGTACAGCCTTATCTACAAGGATGTAATCGGTACTTATTGGCCCTAATAAGTTATGCATGAAGATAGATGAGTGTACAATAAGGAATCATCACTCTCACATTGATGAGAGAGAATGTCAAGATTAGTTTACAAAGATAAGTCTCAACTGACTCTCTGGCCAGAGTGATAGGTAAACAGTGAAAAGAGTTTCATTGCACTTACCTTATTGAGATTATATTTTGTGAAACATATATCAAGGTGTTAAGATAGGGTTTGACAGAATACCATACCTATTATCTTAACAGTGACATTATGGGATGGAGGATTAAGTAACATGAAGGGTTCGCATAGTTCTGCTATTCACCAAACTTAGGGTATGTCATGATATGTTGCTAGATGTTACTCATGACCAGTGAAGGCCTATTGATAAAGTGTTATCAATGAGGGCATAATTGGAATTGTTCCAATTGAACCTTAAAATAGAAAGTTGCTATTTTTAGGAGACATGAGATGTCCCTATCCACTGCTAAGTTGGGGTGAACCCAAAGGGTCACAACAATACGGTGTAAGTGAGTTTCTTGAACTTGTGGGAGGGAAACACTATGATTGTAATGTGTTTGACCTTAATTATTAATGATTAATAAATTAGGGATCAAAACATAATCAAGAATAGAGTTACTCTTAAAATGGATGGATGGTCATGCTAGCACTAGTAACCAAACACTCCAAAAGAGAGTTTATGAAAAGAAAGAGAGGGAACCCTAGGGAACCGTGTGGAACACTCATCCAAGGGCTTTCTCTCTCTCTAGCCGTCACTCCCTCTCTCCCTCTCCAAGCTAGCTCCTCTCTTAAGGGTTGTGAAGGACTAGAAGTTTCGAGAAGTTTTACATCCGTGTGGATACTGTTGGAGGTTTCATCGTTTTGAAAATCGAAGGAACGCTACACAAAGATTACAAGTAATTATTGTTTTTAAATATATGTTCTTCTTGTTTGCATAAACTCATATCCATCTGCTTGAATCGATTCTAGGATTGAATGGGATTATGGATTCTTTAAAAAGAAAATTTTTGTTTTAATCTTCCATTGCGAATCCTTCTTTGTTAAGTTTAATCGCATCCTTTCATTAATATTTATGTGAAATTTTTTTGTGCATATTAAAATGTTAATATATTGCAGGGCCCCGTTTTAGGAACTCGCTTAGGGCTTCCAAGATCTCAGAGTCGGCCCTGGTTAGAACATTCCATATATTTAAAATTGAAGGAGCTAGAAATGGCCTTAAGCATATATTTACCATTATTTTATTCTAAAAGAAACTCAATAGGGTATATTTGTCATTATTTTATCCAAGAAGAAACTCAATTTGGTATTGTCAAACAATTGTTTTTTCTAACTTGCAAGACTAGGAGGGTGCTAGCTAGCCTAGCCGGTAAAGTCTCCTGGGGGTTGTACTAGAGATCTGGGTTTGACTCCCACCTTCATTAGGGTGGGATGGATTTAAGGGAAAGGAGAGGCTACCTCCTATTGTGTAGCCCATAAACCCAATAGGCTTCTTGACATAAAAAAGAAGGGGTAATTACAGTTTGCTCCCTTATACTATTAGTAAAAAACATTTTGCACCCCTGTACTTTTAATCGTGACACTTTACCCCTGTACTTCCAAAATATGACAACGGATTTACGGTGTTAAAGAAATAGGCCGGCTTACCGTTATACCTGTGAACCATTGGGAATTCGATGCATCTATATTAACGGAATTGGGTTTTTGAAAAAGACAAGGAGTCGCCACCTTATTTTTAAAGAATAAGGAAACCATAAAAATTGTTTTATTTTATTCAAAACAAAACTATTAGCCTTATGGCTTCAATCCAAATTGGTAAAATGGTTTATCCACATTTGTTAAATGATTTTGATGATAACAAACATTGTACTATGGATATTTAATATTGTGCTAAATATTTGGTGGAATATCTTGACATTATCAAATAAATATCCTAGTGAATATTTGATGATATTAAACTCTATCCTGAGATTCTTATGCTTTCAATATAGTATATATATTTGTAAGAATATGATTCAAGTCATCAATGAGAAGATCCATCATTCATAAATGAAAGTTGAAAGATCACTTAAGACAGTGAAGCGAACCACGACATTAATGAAAGTTCAAAGATCACCAACCACAAAGAATTGAAGACTCAATATCACAAAGACTTTACTGATATTCTTATGAGTGAGTGATTAGGATTTAATTGTATAAATCTCTCATATAGGTTGAACTCTATTTGGCTCAAAAGACCTTGACCTTGAAAGACTTTATTTTGGACTTATTTGGAAAATATATTTTGGTCAAAACTAAGTTAAAGTCATAGTGGACTATTTTGAACTCAAAAGACTAGCTAGGTTTTATGAAAATTGATTTTCTACCTTGCCTAGTCGACTAAGTCTCTTAGTCCAGTCAACTAAGGCAGTGGCAGTAAGTTTTCACAAAAACCTAAAGTAGTCGACTAAGTCCCTTGTCTAGTCGACTAATCATGCCCGGGAAGTTTAAATGCTTTGAAATTTTTAGTTGCTAGTCGACTAACACATATGGACTAGTCGACTAATCGACTCCGGATTGATTTTAAAGAGTATTTTAAATGAGCTAGTTGACTAACCTCTTTTTGTCTAGTAGACTAAGAATGCCCTGTTGCTTATAACGGCTAGTTTTGAGAAACCCAAACGTCTATATTTTTACTCATAACGTCCATATTCTTTTATGAGCTTATAAATACTCATTGTATGAGTCTTAAATCAGAAGATCAATATAGTAGAACACTCATACTCAAATCAACTTGTTTACATCAATATTGTGTGATCTAGTTAAAGAATCATCACTCTCTTAAGCCAAATCAGTTCTAATCTTTGAGAGATATTAGTTTGAGCTTTCAATTGTACTTCATCGACTCTTAAGGAGTTCTTCATTGTACACAAACCTTATTGCATTTCTTGTGAGCTAAGGGTTGGGTTGTAACACTTGTGAAGCTTGGATTTTGTTGGTTAAAATCAAGCTTGTGAGAAGTACTTTGGTAGCATTGGTTTGATCTTTGCCGGAAGTAAGATTGAAGTGTCGTGGAGAGCATTGGCCTAATCTTCGTCGGAAGTAAGATTGAAGTCTCGTTGAAAGCATTGGTGTAATCTCTTCAGGAAGTGAGATTGGTTGTAAAAATTTCTCCACCATAGTGGATTGAGGAATCCTTGGGCTTGGTGCTTAAGGCATGGATGTAGGCGGAGTCCGAACCACATTAAATTGCTGTGTTTGATCTCTCTCTCTATCTCTCATTTCCAATTATTTGTTTATATATTTGTGCTTGTGCTGAAATTAATTGGAACATAATTTTTATTTGGTAATATTTTATCAAAGTTTGCCAAAACCCTATTCACTCCTCCTCTAGGGTTATATAACTTGGGACAAAAAAAAAAAAAAACTCCATATTTTTGGAAAAGCATGATCAATGACTAGAAATGGATTCGGGACTAGGTAATGATGTGGGAAGGTTCCAAGCATACAATCTTGTAGGCCATTTCACCCTAATTATAGGTCTCTTAATTTACTTGGCCTATTTAATGTCTCATGCACACATAAATCCTAACTAACTAAAACACATAATAAAAATAAAATCAAACAAAACCTTAAAAACCGAGGACACTTACAGTGCATTTGGATTGAGAGAGTTGGAGAGAAGAGAAGAGAAAGTTTTTAATTTTCTCTCCAATTCCCTCGTTTCACTAACAAAAATGGGAGAGAAAGGAAAGGAGGGGGAGAGAAAGTGGAGGGAAAGGGAGCCAAAGTTTGTTCTTTCTAAATTGGAGAGATTTGGAGAGAATGGAAAAGAAAGAGGGAAAATTTACGTTTCTGCCCACATACATTGTTTGGAGTGTTAAAAGAGTAAGGTTAATGTTGGAAATTATACCTTAATATTTTCTCCTCTCTTCCTTTAATGAAAGCTATCCAAACAAGGTAGAGAAGAAGTTAACTTCCTCTTTCTCTTTTATTCTCTTCTCTTCTCTCCAACTCTCTAAATCCAAACATAGTATTAGTATCCTAGAGTAGACTTGAGCTCTTTTAGCGCCTACATATCTTACTAGTTTCCTAGAAAGCTTTAAAGTCCATGTAGTTTGAACTAACATAGGACTCATCCTATCGTAGGGAACTACATTCATGCAAATCCTTATCTAAAAGCTTATCTTTTAATAATCCAACTCATTTAAAACTCTATTCTAGAGATACTTTGTTTTGTAAAAGAAAACTTTGATTTAAGAAAATTCTATATAAAATACAACTCTATTACAAGACTTGAATTCAAAGTAGGTTTTTATTTATAAAGAATTTAATTTTAAAAATAACTCTTTTAAAGAGTTAAATTTGATAAAAACAACTCCTTTTCAAAGAGTTTTATTTTAAGAAAACGCTTGAAAACATTTTATTTTAAAACAAATTCTTTTTGAAAAATAATTTCATTTGGAAATTAAGTCTCTCAATACTAGAATTCTAATCGAATTAAATGAATTAGCATGATTGTAATTCTTACAATAAAAGAGTCTTATGGAGGTTAGAAACATCTCCTAACCTAGGGTTTCTAAACTACACTTAATCCTACTTGTATCTAGAGGCTAATTCAACCGAAACTAGAGTTAAAAGTGATCCTAAACTTGTTTCTAAGTGAATAATCAATTCTTGACAGCAACTAAATAATATGAAAATATGAAAATAAAATATGCTAATGCATGCAAAAAATGAAGAAAACTCATCCTAATGATTTCTATTTGAACCTAGAATGAAATTTATATATTAAAAACCTTAAAAGCTTTGATTTTTTAACATGCTTTAGTTAATTTAAGTTGTATGTACAATAACCTAAATTATTCTAAACCATGTTAGGAATCATCGAAGCCCTAAACATGCTAACTAGGATGATCCTAAATGCAATTTACTAACATGTTATCATTATGCATGCATGAAAATAACAACAACAAAAACTTACCTTTTGCAATCGCTCCCTTGTCCACAATTATATATCACAAACAATGATTCATAAAATAATAACATAAACCTAAACATGCATACTAACATATGAACATGAATTCTAAACATGCATAAGAAATAATAAACCCTAAAACTAGCATGCATAAGAACATGAAATAATAAACCCTAAGCTATCATGCATATGAACATGCAATATTCTGAACAATCATGCAAAACCTAAGATGTATTCTACCATGAAAACCCTGATATGAATTCTACATACTAAAAAGAAGATCAAAGAAAGAAACTTTTAAACTATTCTCTCATTCTAATAAACTAGAAGAGAATCCATTCTAGAGAACTATAATAGAACTCATTCTAGAGAACTTGAAGAGAGAGAAACTCACCCTAATGAACTAGAAGAGGGAGAAGAATAAAAATGATTAAACTAGAAGGAAAAGAAGAGGAATAAATACCTTTAACGTTGCTGGAAATCTTCCTTAAGCCTCTTCTCTTTATATTAGAGAGCTTCTCCAATCTTGAGTGAGAATTGAATGAAAAACAATGAAGAGGGAACCCTATTTATATATTTTTGGCTCAAGCATGGACGGTTGAGATTAAATTTAATCCAAATGATCCAAGGGCTCATATTAAGTCTCCCAAGGGTCTTATTTATCAATTAGGCCAAAAAATTAGAAGAAATTTGGAAAAAACTAATAAATCCTGAATTTGTGAGAGTTTGAGTCTTTTCACCCTTCCAACATGTTTTTGGCATATCTTCTTCATTTTAAGTCCAAATTCGATCATTCAAAAGAAAACACGACCATGACTCAATCCTTTATATTTCTAGAAGGATTTTAGGCTGAAAATCCCCGGCCATTGTCAAGGGGTTGGGTTAAACCAAGCTGGTTAGCCGTTATGAGCCATTAAGCTTGATTTTGGTTTGAAAAATTGGCTAATCATATTGATTTAATTTTAAAAAGTCACTTCATGAAACATGTTTTGAAAATATTTATTAAAATCATTTCAAGGTTTTTTAAAACATTTATTTTGGAAAATGGTCAAGTTTTGGTATTTTAAGTAAAAAATATAAAGATGGCCAATTGACTCTAAACATCTATCTAGACTCTAAACATCCATAAAAATCCATTAAAACATGTCGAAACGAATTCGGAGGTTATTCGAAAATTATACGAGAAAAATGACAATTCTACCCCTCAAGTCACAAAAGATCTTATTACCTATTGAGGTTCGACCGAAATGACACGAAATTTGACATAGACATTCATAGACTCTCTAAGAACTAAATACAAAAAGAATGAACCTAAAATGAGTTAGAAACCTACATGCGATAATAGCCTCTATCTAACTAAAGAAAATGGTATTTTAGGAAAACTCAGGTTTTGAGGTCTAATCCTCTAAAAATGATTGATCATTCTCGATCAATAGGACATGAAAATGATGACTCATATTCTATAGGTCAAAAATGGGGTGTCTATAGAAGCCCCTCGTTGGTATTTATGGCTCCGCCAGTGAATGCCAATAAAACAAAAAGACATCACATTTTTGTCATCTTGATAAATCTAGGATAATCAACACATATCACAAACAAAGGCCCACATAAATCAGGGGAAAAATTTGGCATCATAACAGTACAACAAGGAGTGTGTATAATGGCGTGATATATAGTGTCCTTAGGGTCTCCTACATGTACTAAAAATGGTAGGCTTAGTGTTCCCTACTCGCTTGGGTCAATCGATATACCTAACCACATGTGACATTAGGAAAGTACCGTGGGTCCAGCAGTACATGATTGATCCATTTAATATACCTCAAGAATAAGAAAAACTTGGGTACGTGGCAAGAAGAGTGAATGCTTCGCATACATGAGCCCGAGAATAAGGAAAATCGGGGCCCACGACTAGGCTATTCGTTGGCAAGGCAACATTGTCCTATCATGCACAATGTAGAAATGAAAACAGACAATTAAGAAAATGCAAGTGATTGATTTTATTAAAATGAAGAAATTAAATAAGAACAAAATAAATATCAGAGTTTAGCTCATCATTCCCAACGGAGTCGCCAATTATGTGAACCATCGGGAATTCGATGCATCCATGTAGTGGAATTGGATTTTTGAAAAAGAAAATGAGTCACCATCTTATTTTTAAGGAATAAGGAAACCATAAAAATGTTTTATCTTATTCAAAACAAAACAACTCCATATTATTGGAAAAGTATGATCAACGACCAGAGATGGATTTAGGACTAGGTTATGACGTGGGAAGGTTCCAAGCATACAATCTTGTAGGCACCATTGGCTTCATCTTTGGCTTGAGCAAGACTTCATCTTTGAATGGCTCCTTCATGGTCCTTAGTGAATATATAACTATTTATATTAACATAAGGTACACTTAGAGTGTATGAGCTTCAAGGGTGCTTCAAGTAATGTTGAATCTTCTTCATTGAAGGCTTAAATCCTGTTTCTTAAAAGTATGAATATATTATAAAGGATATACAAGAAACATCAAAGGTTCAACATAGATAGACAATTAAACTATCCAATAAATTTTGACATATATCATAATGTTCAACAAGGTATTCATAGATAAATAGTCATAACATAATGTTTAATTTGTTATCATCAAAATCATTTAACAAATATGAATTGAAGCCATAAGGCTAACAATCTCCCTCTTTTTGTTGATGACAAACATTGAGTAAACTTTGCAATTGAGAATGAATATACTAGCTAGGGATTTATAGCTCCCCCTAACAATATGCATATGTAAGGATGCTAAAACCATTTAACAATTTGCATATTTTTGGGTAACAAATCCATAATAAGTGAGTCATATTCATTTCATTGTGCATAGTTTACTAATACTATGCATATATATAAACTTTAAACATTATGCATATATCTCCCCCTTTGGCATTAACAAAAAGGTGCCAAAATATCAAGGGAAAATAGGCATATATCTCCCCCTTAGAAAGTGCAAGGTTTTGTAAATAACTCATCCTCTTGTTTGGAGACAAAACAAATTAATGTAGAGGGTAAACAAAGAGAAGAGCAAAAGCTCCCCCTCAAATTAGTACAAATAGCCAAGGTTTGAAAAGAGGATGGTAAAAATTATCCCAAAGAAAGTTTCAAAGAAAGGCTCAATTTTTAGAAACATAGACAAGCAAATATCATGACAAGTTTAAGCAAGTCTATTAGCTAAAAATGAAGCAAGATAAAGGTTATTTCAAAGCATGAGTTCAAGCTAAAACATAGTTCTCAAAATGTAAACAAGTTGAACCACAAGCTTAGTATATCAAACTTCCAATAAGATAGCAGAAGATGAGATCAAGGGAAGTTGATAAACAAGATTCAAAGATATATGAATAATTTAAATGACAAATAAATCTTGTAAAATACCATCAATAATTCACCACACATGATTATCCCAAATAACATGTCATAGACAAATTCAAGAAGATGATAATGACCATTTAAGACAATTTATAATTTATAACATGGGTATTTAATCATATCAATCAACAAGAATTCATAAATAAAAGACACAAAGCATATAGAATAACATAACCATAAGCATTCATATGAAAACCAGTTGTTAATATCCATAAACAAGATGAATATTCAAAATGAGAGAGTGTTGGCCCAAGATGACCTAAAATATTTATCCAAACAAACTAAATATTTTCAATAGTTTATGTGATGGAGTATCATGACTTCCTATTCTAGGCAAGATGTTATATGTGATTATGTGATGGAGTATGCGAAATTCGATCAATAGGGAGTTGGCTTTTGGCAGAACAATATTTTCAATAGTTTGATCTCCTGTGATTAAACGAATAGCGCCTACAATATCAAAAGGTACAGGCCATTGCTTAACAGTATTTTATATTTTCTACAACTCGAGGAAGGTTAAAAATTGTGGCCAAAAGATCAAGATCAAAATGAATAATTTTGCCACATACGAGAGATTTGATTTCTCGTTTATGTTGAATATCCTCAAGGTTTGAATGAAAGTGTTTCAAATGAGTTGGATACACAATGTCATTGATGGCTAGAAAATTACTTCATTGCATAATATCAAAACATCTTCTAAGATTAAGAAAATGATCATCAATGAAAGAAATAGGCAAAGTCTTACAAAATACAAGCTTGCACTTGTTGAATTCCTCATTAAAAGCTTTTGCACAGTCCGTATTGCGAAAATAGAGAGGATTAAAGACATTTTTGGAGCGAATCTCTTGTTCCGCATCTTCATCAACCGCCCTACGCTTACCACTTCTCCTATTTCTTGATGAGGAAGCCATTTGGAAGTGATTTGGAGAGATAAATTTGATAGGATAGCAAAATGGGTTGAGAGAGAAGAGGAGAGAGTCGACTCTTAGGGTTTTAGAGTGAGAAAGAGTAAAATTAAAATGAAGTCCAAAACCCTTATAATCTGAAAAATCGAGCAGATAGTCAACTCTTTGGAAGAGACAGTAAACTGTTTGAGCTATAATTTAAAAAATTTGGCTATTGTCTGAGACAGTCAACCAAACAATTGACTAGACAGTCGACTATTTAACTCCGTTTTTCAAAAATAATAGTTTTTAATTAGCTCAAAATAGAGTTTAAACACATGGATTTTGCCAAATAGGTTTGTACACAAGTTTAACTAGTAAAATTATATTTCAAACAAGTTTGAAAACATGTGTAACTCATTATTTTATGAAATCATGTGAGATGCGTGCATAAATGCATAAAGATTCATATTTAGCACAAGATATGCAAATATAAGCACAAATATGCATATTGCATCAATTCAAATAGTCTATACATACCAAGAATTACTATTCAAGCATATGATGCAAGGAGTGCATAAGGAATATCTAATCATGTGCAAGAATGTATGTCACACACACACACACACACACACACACACACACACATATATATCTCATGTGTATATGCTAAACAAAAGAATATCCCAAAACATATGCAATACTATGCATATTTACATTACACATAACACTATTAATAAATCTCCCTCTTTTGCAACAAAATATTTTCAAAAAGAATTTAGCTTCAAAAATCAATCATTCATATATATCAATAGATTAGGTAAATGTATAACATTAAAAATCATCAATACATCACATTG
>JAESVK010001164.1:1332375-1343372 GCA_017140935.1 Hamamelis virginiana
TTATCTTGGAAGAGTTGATGGTGGATTTCCTGGACTAGTGATCTTCATCACTTCATGATTGAAATATTGAATGTCCCCCATCATCAATGCTTGAGTGCATGACTTCATTATTTCTTAGCCACACAAAGATAGGTCCTTATTTGATCTATGAACACAAACATTTCTTTTCCAAAGTGTCAATAAACATTAGATTGATCATCATAATCACATTTATGTTCAAAATATCATAAGGAGAGAATATGCAATGATAAATAAGTATTAACAAGCATAATTTATTACAAAAGAATGCAAGATAGTTTAACGTCATTTTCGGACGCAAAGTAGTTTATAGTCATTTCGGACTAAAGGAATCAAATACTATGTGAGATAGGATCATCCTTCCTAACCTAAATAGTTTTCACCTTTGGTTGCTCCATGGCAACCTTAGGAGGCATAGATCTATTCCTATACCAATGACTATCATAAGGTCCATAATCATATGGGATCCTTCTATAGTCTCTCAAGAGGTGATAGTAATTTGGTCTAATATGACCCTTTTTGCCACAATGATGGCAAGTGAGAATAAATCTAGGAGAATGATGTGTGTAAATGGGTTCATGCATAATTTTCCTAGATTTGTTCTTCAAGCCATATCTTCGACTTTTATCTACAAAAGTCTTGGCCTTAGGTCTTGGGCATTTGGGACGAATGTGTTCCTTACCACCACAATTATGGCAAGTAGGAATATATTTGGGTCTTGTCTTGATAACATGAGGCAACTATTTTGGTTTTGAAATATGAGCTATTTTAGAAATACCATTTTCCTTTTTCAAAGAGTCTCTTTCTTTTATCAAAGAAAACTTTTCATTTGTCAAAGAAACATTTTCAATTTCACAAATTTTCAAATTTTGTTTAAGACTTTAAATTTCATTTTTCAAAATAGTATTTTCATTTTTCAAATTTTCAAAATCATTTGATGAAATTGAAGTAGAAGTTGTGTTTCTCAAGGACTCAACTCTTTTAACCAAAGTTGAATTTAGCTCTTGAAGAGCCATTTTCTGTTTTGAAATAAATGACAAGTCATTTTTTAAAGTTTTGTGAATTTTATTCAAAGCATCATTTTTCTTCAAAGTAAGTTCACATAACCTTAGAAGATTTTCATAAGATGGTTTATCAACAAAATCATCATCAAAATCATTTACATATCTAGGAGAGGTAGATTCATTAAATTTATGAACATGTACACCAAGACAATAATTCTTTTCAAAATCCATTCTTTTTAAATAATAAGTTAACAAGTTTGCAAAAAATCTTTAGCTCAAAAAGAAAATCAAATGAAGAGCACCTGCTCTGATACCAATTGTTGGCCCAATTATATACCTCTAGAGGGGGGGTGAATAGAGGTTTTGCAAACTTTAACAATAATTACCAAATTAAAATTATGGTTCAATAAAATTCAGCGGAAGAAGATGTTTGAATCATAATATAACAATTAATATAGCAAGTATATAAATTGAAATGCAAGGGAAGAGTTAGAGAGATTCAAACACAAGGATTTAACGTGGTTTGGTCTCCGCCTACATCCACACCTCGAGATCTCCGTCTCGAGGATTCCACAATCTACTATATGATTACTCTTTCAAGGTGGAGAAACCTTTACAATAGTATTTTTTCAAGGTGGAAGACATTCACCCACAATCTACTTTCAAAGGTGGTAGATTCTCACCCACAATCTTCTCAAGCTTAAAATTGATCAACAATCAAACTTCAAACTTCACAAGGGTTACAACCCAACCCTTTTTCACACAAGATTACAAATGAAAGTGTAATAGAATGTGTACAAATAATAAACTCCTCAAAGAGTGGATGATTGTATAAATAAAAGCTCTCACTAATATTTCTCAAAGACATGAATTAATTAGGCTTCAAGAGAGAATGATGAATCAAATGACTAATATCACACAAAATAATGTAAACTCAGTTTGTGTATGTTGGTGTATGATCATTAGCTTGTTTAAGACTCATAAAATGAGTATATATATACCCATCAAATAATATGGCCATTATAGGCAAATATAGAGTCGTTTGGGATTCAGCAGAAACTAGCTGTTATGAGTAATCTCGGGCAAACAGTCGACTCTTTGAACCAGACAGTCGACTATCTTGCTACTAAAAATCAAGATCCAGCTTCTGTCTCAAACGGTCGACTAAACAGTTGAGTACAAGGCACACATGTGACCAAACAGTTGACTGTCTTGAGCAAACAGTCGACTGTTTTGAGTGATAAAACTCAAAACAAGTCTTTTACAAAAGTTTTAACTTTGTCTCATCATGATCGCTTGTTCCCACTGAAACTTGACTTAGTTCAAAATGTTTTCCAAAAGATATATAAGCCAAAACAAAAAGATAAAACATTTTGACTTTAGAGTCCATATAGCTCACTATGAGTTTGAATCAATTTTTGACCAAAATAAGATTTTTCAAGATGAAAACAAGGTCATGGAGGTCATGGTCTTTTGAGCCAATGTAGTTCAATCCTAATTGAGAGATTTACATGTTTAAGTCCTAATCACTCACACAAGATAAAAACAAGGTCTTCATGAATAAATCTTCAAATCTTGTGCTAGGCTTGAGATTGGCTTCATCTTTGGCTTGAGCAAGACTTCATCTTTGAATGGCTCATTCATGGTCCTTAGTGAATATATAACTATTCATATTCACATAAGGTACACTTAGAGTGCATGAGCTTTAAGGGTGCTTCAAGCAATGTTGAATCATCTTCATTGACGTCTTAAATCCTTTTTCTTAAGAGTATGAATATATTATAAAGGATATACAAGAAACATCAATGGTTCAACATAGATAGCCAATTAAACTATCCAATAAATTTTGACATATATCATAATGTTCAACAAGGTATTCATAGATAAATAGTCATAACATAATGTTTGTTATCATCAAAATCATTTAACAAATATGGATTGAAGCCATAAGGCTAACAGTATTGATAGTTATTCTTTTGAATGAAACTTTATTCTTTGGAATTGTTTACTCCCTCCGTCCCAATTTATGTGATCACCTTTCCATTTTGGGATGTCCCAAAATATGTGTTCACTTTGATTTTTCGAATTAAAAAGTAGAATGAATTTTCCATTATGCCCCTTTATCAAAGAATTTGGAGAATGAACCTTTCTTTTAGAAGGGTAAAATTTGGATAAAATTGAAAGGTTCTGTGAAAAACCACAGACATGGATGCGCAGCGGAAGAGAGTAAAAACAAAACTTTTTCGTTTAATAAAAACATCCATGTTCACAAAACCAATATGAATCGATTCAAGCATTAGGATCATGTATATAAAAACAAACAGTTAATCAAAGCAAATAAAAACTCACTTGATTGTGTTCTTCGGTGTAGGAATCCTTCGAGTTTCAAAAGCATGAAACCTCCAAAGCGTATCCACACGAGAGCAAAACTCCGAAAGCTTTTCTAGTCTTCCACAACCCTTTGTGGCAAGCTAGAATGGAGAGGGAGAGAAGAGAGATTTCGGCCCCTAGGGTTTCCTGTGCCTTAGAGTGTGTGAAACACTCTTATTTATAGACTTTCTCCTCTTTGGGGGGTGTTTGGTTACTAGTGCTAGCATGACCAATCATCCTCGAATAGAGTAATCCTATTCTCGGTTAGTATTGACTTTTAATCAATTAACGTTTAATTATTAAAGTCAAACAAACGCCATGATAGGATTCCCCTCCCACAAGCTTAAGGAACTCACTTACTCTCTATTGTGTGTGACCCTTTGGGTTCACCCTAACCTAGCAGTGACAGGGACATCTCTATGCCTCCCAAAAATAGAAACTTTCTATTTTAAGGTTCAATTGGAACGATTCCAATTTTGCCCTCATTGATAACACTTTATCAATAGGCTTTCACTGGTCATGAGTGACATCTAGCAACATATCATGACATACCCTAGGTTTAGGTGAATAGCAGAACTATGTGAACCCTTCATGTTATTTAATCCTTCATCCCCTAATGTCACAGTTAAGATAATAGGTATGGTTTTAGTCAAACCCTATCTCAACAACTTGATATCTGTCCCACAAAATATAATCTCAATAAGGTAATCGCAGTGAAACTCTTTTCACTGTTTACCTATCACCCTGGCCAGAGGTTCCCTTTGAGAATTATCTTTGTGAACTTATCCTGACATTCTCTCTCATATAACTGAGAGTGATGATCCCTTATTGCACACTCATCCATCTTCATGCATAACTCATTAGAGCCAATAAGCACCGATTACAACCTAATGGATAAGGCTGTACAAGATACTATCAAACTCTAGCAACCTATGCACAAGACAGCTATGGTGTCTCAGGTCTAAGGACTACCAATTTAATGGACATAACACTAGAATATTCCTTTGACAGAACTACCA
This sequence comes from Hamamelis virginiana, assembly GCA_017140935.1. Classification (NCBI taxonomy): domain Eukaryota; kingdom Viridiplantae; phylum Streptophyta; class Magnoliopsida; order Saxifragales; family Hamamelidaceae; genus Hamamelis; species Hamamelis virginiana. The sequence goes on from JAESVK010001164.1 coordinate 1,336,787, forward strand.
TAGGAATACTCTTTTGCAGATCAAGTTCAGTGTACATATTCTCTAATATGCACCCACAGATTAACCTAAGTGTCACTACACTGATAGGAAAGACTACCTATCCTCCATATGAGTTGGTTTAAATCTGTGCTACTCTTCATACGGTTAATTAAATATCCACTTTAATAAACCTTCGAGTAGGAACTCTTTTAGAATAGATGTATATGAGAAATATCAGTCTCTCTATCTCAACTCTTTGAGATGCATATTTCTCTTATCATTTATTCATGGACCTTATCATATATGTGAGAACATATTAGATAAGTTATACCTTCCATATATAGATAACATGAAACTTAATATACCCTTTAGGATTGGTTTTAGGGCATACTTCTAACAATCTCCCACTTGCACTAAAGCCAATCACCATAGTATCGAATACTAGTCTTCGTAAGACAAGGCTTTTTAACACACACAGTTGTTAAGGCAAAGTAGATTGATGCAAAACCCTTTTGCATTTTATTATTTTCAATAATAGTATTAAAACTAAAATTCGCTGCCAACTCTGATGTCCTAGTAAATGAGACCTATGCTTTCAAAAGAAAACAATGTGTACTAGACATTCTATTAGGCAATTTGTAAATGGCTAACCATATAATTTCTTTATATACAAGTATCTCATTCTTAAACTCCCTTTATGAACATACTTGTTTCTATTCTGAATCACTATTTTGAATCTATCATCAATATCTGCTAACAACTGTTTGCAGCATTTTTGTGATATTGATGTGATTACATACTTTATAATTATATGAGTCCGATATTTCTCAAATATTCTGCTCAGATAATAATCCTTTCAAAAACCATTTTTGATGAGATTTGAATTCCTATAACGATTATGGAATTCATAATACTACTTTAGTATTTAAAGTATGTGCTTATAAAGAAAAAGATTTGATGACTTTACTGCTCCCACTAGTCCTTTTAAAAACAAGGTAATTTATGTATTAAACCCTTTAATTACATAAAATTTCCTTTATGTTTTATAAAGGTATAGTTTTTCAACTAATGTGGAAATCATGTTTTCTAATAACTCTTTATTTAAGAAAACACACCTTTTAAAGTTTATTTGAAATATCCCATATAAACAATTAATCTTTAAACTTTATCGTTTGACATTTTTAAGGTATTATAGTTATATGAGATTCATGCAAATATTCTCAATATTTACTTTTTCAGTTTTACTTCATATTAATCATTTGAACTTTTCAAATATCTATTATATATGAAGTATAGTCAAACTAAAAGTTAGGGTTTATACATCTCATGTATCATCCCTTTAATCTCCATACATACTATAACTTTCATTTATTCATTGCATTTATAAAGAATTAAGAACTTCAAGACAATTGCCAGAAAATATCCAAAATATCCAATATTAAAGATAAATTGTTTCAAAACAACTATTATTCAAAACCAAATAAAACTTCAAAAGAAGTAATTATTACAACTGGCAATAATAAAAGAGTTCTTAAAATTCTTAAATAAATAAATCAAGTATCAAGCTTCAATGTCAAAGGCATCAACACTTTGATCCTTTCCAAACAGTGCAAGCTCGATGTTCACTCGACCTTCTGCTTCCCTTTGTCTCCTACATACAATCGCATTGTACAATAAAACACAATTAGGTATCGTATACCATAAGCAGAATACTAATTCGTAATTAGTAAATGAATAAATAACAAGACGTACCACTAGAAGAACCATTTTTCAAAGAGGTGCTGTACTTCTTGCCATTCCTTCTCCAGAGACGAATCTTGCCACAGTGGAAACCATTTCCTTTAAATCTCCTTTTCATGCTTCCTTTTGGCTTATCATTGGATTTCTTCTTCTTTCCCTTGCCCTTAGGTTTGGTATTAGAAGTTGAAACTCCATCTATAGCCACAATTTTCCCTTCTGGTCCTCTTTTAAAAGAATCCTCAGCAGTTACTAACTTGTTCATCAAATCAGTCAAAGACAAATTTGAATTCACATCAGACATGTGAAAATCATTGATGAATGGTTTGTAACTGGCAGGTAGGGAATGAAGCAGTATGTCAATACCCATCTCAGATGTTATAGAAACACCAAGATTGTTTAAGGAGTCGATATTCTGTATCATCTTGAGACAATGCTCATGAATGGATGACCCTTCAACCATTTTACAGGAGTAAAGTTCACCTATAGTATTGCTTCTTGCAATCCCATCTTGTGAGCTATACATATCTTTAAGAAATGATAGGATCGATCGTGTACTATCAAAGTGCACATCATCCTCCATCTCCTCCTTAATAGCCCTTTCTGACAAATCATTGGGGCACGGGGTATTTATGACATGTTTGATTTTATCTGCGGCGGTTAAGATAATCTTGAAATTATTTAACCATTCTAGAGAATTCACACCAGTCAAACGGTTGTCATCAAGAATACGATAGTGAGGGTTTATTGGTGCCATCTACAACAGAAAATAATATAAGTTTCATATTAATAAAACATAAAATTTTTGGTCTTTAATTTCTATGTTTCCTCCCACTATTTTGTTCAAATCCCATACACCCTAAGATGAGACTTGGGAATTTCATAAGATGAATTTCCATAGCAGGGATTGGGGTCCCATTAAGAATTAGTAACCTCACATGTTAGTTTCTTGGATACTAACCCTTAATGAGTGGATAACTCTTTATCCTAATGCTTCACCTAAGCAAATTCCAATCATCCTTTAGCCTCTAAAATCGTAGTATCCTCACATAATAGTTTCTTGGATAGTACATTTTAGTCAAGTTACACCTACCATTCACATGAGTATGGTCAATTGAATGTGGCATCCCTCACATGTTAGTTTCTTGGTAAGCCCCATTATCGCACCTCATGATATCCTATATGTAACAAGCCGGTTTGAACCTTCACAATGAATGTGTTCCCACATATCTGCAGCCAAACACATCCACCATAAAGACTCACCTTTCTTGTAATGGCAGGAGGCTAGGATAAAGCCCAAAGCTTCTTCCTTACAACTTGATTTTATGAAAATAGGGGTTTTGTAAAAAGGTCTCATTTTCATAAATTATCCATACATCGCATGCATCAAAATTATATATCACAATATATAAATTAAACAGGTTTAGACCCACTTTTATTATTAGTTCTCAATTATCCTCCCACTGTCCTCTGAGAGACTAGGGTTGATTCATTTTGAACATATAATAAATTAGGTCAAGGCCCTAACTAGCATACATCACATATATAAATGGGCCTAGGATAGATTATGGACTTTTAAGGGCGGGTTCAAGCTTTGAGCCATTAAAAGATGAACCCTCAGTTTATAAGGTGGGTTTGGTGATCGTAATTAATAACTATGTAACTATTACATATAATCAAAAAATCTTCACACAAGATCCTTTGAAGTGCAAGCCAAGTCCTTCCAAAGTCCTTGCTTTCCTCTCGTACATGACTCCACCAGGTTCCTTGAGTCCACCATAATCTTCTTTGAATTACAATATAATGAAAAGAAAGGGATTAAGGAGAAGGGGATTACAGATGTAGAGAGAGGGAAAGAGGCATGCAAGCCCCAAATAATTACATCACCTGATTTAAACACATTTAAATATAACCCATTCAAATAAACCTATCACATCACATGCGGCCAATCACAACTCATTTTAATTGGTCTTAAGTGCATAATCATCCATTAACAGTTATACATTCACAATGCATAATTAAAAGAAAGCTACATAAAGCAAAAGGAATGATGGCAAATGGCATATAATTAATTAAAGTCAAGTCTTTTATTATTATCCTATAACAATAATAATCTTATTATTATTATTATCCTATAATAATAATTAAATCCTTTTAATCGCATTAAAAGAATATCATCATATCCCATATGACAAAAACAAGTTTCTATCTTCAATATAATTAAAACTCCTAAAAGACACTAATAGGGTTTCAAAAATAAAGAATTTAATTTGAGAAATTATTCTCACAATTCCTACCATGCTATTAACACTTTAATAAGCTCAGTAGATTAATCACTATTAATCTACATAGGTGGAATAAATAATAACTCAAAAACAAAATTTCAAAGAAAGAAACAATTTCTATTTTACAACAGAAATTTCAGAATTCAGCTACTGTTTTGGGACCAATCTTTCCTATATTAAAACAACCTTTTAAAATGTGAGAATACTCTATTTCATAAGGATTTTCAGTCCTCTTTCAAAGGGCATAGGTCTCATTAAGTAATTCCAACGTTTGGTATCACTTTAAAGTGATTTGTGACTCGAACTCCAAACCATGACAGATTCTGGAAATTCCTCACAAATGACTTTGTTGGGCTTAACCTAAAGTGAACTAAGTCATGGAAACACTTCATTTCACTAGGTTTTTCAGTCTTCTTTCCAATGGCAGGGGTCTCATAACTTGATTCCAACGTTTGGTATCAATTAGAGGCGTTTTGCGATAGAGAGTCAGATTTTGCAGATTTGACTCTTAATCACAAAAATTCTAGTGTGGCTATCATAGGTCATTAAAAATCATGGGAACTCTTCCTAGACTTTGTTAAGACCTAATATTAATGAAGTCGATAGGTGGCAAGCTTCAAAAATCCCAGAAACCATTTTTCTTAGATTTTACAAAAGCTATGTATTTGCTGTCCTGGAAAAACAGCAACCCAGAAATGATTTTAAAACCATTTTAAAACCAATTCCATTAATGTAAAATCATGCCAAAACGTTTTTAACATATTTATACATTATTAGGCAACATCCATAAATAATTTTAACAAATTAAAACCATTGATTCATCACATGAATCATTCAATCTCTCAAGAACACTAAAAGTGTTTTTATAAAACAAATTTTATCAAACCTACTTTATTCTTCATTTTTAATTTTCAAAAACAATGAAATCATTTTGAAAACTTCATAAACCATTTACAAAAAGTATGAAGAACATAAGGTTCATAAAACAAAAATTAAAACAAGGCCATTTGGGTTCCCAACCCTTGTGGCCGAAAATGAGGAGAGAGAAAGAGTATGATTTAGGGTTAGGGTTAGGGTTAGAGTTTAACCTAACCTAATCCTATTTTAGGGTTTCCAAAACCACTAAATCAAGTTGCCATCTTTTCCAAAATATCAAGTATTCATATTAAGAAAGAATCAAATGCAAATAAGATACTTTCTTAAATTGAAAAACTCAAAATAGGAAACAAAAGGGTTTTCTTATTTGACAAAAGGAAAAACTAATTTCAAATCAAGAAATTCCCTAATTTAATTTAGGGTTACCTAAATCAAATTGCAGCCACCATCATCATATTAATTAGGGTTCTTGAGGAACCCTAATAGGCCATTGTTAAACCTTTTAACAAACTCCATTAACACAAGAATTTAAACAAATTTAAAATCAAATAATTCATGCATCAAGCCACGACCCTTCAAGATCAAACCCATCAAGCCACGACCCTTAGAGGGTGTTAAACTCTTATGGCCGAAACACATAGTGGGTGAAACCCCATGGCCGTACCCCAAAACCCTATCATAAAACTTGATTTTACAAAAACAAACCAAAGTACATGTTTTTCAAAATCAAGAACATGATCCAATCATGTTTAGGGTTCATTAAAATTCAAGATTCAATTACAATTAATGATTATAGGGTTACCATAACCCAAATCAATAATCAAAATAAAAAAGAATTAAACTAGGGTTCTTGAAACCCTAGTGGCCGAATTGGAGAGAGAGAGAGAAGAGAGATAGAAGTCACATACCACTAGGTTTTGATCATTCTATAATCTTCGATACAATAAAAGGAGCAAACCCTAATTATAAAATCAAAGATTAACCAAACCCCATGTGGTCCGAAATCCATATAGAGAGAGAGAGAGAAAACAACAAACTTTTTGGGATTTTCTCTAAACCCTTGTTCTCTAATGATCAAAAGGGTAAAACCCTATGTGACTTAAACATATAAGTATATCACTATGCAGCCGTGACCTACTATTGCAGCCCCATATGGTACGAAATCCTCTAGGGTTTCACAAAACCCTAGTTGCCATTTATTAAAAGAAAATAAAACAATAACATAGAGGAATCCTCCATGGCCGAATTCTTTAGTGGGTATTAAACCACATTAAAAACTTGATTTTAATTATCATAGCCATTGATTGCCATCATCTTATACATGACCATGCTTGATTAGGCTTTGATACCACTGAAAGGTTCTGTGAAAAACCACAGACATGGATGCGCAGCGGAAGAAAGTAAAAACAAAACTTTTTCGTTTAATAAAAACATCCATGTTCACAAAACCAATATGAATCGATTCAAGCATTAGGATCATGTATATAAAAACAAACAATTAATCAAAGCAAATAAAAACTCACTTGATTGTGTTCTTCGGTGTAGGAATCCTTCGAGTTTCAAAAGCATGAAACCTCCAAAGCGTATCCACACGAGAGCAAAACTCCGAAAGCTTTTCTAGTCTTCCACAACCCGTGGCAAGCTAGAATGGAGAGGGAGAGGAGAGAGATTTCGGCCCCTAGGGTTTCCTGTGCCTTAGAGTGTGTGAA
>JAESVK010001165.1:0-19205 GCA_017140935.1 Hamamelis virginiana
GAATACAATTAACCGTTTTAGATCCTATCTTAACTCCTTTTAAGATAAGGAACTTTTACTTTAACCAAACACTCCCACATTTTTAAGTATAGGAAGGCTTTCAACCTATCCATAGCTTATAAAGTATCACATTTGATACTTTGGGATATTTTGTTGAGAATAAAAGTTGTAGAAAGCAAAGCTTTCCCCCACAATTTATGAGGTAATTCAGAACTTATCAATATAAGGTATCACGTTCAACAACTTCATTTTGCTGAGGTGAATAAGGTATGATAATTTAATGTATGATCCAATGGTTAGCACCAAACTTACCAAATTAATCAAACTCATATTTGCCTCATCTAACATTTCTTAGATCATCAATCTTTTGCTAAGTTGATTCTCAACTTTATATTAAAAAAAATAAATTGTATAAACATATTTAATACTTTATCATTACTGCCCAATAAGTAAACATAACAATATCTAGTGCTAATGTTATCATTTATAAGAGAAATAAAATTACCTTTTAACATCTCAAGCTTGAATAAGGTATTTAAATTTGTGACTATATTACAGTGAACCTATTTAATTAAACTAAATAAATAACTGATGCAGCGGAATATTGAAGACAAGCTCACCAACAACGAACAACCTTCCAAACCCCTGTTGACGTGTCACAAAGACAGTGCCAGGAAAATAGGCAACCAAGTACTCAATCTTTGCAAGAGAGAAACTTAGGAAAAATAGTGAAAACACTAAGTTAAATTCTTATTAATTCATAAACTGATTTGCCAAGACGGCTACAAGCATATTTATACTAAAACAAAGCTTAGAAACCCTAATACTGCTGAAATAGGGAAAAACTGAAATAAAAGGAAATTCGTCAAAAATAGAAAATTGCGAAATAAAAATAAAAAATGCAAATATACTCCCTAAGGATCGCTACGGAATCAATAGTTCGCCAAACGGATTTCTGTAGGGAAAGTAATTGGCAGGCAAAATCTTTCAACAAATAGCAAAATCACTAAATTGGAGGCCTAAACGAAGGAATTTGTCCAAAAAGTAGCGTACATCACAGCATTAGCTATGAGTCTTGCTTGTCTCGCCGTTTCAATTCATACTATCAATTTTCGTGCAATTCCGTCGCCGACGAATTTCGATCCTACCAGTCCGTTTTCTGATTTTATCCCAAAATCGCCCCCGAAACCCAACTTTGCTTGGGCCCCTTTTTTCTGTCCAGCTGATCTATAAAGTCTTGGGCCAGAAGCCCAACCCGGTCTGCATCATCCTCCTCTAGTTAGAGAGAATTCTCCCTCGAATTCGCAATGTCATTATCCGAATTATCGCCATGATAAGGAACCAAGTGCTTAACTTTAAACACATTATGTGTACGAACGTGGCTGGGCAGTTTCAACTTATATGCATGGGGATTTATCTTCTCCATAATTTCCACCGGACCAATCTTTCTAGCAGCAAGTTTGTGGTACTCCCCTATAGAGAAACGATCTTTAGTTAACACAGCATAAACATAATCACCTTCTCAAACTCCACCAATCTCCTCTTTCGATTAGCATCACGCTTATACTTGGTTATGGCATCGTCAAGATGCTGATGTGTAGTCTGATGTATCTCTTGAACATGCTTAATAAAATCCTTAGCTTTTCCATTAATACTAGTCAAATCAGGTGTCGGATTTAAATCAAGAGGGGATAGCGGATTGTACCCATGTTAACATAAAACGGATTACACTGGCTGCTGCGATTAACAGAACGGTTGTATGCAAACTCTGTCTGATATAGTCTCTGATCCCAATTCTTGCCATGATCTCCTGCCAAGCATTGTAACAAACTACCCAAAGGTCTGTTAACAACCTCGGTCTGTCGACCATCAGTCTGGGGGTGGTATGTACTGCTAAAATCCAGTTTAGTGTTAACAAGTCACCACAAACACCTCCAAAAAGGACTCGGGAATTTAGAATCCTGATCTGAGACAATAGATGATGGTAGCCCATGCAAACGATAAACTTCTCTGAAATACAGCTAGGCCACATGAACTGCATCTGTTGTCTTCTTGCAAGTTATGAAGTGGGCCATCTTCGAGAAACCTGTCCACCACCACAAAAAGGGAGTCCACCCCAAGCTGAGTGTGAGGTAAACCTAACATAAAGTCCATGCTCACATCCTGCCATGGTTGGGTAGGCACCAGCAGTGGTATGTATAATCCCACATTAGACGCTATACCCTTAGAAATCTGGCAAACCAAACAGCGATCCACGAATCTCGCAATTTCCTTCCGCATGGAAGGCCAATAATAAGAACCCATAACTAGTTGTAGGGTATTGTCTCTGCCCATATGGCCTTCATTGTGTAATTCAGATTTAATCTTCAAGCGCAGACTACACTCAAGCACACACAATAAAAGTCCTTTAAAGAGGAACCCATCCTGAACTATGTAATTATGGCGATCACCTGCCTCAACATCAACCAGAATAGGGGCAAAATAGGGCAAAATACTAATCAGTAGTAAATAAATTACGAAAACAATCAAAGCCCAATACCTGTGTCCGTATAATGGTTAACAACGAAACTCGTCTGCTAAGTGCATCAACCACTTTGTTTAAAGCACCTGACTTGTTCTTGATAACAAAATTAAACAGTTGCAAATACCCTACCCACACCGCATGTCAGGATAAGAGTTTGTCCTGGTTGTTAATATGTTTCAAAGTATCATGGTCCGATTACAAAATGAATTCATTGTAGGCCAGGTAAGAACTCCAATGCTTCAAAGCCTGCACAATGGCAAAGAACTCCACATCGTAGGTGCTATAATTGAGCTTGGACCCATTTAATTTCTCACTAAAGAACGTCATTGGTCTTCCCTTTTGGCTCAACACTGCCCCAATGCCCACCTTTGACGCACCACAATATAATTCAAATGGTAAGGAAAAATCTGGTAGTATATGAACTGGGGCTGAAGTAAGTTTCTTCTTGAAATTTTTAAAGGCTTCTGTTGCAGCCTCTGTCCACATGAACAGTCCTGCTTTCATGCAGTCTGTCACTGGTGCATGGTACTGAAATTCGGAACGAAATGCCTATAAAAGGATGCCAAGCCATGAAAGCTGCGAACTTCATGTATGTTAGTAGGCACAGGCCACTATCTGATCACCTCCACTATGGACTCATCAACTGAAATCCCATCATTGGAAAGACCATATGCAAGGAAGAGCACCCTGTCCGTCATGAAGGAGCATTTGTGGACAGCAGCAATGAATTTTTCCTTTCGCAGAACTTCAAGAACCTGTTTTATGTGCTCAAGATGCAATATTGGATTAGCGCTATAAATCAGGATATCATCAAAGTAAACAACTACAAATTTTACAATGCTAGCACGAGGTAACCACTCATCAAAAGAAATGAGGCACAAATTAGAAGAGGAAACCCTAGGGCCGGCCCCTATAGTTCCTCCCCTAGCCGTGAGCTCCCTCTTTCTTCTCCAAGCTTGTCTCTTCCATTGTTTGAGAAGTGCAAGGGTTTTTAAGGTCTTGTGTTCGTGTGGATACCATCGGAGGCTTCATATACTTTGAAGCTCGAGGAAAACTACATCGAAAGGCAAAACCAAGTAAGTATGATTTAAGTTGTTAAATATATACTCTTGTTTAATACATACATGGTTCCATGCTTGTTCGAATCCATCCTGGATTTCGATGAATGATTCAAATTTTTTAAATGTATTTTACTTTGTCTTCCGCTGCGAATCCAGGTTCATCGAAATCTTTTCATTTCTGTCGCAAGCCCCAATTTTTAAACAGCATCCTCAGCAATCACATTCTCACAGCTTCCTAAATCAATCACAAATTTACATACCTTCCACCAATAGTGCATGTTGAATGAAAAATATTATCGTGTAGCAATCCCTCGCCTGCATCCTCCTTTGGTGTGAAATAGGCTCTCCGAACAACAAGTAGTTGTCTTTTGTCTCCCTCAACAAGCTCCTCGGTCGGACTATCCCCTTTTGCTGTGTCAAACTGCGGATCTCCTTCGACATCATACAATATATCTTCCCCTCAATTTCTTCGCTATCCACAAATAAGCCACATTTACAATCAGTCATGCGATGGCCTTGATCACCACACTTGAAACAGCGAATCTTGCCAGCAGCAAGCGCCCTGGGCAGTTGCCCCCCAATTGGAGGTTTAATCATGGGTGCTTGCGGGTTTGGAACACGACTAGGACCCATTCTATTCTGACCAACAGGATTGCGGCTACTACTGCCACCACTGCTCCGTGAATTACCTGCTGGTTTGCAATTAAACTACATTTCCAACTGTATTGCCCGTTGTTACGCTTCAGACACTGAAATCGGGTAGAACAAATTCAGGGTATCATAAATCTGTACTCGTAACCCTCCAACATACCGTGAAACCATTTGATCATCTGTTTCTGCCAAGTCATTGCGCGAAACTAGTTGGTAAAATTTTGTCGTGTAGTCATCAACAGTCTTTGTACCCTGAAGCAACTCCAGCAAACTTTGGTATATAAATCGCGTGTAGTTATGGGGCAGAAAAGCTGCACGCAGATGCTTCTTCATTTTTTTCCCATGAATTTATTTTTGACTTGTCGTGCCTTGTACGAGTCACCTTCAATTGCTGCCACCATGCAGCCGCCCTACTATGAAAACACGTAGCCACAAGTGAAACCCTCCTATCATTGGGTACCTCCTTAAAATCCAGAACCTCTTCCACAACGTACAACCAATCCAAGAACTCCTCTAGCTGCACCGTTCCCAAAAATTCTGGGATATCAATTTTTAACCCATTCTCTCATCGCCGATTATCTGGTTGTACTCGAGGGGTATGGTCAAGACACCTCCTTTCGCTACTCCTTACAGATTCAGCATAAGGATTTTCATACTTCTCATCCATATCCTCAACCACAGAGGGTGGAGGGGGAGTTCGACTTCCACGATGCTGCCCTAAACGCATCTCAGCCATTTTGGCCCGCATCGCTTCTATTTGTTGCCGCAGCTTGGCCACATCATCTCGTTCGTACATGTCGTCCAGAGGGACATTACAACCGCTACCACGACCCATTCTCAAACGCGGCATGTTGCAGGAATGACCTTTAGCTCTGATACCAACTGATGCAGCGGAATATTGAAGACAAGCTCACCAACAACGAACATTTTTCCAAATCCCTATTGACGTGTCACAAAGATAGTGCCAGAAAAATAGGCAACAAAGTACTCAATCTTTGCAAGAGAGAAACTTAGGAAAAATAGTGAAAACACTAAGTTAAATTCTTATTAATTCATAAACTGATTTGCCAAGACGGTTACAAGCATATTTATACTAAAACAAAGCTTAAAAACCCTAATACTGCTGAAATAGGGAAAAACTGAAATAAAAGGAAATTTGCCAAAAATGGAAATATGCGAAATAAAAATAAAAAATGCAAATATACTCCCTAAGGATCGCAATGGAATCAACGGTTCGCCAAACGTATTTCTGTAGGGAAAGTAATTGGTAGGCGAAATATTTCAATAAATAGCAAAATCACTAAATTCGAAGGCCTAAACGAAGGAATTTATCCAAAAAGTAGCGTACATCACAGCATTAGCTGTGAGTCTTGCTCGTCTCGCCGTTTTCATTCAGATTACCAATTTTCGTGCGATTCCGTCGCCAACGACTTTCGATCCTACCAGTCCATTTTCTGATTTTATCCCAAAATCGCCCCCGAACTCCAACTCTGCTTGGGCCCCTTTTTCATGTCCAACTGATCCATAAAGTCTTGGGCTAGAAGCCCAACCCGGTCTGCATCAATAACCCATTTTGGGGCTTGATCACTACTAGTCTTAATTAATACCAAACTTTGCTCCTTATCATGCTAAAACAAATTGAATTAAAACCCCATTATGATAAATTCAATAAAATATACATCATGTACTGTGAACCATCAGGGAATTTGATACAATCCACATTAGCGGAATTGAGTTTTTGAAAAAGAAAAGGAGTCGTCACCTTATTTTTAAGGAATAAGGAAACCATAAAAAAAAAATGTTCTATTTTAATCAAAACAAAAAAATTCTGTAATTTTGAAAAAGCAAGATCAACGACCAAAGATGTATTCAGGATTAGGTTATGATGTGGGAAGGTTCTAAGAAACATCTTGTAGGCACCCACTTCACCCTAATTAAAGGTTTCTTTCTTTACTTGGCCTATTTAATATTCTCATGCGCATAACTCCTAACTAACTAAAACAAATAATAAATAAAAATCAAACAAAATCCTAAAAACCTGGGACACTTAGTATCCTAGGGCAAACTTGAGCTCTATTAGCGCCTACGTATCTTACTAGTTTCCTAGTAAGTTTCAAAGTCCATGTAGTTTGAACTTACATAGAACTCTTCCTATTGTAGGGAACTACATTCATGCAAATCCTTATCTAAAGGGTTAATCTTTCAATACTCCAACTCATTTAAAACTCTATTATTGAGAGACTTTGTTTTGTAAAACTCTTTATTTCAAAAGATATCTTTTATTTAAAATAGGATTCTTATCCATAAAGCATTTGATTTTGAAAACAACTTTTTCAAAGAGTTCAATTTGATAAAAACAACTCTTTTTCAAAGAGTTTTATTTTGATAAAAACTACCATTCTTTAAAGAGTTCAATCTGATAAAAACTACTTGTATTATTTTCTTTTCTTTCTAATACATGAATTTGAATAGTGATTTTCAATTTTTATAATTCCAGATGAGCTTATTGGCCTATCTTTATTTGTATTACGATTCTTTTAACCGCTCCTTTTCCTGGAATTATATGGATCTCTGGTCATTAGAATCAGTTTCTGACTTTCCTTGATTTGGTTCGAATTCAATCTTTATCATGGGATCAGAGCAGTAGATTCTCGCGTACTCTACTAAAAAATGAATTCTCTAATGGATATTCTAACTATTTCACAAAATTGAAGGCATACTGGGATGCATTGGGGAATTACAAACAATTGCCAACATGTTCTTTTACTGCCATACAAAGTCAAATTTGTTGCTTGCCCATATACCTTCTATTAACAAGATTTGTTTCTTTTGTCCTACAAAAAGCAAAGCAACGAGTCATTCATATGAATTCAGCACCAAACTTGGATTCAATCACTGCCTTGATGACAAAATCTACACCAAAGATTGGTCAGTCCAAATCTGCTTTGTGAAAGGACAACCCGTGTGCAGTCATTGTGGGTATAGAGTGTACACTTCAGATAAATGTTACAGGATCCATGGCTTTCCTCTTGGTTTTACAATCCAATAAACAATCAGCAAATCATTCAGCAAATCAATTAAGCAACTTCATCTTCTCTAGATCGAAAGTAATGCAGTCCCACAACTCTCAATTACTCAAGATCAATGCCAGCAACTTCTTGCACTTCTAAACATCACAACTGCCAATGCACATTCAGCAAATCAAGTCGCTGCAATTACCTCTTTTAGGCCTCAATCTTTGTTTCGCAACATACCTTTGTCCCTATGGTCTTGGCAGGTATGCAGCGAGGGGACTTTGTTTTTATATAGTGAATTAAATGGATTTGGATTATACCTTTGTCTGGCCATTAGAATTGATGCAATTGGTGCACAAAGATGTTGCGGATTGCAGGAAGAACATAGATTGCAAGTATAAAGGATATTGTGGAATAGTGACAACGGCATGACAAGAATGCAATGCGATGAAATTGACAGCTTGTGGTGTACTTGGCAGGACAAGAATGTGATCTGAAGAAATTGATAACTTGTGGTGTAATTGCGGATTGAGGATTTGTAATATTTCTAGATATTTATGTAAATTTACCATAATAACACGTCATTATTTAATGTATGTATATGTTTAATTTCCATGTGTTGTAACAGAAAAAGATAACTGAAACTGAAATTCTGTTAAGGAATTTCTGTCTATAAATAAAGTTGATGTAGATGTAAAAAAAAGGATCAGATTTTCATTTTTGTAAGATTCCTAGAGAGATTTGTCAAGAGAGAGAAAAAAAGAGAATTCTGAGAGAAAGCAGTAGTTTGTTTTTTGTGAGCTCTTTGTATATCGAGAGAAAGTTGTAATTTGTTTTTTGGCAAGCTCTGTAAGTGTAATTTTCTGTCATTTGTCAATAAAATTCATTCATTATTTATTGCAATTCAAGTGAAATCCATCTGAAGTATTGACCAATGATAGATGTATATCGTCAAGATATATATTTATCATTGGAAAAATGGTTCCCTACCCGATTATATACTCTAATTAAGAAAAGTCACCTTCCATGGAAATGGAAATAGTTGTGACAGGACATTTTCTTCTGCTTATTCCATGGATTGACAGTGAGAGGTGACAGGCGTATAAAGCCTCATTTAACTGGGTTTTAGCCACATTAGATCCACGTAGGATCCACGTGTGATACCTGTCAACATCTATTAAATTCCATGGACTGAATGTTGATGCCATATGATTTTCTCCTACATTGGTACAAGTTTTAAAAAATTGGTACAAAATCAAGCAAAACTAAAGTTTGATGACCACATTGGTATTTCCCCCAAAGTTCAGGGTACCAAAATGCCGGTTATTAACCCTTAAAAATAAGAAATAAAATGATATGACATAATTTCCCCTAATATTAAAACTAATGAAAAATATATATATATCTATAACAATAACAAGTAATTAAATTGACTCGAAAGCACAACAAAAATATTTTATTACCTCCATAACTAGTATAGCAACAAGGAATCTGTTAAAGTCCTTCAAATTGAAGATATTAGAGCAAGAAAAAGATAGAGAGAGGGAAGAACAGAGAGAAGAGAATGAGATTAAGATGAGAGGAGAATTTCCTACAGACTTTGGGATGAGAAAAGAAATCTTAGACAACAAGTACAACTTGACAAGAAAAAATAAACGTAAGTAAGTGCAAATTGGATGGTTGTGGAACCCATTCATATACGAACTCTTCCTTTATTTATAGACTTTGGCATGTAACTGTCTTCGAACCATATCCAATAGAAAACTGACAACTTTCTGCTACTAATATCATTTTCTTCAACCCAATCAGAAGTATCCACCTGTCTCTATAAACTGTTTTTCTAATGACGTTATAGCTTGATGATGATTAGATTTTTTTTTTAAAATTTGAATAGCTTTAGACCACATTTAAATTGTAGAACTCTTTTTTGGTTAACTGCTTGGTGGTTATTAACGGTTACTCCAAGTGGTTTAGGCTCCCTTATGTTCTCTGCATTGCGTTTCATATAATGAAACTGAAAAAGGACACATGTCATTTCCTTATAGGACAATTAATACCTATTATATTTTTCCTTCAAATGTACACGTGGCTTTCTTTTATTGAACGGTTATTTTCTGAAGTCGACGGTAACATATTTCAAAAATCGATTGTTGGGTCACTTTGATTTTCTGCGTACATGACATATATAAAGAAATGTATCTACTCCAATGGCCGATCTAGCTTAATATTGTGTATATCTATCTTATCAAAGTGAAAATACATCTCACTAGTAAATCAGTTTCCAATTAGCGAGTTCATGTTTGAACTGTCTAAACATGTTTTGGAGACTTGATCGATTTCAACGATTGGAATAATTTGAACCATTGGATTGTTGACTGGAGAGTTGATTTAGATGATGAGGGATGTTTAAACGGTTCGATCATTGATTGTCCTAATTATTATCATCATCCAAGGTTTATGGTGTTTCCTCCTCTCGTCATTTCTCAGTCTCTGCTAATTAATTATGAGATTGCAAGCATGTATTTCCATAAATTGTTAGTTAGTAAATTCTATGAATATTACTTAATTCATTCAATTTTGCCAGTAAATTTTCAAGTAAAATCTATCTATCTCACTCTATATATCATGATCAGTTTGAATAGATGATTTTGACTTTCACATCCAACAAAATGGTTTAATTATGGGGAAGTATGAATTTTATATTTTTACATGTTAGAATAGGGAAAAAAAAAAAAGCTCTTAAGTATCTATGATGAAGTCAAGATTAGGGAATTTTTTTTAATTTTTTTTTAAAAAAAAAAATGAGAATCTACAGTCCTAGTTCTAGAAACCCATAAACGAATTAGTTCGGATTGGTCCTAATTTACCCTATAATCGTACCAATCCAATATGAGTTGCACCCATAAAGTGTAAATTTGCCATTAAAAAATAGAGATAATTGGCCTAAGGTCCTATTTTAAAAGTATTTATTGGCTAAAGTCCATCCAAACATTTTTTCCTTGGAAAAGTCCTAATTAGATAAATTTTAATGCCTAAGGTCCTATTTGTTTAAAATTTAATTATTTTTGTGACACAATTGACCTTCTTTTTTGGGATGGAATCGTAGTGGATCAGACCTCACGAGAGACATCTATGCCTTCTCTTTCAAAAAATATTTTCTCTCTCCTTTGCTATCTCTCTCTCCACCTCACTATCTGATCTCTCTAGCTGTGAAGAGTGTGTCGGACGGCGGTGATATCAACTGGCAGCGTCTTCATTGCTCCGGCCAGTTGCAGTCGCCAATGAATGTCCTATTCAAAACTGCAGGCCTCTGTCCTGCCGGCGAATGTCCAGAGTCCCCTGTACTTCTCCTTCCCGGTCGGTCATTTTCTGTGAAGTCGAGTTGCTAGAGAAGATCACCACCACTACTACCAGCTGGTTGTAGAAATGTTAATGTTATTACTGCAACAAGAAGAACCAATAATGGACGAGATTATGGTGGGACGCTCGTGGATGAGAACATGATTGCATTTTGAATGTGCTTTCACAAGATGCAGTTATTAGAAACAAACCATGTGCCACCTTCAGATTGGATGGAATGGGAGAACAATCATTATTGGGATAGTTATGAAGCAGTGGGACTCTTGCAATCTTATTTGATGAATATAAGGCCCAGTAATTGGCTATAGAAATTGCAGCACTAATGGCTTTGAGTGATGCTAATTACAGATCCGAGCTTTAAGTGAGGTCGCCTTCTCTATTTTCTCTATCTCTCTTCTATCTTTCTCTGTCTCGAAGTATGCAATCCTTTTTTTTTTTTTTTTTTTTAGCTGCTGGTTGCTAGGAAAATGTAGGAAAAAGAAACATTTTTTCTGTTTGGTTGCTAGAAAAATGTAGGAAAAGGTATTTTTATTTTTGCAAGCATAGTGAAAATTAGTTTTTTGTTTGGTTAGTGAGAAAATGGAAGAAAAAAAAGAGATTGTTGTTTTTTGTATTTTTTTTTTTATTTTTGTTTCGATGTAGTGAACTGCGATTCCGGCGTAGGAACTCAAATTCCGGCGTAGTGAACTCCGGGGTCCGGTGTAGGAACTTCGAGGTCCGGTGTAGTGAACAGCATTTCCGGCGTAGGAACTAAGAATTCCGGCGTAGTGAACTTCGGGATGTGAAGTAGTGAACCCGAATGTTAGGAGTGTAGGTGGCGTTGAATCTTGTTAGGAAGGAAGGGTATTTTTGTCCCATTCATGCCAAAAGGACTTTTGGAAAGAAAAATCTGTTGAGAGGACTTTTGGCATGAAAATCTTCTAAATGAGGACCTTTAGCCAAATTCCCCTTAAAAAATATATATTCAAAATTGGGACCTTATACAATAAAATAAAATAAAAAATTAAATTAGGACTTTAGCCTTGATAGTCTGTTAAAATAGGACTTTTCAAAAACAGAAAAAAAACCTTAATATTCTACTTTTCACTTTTGAAATTCTAAAAATAAAAAAATGAAAGGAACAATAAGACACGCATCATTGCTATTAAACAATAAGACACGCATCACACCCGGGCATCGCCTGAGATGTATAATCCCCATACCTCCTGAGATGTATAATCCCCATAAAAATATGTATAATCCCCATACCTCCTTCCAATCCCCCAAATTGCATATAATCCCCTATTTAGAATATAATCCTCAATTTTAGTAATGTCAAATCACATTAATTTTGTCATGATTATTTCACAATATAAATATTTTTTTAAAAAAATTAATGGAAAATGGGGATTATACATATTTTTTGGGGAATATGAACAAAAAATTCCATATTGAGGATTTTGTGATAATTTGGGGATTATGGTTTAATATGGGGATTGGGGATCATGAATTAATTTGGGGATTATGTATGATTTAGAGTATTCAACACCTTTTTTGGATTTGATGGGACATGTAAGGTTATTATTTGATGTAAAAAAGTAAGCAACAATTTGGGGAATTATTAGCAAAGTTGGGGATTGCTCAACAAAATGAGCATATGAGATTGTAATCAAAATTGAGGATTATTCATTATTTTGGGGATTGGGGATTATGTCTTAGTTGGGGGATTATTCATCATTTGGGGAATTGGGGATTACTCAATAAATTGAGAATTATACATAATATTGTGGATCGTATGTAAAAATTTAGCACATTTCCCACAAAATTTGACTGTTCATGAGGACAAAAATGTCTAATTAAGTGTACGGAGGTGCATGGAGGGAAATTCTCAAAAGATGGGTTTATGTAGAGAATTTTTGGACACTATTGGAATATTGAGGGAAAATTCCCTAAAACTTAATTAAATGAAATGAAATTTTAAAGCTCCAAAAATTGATTTAAAGCAAAACTAATGCAAACAACCCTTATTGTATGTGTCCAGGGGCGTGCATTACAAAACATATACAAAATGCGAGCTGTACGGATAAAATCCATATAGAAAGTCCCGAATTAAATCAAGATGAAATAGAGGATATAAATTAGGTTGGACCCACAATTTAAATAAAAACAACCACAAATTAATTGAGGTGGAACCAAATTTTTAAATTAAAAATAGAAGAAATAATCAAGATAAGAGAGAAGAGAGAAGTTAGGTAGGACTAAGAATTTAATACATTATAATTGTACAAAAGTTTATTTTTATTAGATTCTCTTGACCATTTGATTTTAATTAAATTTATAAGAGTAGAAAATTAAATAGGATGTATTATTAAAAAAATAAATACCACATAAAAAGCCCCAAATCAAATTGAGATAAGATAGAGGATATAAGTTACGGGTTGATTTTATTTTAATTGTTAGTATATGTTATGTTTTTTTCCCCTTTAGATCTTCCATTTGATCATTAGTTTATATATTACTCATTTGTATAAAATTGAAAAACATTACGAAAAAATAGTTTATTAAATAGTAATAAAATTAAAATTGATTAAATTCTTTTTAAAAATTTTATATTTACTTATTAATATTTATGCTCCATCTTTTTTCACACCTGGGCATCGCCTGAGATTTATGCTAGTGTGTGTATATATATATATATATAGAAATTAGGAGGATGAATAAATAATTGGTGGGACCCCCTTCTTTTTTATCTTCTTATATCTTTGTTATTTTTCTGAATGAGATGAATTCTTTGGTGGGATTGTAACACCCCCTCAGGGTAACCCCTATGCCGAAGTACTATAGTAACATAAAACACCGAATGCTTACCTTTTTCTTTTTTCCCATGGAGATGCTAATTCGGTTATGGCTCTTAAAAATTCTCTGGACTATTTTGAGCTTCTGTCGGGTCTCAAAGCTAACAAAGAGAAAAGTATGATATTCTTTGCTGTTGTTCCCTTGGAGATTAAAGAAGAAATCAAGAGTTTGTTGGGATTCAAGGAGGGTAAGCTTCCTGTTAAATATCTTGGGGTTCCCCTTATCACTGCAAAGCTGAAGGCTGCGGATTGTCAACCCCTTCTGAGTAAAATCTCTGCTCGCATTCATTCTTGGACATCTTAAAAACTATCCTATGCGGGTAGGCTCCAACTTCTCAGTTCTGTCCTCCATGGTATTCAAGTGTATTGGTGTAACATCTTCATCCTACCCAAGAGTATAATTAAAAGAGTTGAGCAGTTGTTCAATTCTTTTCTCCGGAAAGGTGATACTTCAGTGCTAAGGGTGCCAAAGTTAGTTGGAAAGCTCTCTGTGTTCCAAAAAATGAAGGAGGTATGGGGCTTAGGAGGGTTTAAGACTGGAACAAAGCTTCAATCATAAATCACTTATGGAATCTCTTTTCCGCATCAGGTTCTATATAGGTGGCTTGGGTGAAGACCTACCTCTTGAGAGGGAGAAGTATATGGAATATCAACACTCCAGCTGAATGCTCTTGGAGTTGCAGGAAAATTCTTGGAATAAAGGAATATGCAAGACCTTTTATTACCCACAAAATTGGTAATGGCAGCAACACTTTCCTATGGTTTGATAATTGGCTTCCTTGTGGCCCCATTGTCCAAAAATTTGGCCCTCACATCATCTATGATGCTGGCTTGCCTAACTTTGCAAAGGTGGAAGAAATCATTGTCGGTGACCTTTGGAATAGTCCTTTCCCTAATTCCAGATCCTCCCTTGAGCTAATCGAGCTTAGGCAGTTAATCTCGGATATGCAACCTCCTATTCCAGATGAGGAAGACATGGTGATTTGGACTGCTTCAAGGGTGGGAAAATTCACAGTTGCTTCAACTTGGGACAAAATCAGAGGCCCTCTCTCTAGTGTTGACTGGTACAACAGTGTGTGGTTCTCACAGGCCATCAAAAGACAGTTTTATTCTTTGGCTTGCCATCAAGAACAGAATGTACACTTTGGACAAGCTTCTACAGTGGGGAATTACTGATAACGCCAGTTGTGTTTTTTGTAGAGAAGGAGTCAAATCTAGGAATCACCTTTTCTTCTAATGCAGATTCACAGCTACTTTTTGGCAGCACATTCTCCTCCTTTGTCACTTAAGATGTCTTCCGAGACTCTGGGAAAATGAGCTAATCTGGGCTACCTCCTTAAAAGGGAAGAAGTTTCCTATAACTATCAAAAAGTTAGGTTGGGCGGCTACAATCTATCATATTTGGAGGGAAAGGAACCAAAGAATTTTTTAGAATGTTTACTCTGATCCTATGACTATCATTCGTCGTATTATTCAGGATGTTAGATGTAAAGTCTTGGGTTTTACTAATGTGCAGGATTCCCCTCTAAATAGGGCCCTCTGCGAGAGTTGGGGTTTTCCTCTTAGTTTTCTTTCTTTGTAATTCTTTCTTGTAATCTTTTTCTTTTCTTTTTTTAATCTATTCTTGCTTATCCCCCCAAAAAAAAAAAAAAAAAAAAAGAGTTTTAGAACAGTTTTACAAAATGCGTAAGTGCGGAAGTTCAAATGTTTACAACATCTCAAAAGATAAAGATAGCGCTGAGTACTAGTTTATATCATGGGTACAATCCCGTAATGTACCAAAAAAAAAAAAAAGGATAATTGGCCAAAAGTCCTATTTTAGGAATCTCTCTTTCTTAAAGTCCTCTTTTAGGATTTTTAATGGCTATCCTTTTTAATGAGATTTTAATGCATTAAGTCCCAAAGTTTAAAATATTTTTTTATTTATACCAGAATTGCCCTTCCCCTTAATCCCCATGGTCATTCCCATCCACAACAATCAGTTGCCATCCACGAACAGCATAGATGAAACTCAAATCAGAGCAGATCTTCCCCTTCCTCTTCTTCGCCATTTTCTGGCGACAAAGCTCGCCGGCATAGCTCCCCTCTCTCTTCCCCTATCTTTCTCTCTCCAGTTTCTCTTTGAAGTGGTTTCACTACGCCAGTCGCAGCAGTACCATTAATGGCAGCATCTCCATCTCCATTAACGTGAGGCTCCGGTAGGAATCAGTGACCAAGAAAAAGAATATTGTAGTTCAACCTAACGGCATCAACTCTATCACCATTAATAGTAGCTCCACACACCGAAGGTATGCAAATTTTTCTCTTGAATTGGTGGATCCAATCTCTATCCTTTGGGGCAGAGGCGGAACCAGGATTTTGTCTAATGGGGTGCCAAAACATTAAAGACAAAAATTCAAAGTTCAAACATAGAGTGAGGGACTTTAATTTAAGTATGAAAGTTTTTAACCGACATCTTTTATGGGCTTAAGTGCTTAACTTTGTTTGGTATAATATATAAATACAAAAAAGAAAAAAAGCAAATAAATTGGAAGACATTTACTATCCCTAGAAAAGCTTTTCAATTAGCTTTCTAAGCTTTTGTGCAGTTAGGATGCATGAGGGGGTGCCATTTGGGTTTTCTTTCACTATTTTGCATATAAATACTTATATAGTAATACATAATACATATACAGTAAAGGAAATTTGAAAAGTTGGGGGGTGCCATGGCCCCCCTTGACTTACCTTTGGCTCCGCTCCTGCTTTGGGGAATCTTTGGGCTCATCGCACAGCCCAAAGGCATTGAAGAGGTGAAAATAGAAGACGAGTCTCCCCTCACCTTTGTCCGAAAGTTGTTCTTAGAACTAGGAATTATAGAGAAGAAGATCTCCCTTATATTGCGAGCACATCCAGAGTTATAAGGGTTCAATTTCCCATCGTACCGATATCGAAAATTCTCATAAGTTGTCTGCATAAACAACATAATTTTTTAGATAAAGAAAGGGTGAGGAAAACAATTGGAACAATGAATAACAACAAAGGGTAAAGAGAAGAAAAAACCTGGTTGGTAATAATTAGGTAGAGATGAAATGCAGTGAGACCTCCAACAAACCAAGCCGCTATGAATGTATATAATATCAGAATTTCTGAAATAGGGGACTTCAAAAGAGCTCTCCAGAGATTATAATGGTACGCTCCCATTATTTTCCTAATGTTTACCCGGCAGAAGGCAAAAACATATAGGCAGGGCATGGTTGTGGAGGACACAAACATGAAAAAGAATCTATAATTCCTCTGTAATTACCGAGCATTGAAATGTAATCCATTGAAAAAACAAATATTCTTTCTCTCTCTCTCTTCCTCTCTGGCTTTTTCTTTCAATCTCTTTTCTTTTTTTCTTTTTTTTGTTCCTAGTTGCTGGAAAAATGTAGGAGAAAAGAAATATATATATATATATATATTTGTACTTAGTGAAATCAGATTCCAGCTTAGTGAAACTCAAGATTCTGGCATAGTTAATATTTCATTTTGTCCTCAAAGGTAGTGAAAAAAAATTATCATTTTATCATTCAATATTTCAATATGTGCTAATAAAGCCAATCATCTAGACAAAAAACAAAATAAGTGTATAAAGTAGTGAAACTTATGAGACTGAATCATTTCACTACCTCACAAATCATTTCATTAATTCATATGAGACTGAATCATGTCAAAAAAGAGAATTAAGTTTTTAAAGAGAAAATTTTAAAGTAGTGAAACTCTTATGGAATTTCACAAATATCACATTAGAGAATAAGAAGAAGAGCAGGTCGTGAAGAAAGAAGACAAAAAAGATTATAAAAAAAAAAAAAAAAACCAACCCAAAGCTGGCCGTGAATGCAGCACCAGCAGAATCGCAGAGAAGAAGAAGAAGAAACAGATCTGGCCGTGAATGCAGCACCAGCATTATCGTAGGGTTACTTGTACTGCTGGAGAAGCTGCTGCTGCCTGCTGGAGATTGAAGCTGCTAGAAGCCTGGAACTTTAGGGCTTTTTTCGTTCTTTCCTCTTCTTCTCTCTTTCTTTTTCTTCTTCTATTTGTTCTCCTTTTTCAGTTTCATCTCCATGTGTTATTTGCAGTGGCTGTTGAGAGTAAAAAATGTGGTGGTAGTTTAAATAAATAATTCAATCAATTTAAAATAATAGAAACATATAAGTTGAATGGTTGAAATAGAAGATTTCATTAACTTACACTAGAAGCCATTTGAGTATCTTCTAGTGTTCCTCTTTCTTATCGCCCTTCTATTGCTTGTTGTTGTAGATATTGTTCTTCCTGGATGGGTGTGAGATTATCTCCTAGAACCTTGAATAGTACAAAAAAAAAATTAACATGTTGTGAATATGATTTAGTGAACTATGGAATATGATGTAGTGAACAATGGAAGAACAATTTGATGAGTTTGTCCATTACCTGATTTCTTTTAAGCTTACTTAGGTCAGTTTTTGAGAGGGTGTTATGAAGTATTCCAAGGTCCCAGTTAAGAAATCTTGGGAACAACCTCTGATCAGGTGACTGGGAATTGTGGAATGTTCACAAAGCCAATACTTATAAAAAAAAAAATGGGAAAAAAAATAGTTTAAACTTGTATCATTTAGTACAAACAAAAAGTATTTTGTAAGAGAGGCTTTTAGATTGTAATACGTTCCAGTAAAAATGTTACACATCCACTGGCTTTGTAAGGGTCTGACCCTGATTTGTCTAGCCCTTCAATTAACTTGTCAACAATCTCATTCGACCATGCATACATGTGCATGTTGTCCAAGTCTTCTATATATCTTACATACCTCAAAGGTATATGATGGCCAGAAGTTGAGAGGAAAAGGGTTGCACAAGCATACATGCAGAGAAGTCTTGCAACATCTTCAATATCATATCCTCCATTGTGTTGCCCTGACAAAGACTTAATAGTTGGGTCTTTATTTGTGGGGAAATGATATTGTTTGCTTTGGGGAACCTTCTTTCAATGAATGAAGATGGTTGGGTGTTTGCTTGTGTACTTTTCATGTCATTAGGTCCAGAAGCAATACCAAATATTAATGAAACATCCAATGCATTGAGCTGCAACTCTCTTTTTCCCAATTTGATCTTCTTTTGGCCGGATTGTAAGCTTCAATAATTCTCACAACATCACTATCTGACTTTGTCAATGAAGTTAGTTGTAAGTTGTTCATTATCGCGTTGAAGAAGTTCCAGAAAGCAGTTCTCTGTAGAGCTGCTATACAGTTATCATTCAAGTTCAGTTGTTGAATCAAAACTGAAATTGAATTCATGTTCGACCAAAATTGTGGTCGGCAGTTTTGTGAGTCTTTTGTTATCTTTTCTTTATTTTTTTGTCCTGCAAACAGACGCAGTGTCATTAGTAAATATGTAGTGAACAGTTACAAACATATGTGTTGCCTTTAAGAATAAAAAATTTAGCAAAATGAATATAAAGCATCGGATTAAACAGGCAATCCAGTGCACTATTTAATCAGAGGATGATATCCTCATCCAAGCACATATCAAATTAAAAGTGAGGTAGTGAAATGAGAAAAAACAACTAGAATATGGCAACTCAAAGTGCAGCTCATGTAGGAACTCATAGCATTTTTAAAGTAGTGAAAACCTACATACATAGCCCAAAAAAATAAAGGATGCCAACCTCAACCAAACTAATATGAACAACTCAAAGTGTAGTGAAATGAGAGCAAACCAAATAGAATATGGGCCAAGTCAAAGTGCAGCTCATGTAGGAAGTCATAGC
>JAESVK010001165.1:19215-44829 GCA_017140935.1 Hamamelis virginiana
CAAACCCACTAGAATATGGGCCAAGTCAAATGCAAATCATGTAGGAAGTTATATTATTTTTAAATTAGTCAAAACCTACACACATAGGCCACAAAAAAAGAGGATGGCAACCTCAACAAAACTCATATGGCATTTCAAAGTCACGTAGTGAAATGATAGCAAACCAACTGGAATATGGGCCAAGTCAAGTGCAGCTCATGTAGGAACTCATAGCATTTTTTAAGTAGTGAAAACCTACACACACAGACCAAAATAAAAGAGGATGACAACCTCAACCAAACTCATGTAAACAACTCAAAGTCATGTATAACTAGAAGCATTCCCAATGGGATTGAGAACCTTGTTAACTTGACTGAACTTCAAATGCAGAAAAATTATATAACTGGGAGCATTCGTACTGTTATCCGACCTCACAAATTTTAGTATTTTAAAAATTATGTTACCATAATATTTTGTATTGTGTAGAAGCATTGTTTCCAATACGAAATGCCATCTTAGTTAAAATGCAGCTCATGTAGGAACTCATAGCATTTTTAAAGTAGTGAAAAATTACACTCATGGCCCAAAAAAACATAGGATGAGACCCTCATGCAAAAACATATGGCAACTCATTGTTAGGTAGTGAAATGACAACAAAAAAACAAGAATATGTAGTGAAATGATATGGCAACTCATATGGCAACTCAAAGTCAGGTAGTGAAATCATATCAAACCAACAAGAATATGGGCCAAGTCAAAATGCAGCTCATGTTGGAACTCATAGCATTTTTTAAAGTATTAAAAACTTACATTCATGGCCCAAAAAAATAAGGATGAGACCCTCATGCAAAAACTTATGGCAACTCAAAGTCAGGTAGTGAAATCATATCAAACCAACAAGAATATGGGCCAAGTCAAAATACAGCTCATGTATGAACTCATAGCATTTTTAAAGTAGTGAAAACTTACACTCATGGCCCAAAAAAACAGAGGATGAGACCCTCATGCAAAAACATATGGCAACTCATTGTTAGGTAGTGAAATGACAACAAACAAAACAAGAATATGTAGTGAAATGATATGGCAACTCAAAGTCAGGTAGTGAAATGATATCAAGAATATGTAGTGATCTGTGGCGATTTGCTCTGCTCAGCTGCGATCTTCACTTGAGCTTGCACTAGTTGGCTTGGATACCATGGGGTTCTACGGCTATTTGCACTGCTATGCTGCATTCATCACAGAAGCTTGCAATAGTTGAGATCTCAGTTCCGATGACATTGAGGCACGCTCCTGCTAGGGTTAGGGCACAATTGACATTGATGATAACTTCTGATTTTTTGATGTTGTCTCTCTTTTCCATTCTTTCTATGTCTCTCTGCTTCTCTTTTTTTTTTTTCTTCTTCTTAACTATATCCAGTCGCAGTCAAAAGAGAATAAGAAGGCCACTGTGGATGATTAGGAGAGAGAAATTGAAATTTGAAGAAAAATAATAGGGGGAAGATAGGTGAAGACTGAGGATGAGATCCTCTTTGGCAAGTCCGTCTCATCTTCATTTGGTGTGATCCATTTGATATGTATTTGCTTCTTTTCTCTCTCTGGTTCTCTTTGTGTCTCTCCTCTTACACTCAAAACCGAGGAAGAAATGTTTAAATTAAGAAACAGAATAACGAGGGGCATTTTTGTCATGGTAGGGTCAAAAGGACCTTCGAAAAAATTAAAAATCGTGCAAGACTTATTGCAGGAAGGAGTTGTAAATGGGGACCTCACACCAATTTCCCAAAAAAAAAAAATCTTAAATTACAAAACCAAAACGAGTGTCCACAGATAAAAAAGATCAACACTGCCATGATCGTTCTTAGAATATCCCAAATTCCGAAAACCTCTATCTAGATTACTGTACTGTGTTGACGGTCCTTGGGGGGGGGGAAGAAAAGCGTGGGGTGAGCAAAACCACTATTGCTCAGTAAGGTTCGCAAACCTCAACTACTACATGACGCTTTTAAAAGAGACATAAGGATTCTTAAGTCTATCAGCAAGTTCCATCATAAACCAAACATCACATAGTAGAATCATAACATCTGTATTCATTTACATATTGCAAGATATATCCATCACTTTTTAATAGGAAGTGACCTCACACTACATTCATGCTCATGCATATGACAGATATACAATGCAATGCTCATGCAGTCATACCTGCCACCTCCTCTGCCCTGTCTGCCCTGCAAAACTGAGATTTGTACTATGATGGTAACCTCATTTTAGGGTCACCATCTCACAACAACAACATGCCCACCTTTTTAGGATGTATACCATTCAGTCCCCACCTTTTTAGGACCTACTGCGACTGTACTCACGAAAGGAAAGATTTACTTGCTGTTTTTAGCAAGGGTGATATATTAGTGCACTAATTGTTTCTAGGATCTTTTGTCCATCGATTATATCTCAATACCTCATTTCCATAGTTACATAAATAATCATGAATGCATATGATTTTCTGTGCAATATATCTCACATGTAACTGCGCCTCGTACCAGATGCAAATAGTTCATGCAATGCATATGGGATATATCTCATTGCAAGATAATTCATGCATTTATCCAATGGCTTAACAATTCATGCATATAAGATCATAATTAACTAACTAACATATTGTGAACCAGCCATCGCGGATCGGGAAGGAGTTTTCACTTAATCATCGTGCATTGTAGATAACTCATTATCCGTCCCGATTTATCCTTCTCTATTATCCACATTTATCATTCTCTATTATCCACTCAAGATTGGGTTTTGAAAAAGGATAAGAGTTTGTGAAAAAACTGGGAGTCGCCACCTTATTTTTAAGGAACAGGAAACCAGTAAAAAAAAAAGAGTTTTATTTTCAATAAAATAATGACTCCATTTTTTAAGGTAAAGCAAGTCTTCGAACCAAAGTAGGATTCGGGGGCTAGATTATGAGATAGGAAGGTTCCAGGACTCATCCTGTAGGCACCTATCTCACCCTAATTAAAGGTCTCCTAATCATTTCTGGGCTTATCAAAATCTTATCACAAATAATCCTATTATATCTAATTAACCAAGAAAATAGCGTAGATAATACTAGATAATAATAATAATAGTAATAAAAAGAGAAGCAAAAATCCTAAAGACCTTAGGAGACACAGAGTCATCCTAAGATTAGATTTGCGACCTATTGACTGCCTACGAACCTTACCAGTTTCCTGATAAGAATCAAAGTCCACGTAGTTCGATTACATAGGATTCTCCTATTGTAATGAACTACACCGTTAAAGGTATTTTACCTTATCCAAGACTCTATCTTCGAGAGTATATTTTCATTCAAAACGCTTCATCATTCAAAGTGGGAGTTTCATCCCAAAACAAACTCTTAAATTCTAATTTCATTAAGAAATCTCCTCGAAGATAGACTCCTAAACAATCTAAAATCCCTAATCGGATGTAGTTTTTACAACAAAGGGGAATCCTAAGTGGAGCCAAGTGGCTCCCCTATCCTAAAAGTCCCTAACTACATCCTAAATTAATCTAAACAACCCTAAATACTAAAAAAATGCATGCTGGAATTTATAGAAAATATATAAAAAATGCAATAAACAATGCAAACAATGCATGAAAAATGTCCTAAATGCAAACTAAATTATCTATGTGAACTTAGGCATATTTCTAAGTTAGATTTGACCCTAAAAATGGCTTTTAAATCACCTTAAAGCCACTTTCAATTTCTGGACAGATTTGAATGTGGTTTTAAATGTGAATCAAAACCCTTGAAAAGAAAAAATAAAAAAAGTGAGAATGCTCTAGAATGCAACCTAACACAATATAGTAAATTATCCTACATGATTTTATGCAAAAATTAATATGACTTAAAAATGGTAATTAAACCACTTGAAAGCAATTATTCAAACCTGGAAAGATTTTAATGATTACTTTAAATGGTCTAAAGACCATAATTAATCCATCAAACAATCATGAAATAAAGTCCTAATATGCATACTAATATGGAAAGACAAACACTCATGTAATTCATTCAAAAATAATAAACATTGATGCTAATTCAATCAAATTACTCACAAGGGAAAAAACTCACCTTAGCTCGCTCCCTCGATCACAATTCATATATCAATCAATCCCAAAACTTCCCATATGATAAACTCGATTGAAAGAAAGCAAGAACATTATTATATTCGATGCATAATGCCTAAACTACTTCTAACATCCTAACATAACAATAATATACAAAAGACTCAAACTTTCCTACAAACATGCATCCCTACCCAAAAAAAAAAGAAAACAGAAAATCATATATATGAGACCAATCCCTAGGATGCATTCTAAACATAAAATGAACTCTTAAACATGCTCCTAACAATCAACCATGATTATCATACTCACAAAATATCAAAGACTCAAACTAAACACTAGACATAGCCTAAACTCCTTAGACATGCAAAACAACAGAGAAAAGCTACTCTAATCATATTAAACATTGCATGAACATCAAAGCATTCAATCCTAACTTAGTATACATGATTAAAGTCTACTTTCTCAACCCATATCATGCATAAAAAATAAAGAAATTGAAGCATACATTTTGTAATATCACTAGAATACTCAAAACATCCTATATTTAAACTATGTTATGCAAAATTGAATCCTAAGCACAATGGTGTGTTCAATTCAACCTTTAGCCTTCTTCTTCCTTGCTCCTAGCCTTCTTCTTCAAGTTCCTAAGGTCTTCAAATTCGTGGCTAGAGTTTATAGGGCTGCCACAAGTGTCTCCAAGTCTCTAATGCAAAATTGGCTCCTCAAAACTGATTATATAGCCTTATATTTATAGAGAGGCTTCAAAATTGATCAATGGCTGTCCTTAAAACCCTAGGGAATGATCCAAGGGTCATCATTGAGTCTCCCAAGTCTCCAAGGACGAGCTAGACACTCTTATAGGGTTTGGAAGAGTCCTAGGCAAGTGAAACTCTCAAAAAGCTGAAAAATTGGCAAAATAAGGCGAGGGCTCGGATGACCATCCACCCTAGGACGGTTGGCCGTCCCTAGGGAGATGGTCATCGAGCCCCCAAGCCTAATTTTCTCTATGTGCCGATCTCAGCCCGTTTTGAACCGATTTCTGCTTTTCGAGCCCGTTTCAAGTCCAAATTCGACAATTCAAGCGCCAAAACGATTGTGATTCAATTATCCATGTTTTGAGAAGTGTTTGAAGTGAAAATGCATTGACCTCAGTCAAATTTTTAGGAAAAGGTCAACCGATTAGCTGTTTTGGGCCTGCCGGGCCCAAATTAGGGTTTTGAAATCTGCTAACCAATTGCTCTCGAAATCATTTATACTTCTCGAAACAAGTTTTGAAAACACTTAAGAAAGTGTTTTAAAGACTTTGAAGGCTTCCATTTGATAAAAAGATTAAATCTCGGTCGTTCCCGGTTGAAACCCTAATTTGAGCTAAAAATGGCCCTTTGGGCCTTAAGAGCCAACCATGAGCCAGAAGGCTCAACAGACCTTTCCACTGATCAACTTAACTACCAAACACACCCTAAATATCCATGCTAAAGCCTCGGGGCCATTTGAGACAAGACTGACAGTCATTCATGGCTTTTATGATCTAAAGGGCACCGCTGCCTTTCAAGTCGCAAAAGACCATATTTCTTATCGAGCTTGGCTCGAAAGGCTATGAAATTTGGCAGGGACATTCCTAAACTCTCTAAAAACTAAATGCAAAAAGAATCGACTCAATTCGACCTAAAAACCTATATGCGATAATGACCTCTAACTAACTATACAAGAGAGTACTATGAGCGACTTAAGGCTTCGACACCCTATTCAACTTCAAATCATAGGCAACCATTCATGACCCTTCCCATGGTAAAAAATGGATGTCTACAGAAGCCCCTCGTTGATTTTCATGGCTTCGCCAATGAATATCAACAAAACAACATGACATCCCATCTCTGCCACGACAGAAGAGGGATAATCGAACCAACTACTGAAAACACTAATCAAATCATCATTCTTGGAAGTCCTACACACACTTCCGATGATCTTAGGGGACCGCGGTCCTTTTGGAAGTCACACACACACTTCCGGTCATCTCATCTTAAAAGGAAATCTCAACACACATTTCCAATTGTCATCTTATCTTAAGAAGAAATCTCAACACACATTTCCAATTGTAATCTTATCTTAAGAGGAAATCTCAACACACATTTCCAATTGCAATCTTATCTTAAGAGGAAATCTCAACACACATTTCCAATTGTAATCTTATCCTAAGAGGAAATCTCAACACACATTTCCAATCATCATCTTATCTTAAGAGAAAATCTCACACACATTTCCAATCATCATCTTATCTTAAGAGGAAATCTCACACACATTTCAAATATCATCATCTCATCTTGAGAGGAAATCTCACACATATTTCCAATATCATCTTATCTTAAGAGGAAATCTCACACACATTTCCAATATCATCATCTTTGCCAATATTCCTTTTGATAACTTCAAGTTATCATCAACACATGCACTTGACAACATCATCAATATCACTTAACATCATTATCATACACATTTCATGTGTATTTCTCAAAATCTCATGTCATTCACAAAAGCTTATTGATTTGGGCCTCCATAATGGGCTTTTCTTATTCACAAACCCTCTATGGGTTATCTTATCTCCACAATCCCTTCATGGGCTTCACAATCTCATCATTTCACTTGGGTTTATAACCATTCCATGATTACAAACCTTGCTCACATATTACTTTCATCATCCCTTTTCATATCTCATGGTTTTCAACCAAAATCTTATTATTTCATGTGAACTTTCCTATTCACGATCATTCAACTCTCATCTTTGCATGCACAAACCTTTCCTTATTTCTTATCCATACATCAAATCATCTTCAATCTCAATCAAATGGACTTCCCCAAATAAAAAATTGAAAGAAAATTGATCAAAGTTAGGTCAAAATAGGCCAAAAATGGGCTAAATAGGCCAAATGGGCCTCAAAAGCCCAAAATATTTCAAAAATGGGCTTCAAATTGGATGACCATCCACTAGAGGATGGTCAACCGTCCCTAGTGGATGGCCAACCGTCCTCTAGGGGATGGCCACCCGAGCCACTCATTCTCTTTAAATCATTCACTTCACCCCTACCCTCATTTGAGAATTTCTCTCTCTAGGATTTCCAATTTCTTTCAAAAATCCTTCAAATTTGATTTCATTCCATCCAAATCAATCTCCAAACACCTCTAGTGTTGCTACTCACTCCAATTTGTGAATCAAAACTAGGATTTAATCCTTGCACTTCAAATTTGGAATCAAAAATCCTAATACATATTCAACACATACCCATCTTCTCAAGCTTCTCCACTACACATATTCATGGCAAATAGGGGGTATGAACTCTCAAAGTATCCTTACATGGTGATGAAGATGTTTCCAGCTGATGTTTGTGTTATCTCTCTCTTGTAAGCTTAGTTCAGGTTATTTTTCCCTTTTCATTTCAATTGTATTGATACATTCTCCTTTGATAATCAATAGCTTAGCATTTATTTCAAATCTTATGCATTTGTTGTTCTTCATTGAGCATTTGTTATCATTCATGGCTAGCTAAACAACCTCAAGGTGGGTTCTATGGTAGATTTCCTCTCCAAATCCTAGGTAAATGGTGCTTTCTCATCTCAAAAGCTTTCAATGTCAATGGAATGTTGTTTAAATTCTCTCTCATCCTTTGAACCCTTGTAGTTTCATATTCATGATCATTATATAATTTGTTATGTTTGGTTATTGAGCACATATGCATACTACATGTTTGTGAAAATGCTACATCTTATGAACCCTTGTAGTATCATATTCATGATCATTGCATGACTTGTTATAATTGGTTATTGAGCATATATGCACACCATATGTTTGTGAAAATGTCAAAGAAAGTGTTGAGCTTCATTCTATCATTCGTTTCACTTTATTTGAGCCTCCATTGCTAAACTCCCCAATCAAGACCATAAAGTAAATGATTATTGATTGAGTATATGTTTGAAAAATCATATGTCAAAGGTTTGGAAGGAATGAACCCATAGGACTCATCTTACTTAATCTTTATTAGTTTTACTTTGCAAATTGCCATCAATTTGGCACAAACAAATCTCAACATCAAAACCCCCATGATTTTACATTTTCTTTTACATTTTTTGGTTTGCAACACCTAAGGATCATTTAGACCTGTTCCACTCCCTGTGGATATGACCTGGGGACTCCCTCAGTATTTATTGCTTGACGACCGGTGGACTCCTATGCTTGGGAATCTATTGCGCACTTCATTTTCAGTTCAAGCAATGAGCCAATGGGGTTTCCCCCGCTAAAGACGATGCTCGCAGTAAGAATAAGTACTCGGTCAAGCATAGCATCACCTCGTCCTGATCCTCATCATTGTGGTCCAGCATAGCTTGGTGTAGCCTACCGGCCCAAAGCTTCAGAACAGCTATAAACCTGTGCAGACCAAACTGAACTTCTAGAGGCAACTTTGGGCACATACTACGCACACGGCTACTATCGTGACGGTATCGCCTCTAGGCTTCATCAACAATCTCGTCTGTAATCCTGTCTACGTTCCTCACCATATAGCCCTGAGGTCCCCATGAAGTGCCTATTAACATCATATGCTACTGTAGGGGCATCTTTATACATCTACGACTGGGGTAAGGTCATGGATCCAGTATCTTCACTGCTAAAGATCTTGCTAGATCCCACAGCACTATCGTCCCCAATGTGAGTCTAAGCTCGAACATCTTCTATACAATATATGGTTCGAATCTCTACAGGGTTGGAGGACTCTGGATCATCACTCACTAAAGGTGAACTCATCTCCCCCTCGGGCTCGGACATCCCAGTCCAAACCTGAAGTTACAGATACCATAATTCAGTAATCTATTTATGGATAGTGTTTCTCTTCGTGACTAGTACTCACTCAACCAAAAGCTCTGATACAAAAAATATGTAACACCTCTCACAGGGTAACACCTATGTTGAAGTACTACAGTAACATAAAACACTAAGCGCTTATCTTTAGATAATGTCATTTAAAGTTAATAGAGTTTTAAAATAGTAATACAAAATACGTAAGTGCAGAAGTTCAAATGTTTACAACATCTCAAAAGATAAAGATAGCGTTGAGTACTAGTTTGTATCATGGGTACAATCCTGTAATGTACCAAAAAAAATCTTATATTACAAACCCAAAACGAGTGTCCATAGATAAGAAAGATCAACACTGCCATGATCGTCCTCGGAATATCCCAAATTCCAAAAACCACTATCTAGATTACTGTATTGACGGTCCTAGGGGGAAAGAAAAGCGTGGGGTGAGCAAAACTACTATTGCTCAGTAAGTTTCGCAAACCTCAACTACTACATGACACTTTTAAAAGAGACATAAGGATTCTTAAGTCCATCAGCAAGTTCCATCATCAACCAAACATCGCATAGTAAGATCATAACATTTGTATTCATTTACATATTACAGGATATATCCATCACTTTTTAACAAGAAATGACCTCACACTACATACATGCTCATGCATATGACAGATATACGATGCAATGCTCATTCAGTCATACCTGCCACCTCCTTTATCCTGTCTGCCTTGCAAAACAGAGATTTGTACTATGATGGTAACCTCATTTTAGGGTTCACCATCTCATAACAACATCCCCACCTTTTTAGGATGTCTATCATCCAGTCCCCACCTTTTTAGGACCTACCACGACCGTACTCACTGACGGGAGGATTTACTTGATGTTTTTAGCAAGGGTGATATATTAGTGCACTAACTGTTTCCAGAATCTTTTGTCCATCGGTTGTATCTCAACACCTCATTTCCAGAGTTACATAAATAATCATGAATGCATACGCTTTTCTGCGCAATATATCTCACATGTAACTGCGTCTCGTGCTAGATGGAAATTTTCATACAATGCATATGGCATATATCTCATTGTAGGATAATTCATCCATTTATCAATTAGCTTAACAATTCATGCATATAAGTAAAAGAATGCCGATTAGAAACGTAGCGGAAAGTGAAAAACAAAACTTTTTCATGGCATTCATCCATAGGATGTTCTCAAACGATGAATCGAATCAAACTTTAAATAAAAACAATAAATAAAGCTTACTTGATGTTCCTTTGATGGTTGTCCTCGCAAAACCTCGAGCTCCAAAAGTATGAAAGTGTGAACCAGCCAACCCGGATCGGGAGGCCGTTCACACTTTTAAATGATCGTGGATTGTGGATGATCTTTATCCGTCTCGATTTATCCTTCTCTATTATCCACATTTATCCTTCTCTATTATTCACTCAAGATTGGGTTTTGAAAAGGATAAGTGTTTGCAAAAAAACTGGGAGTCGCTACCTTATTTTTAGGGAACAAGAAAACCTCAAAAAGAGTTTTATTTTCAATAAAACATAGACTCCATATTTTGGAAAAGCATGGTCTTCGAATCAAAGTTGGATTCGGGGGCTGTGTTATGAGATAGGAAGGTTCCAAGACTCTTCTTGTAGGCACCTATCTCACCCAAATTAAAGGTTTCCTAATTAAGTTTGAGCTTTATCAAAATCTCATAAAAAACAATCTATCATATCTAATCAACCAAGAAAAATATGAATAATATTACATATATAATAATAGATAATAATAATAAAAAAAGAATCAAAATCCTAAAGACCTTAGGAGACACAGAGTCAACCTAAGATTGGACTTGCGCCCTATTGACTGCCTACGTACCTTACCAGTTTCCTGATAAGAATCAAAGTCCACATAGTTCAATTACCTAGGATTCTCCTATTGTAATGAACTACACTATCATTAGAATTCTATCTTATCCAAGACTCTATCTTCGAGAGTTTTTATCAGTTTGAAATTCTTTTTTAGAAAATAACTCACCAATTAATAGATTCCCAATGAACTTAGAATTCTTTTTAAAACACAATTCTTATCTAATCGTAATTCTTTTAGGAGTGGGAATTCTAATCAAATCCTTTCAAAGGGTGGAATTTTATTCCAAATCAAATCCAAAATTCCAATTTCATTGGGATTCAATTAATTGTGGATTAATTTTGATAAAATATTAATTTTGGAAATTCTCTCAAAGATAGGATCCTAAACTTACTAGAATCCTAAACCTAATGTAATTCTTACAACAAAGGGGAATCCTAGGTGGGGTCAAGTGACCCCCCTAATCCTAGGGTTTCTAGCTAATCCTAGGTTAGTCTAAACACCTAAAATACTAAATGCATGATTGCTGAAATTTAAATAAAATAAATAAAAATGCAACAAACAATGCAAACAATACATGAAAAATGCCCCTAAATGCAATTTAATCAAACTATGTGAACCTAGGCATATTTCTAGGTTGGATTTGGCCCTAAAAATGTTTTTTAACTTACTTTAAAGTCACTTTCAATCCATGGACAGATTTGAATATGGCTTTAGAAGTAATTTAAAACCCATGAAAATAGCAAATAAAAATTGTGACAATGACCTAGAAAATACCCTACCATGATCTCGAACACAAGTTATATCATTCCATATTCCAAATAATAATGAAGAAAAGATAAGTAGAATAAACCAAAATATGAATGCATGTAACTTATAAACTCATATAAAAGAATATTCAAACTTTCATCTAAACATACATTCTTATGTGAAAACATAAAATCATATGAACAAAACTAATTCCTAGTATGCATTCTAAGCATGAAATGAATCCTAAGCATGCTCCTAACAATCAAACAATGATTATCATACGCACAACATATCAAAGACTCAAACTCAACTCTAGACTTAGCCTAAACTTCTTAAACATGCAAAACAACAAAGAAAAATGACTCTAAACAAATCAAACACTATATGAACATTAAAGCATTCAATCCTAACTTAGTATACATGATTAAAGCCTACTTTATCAACCTATATCATGCATAAAAAAGAAAAGAATAGAAGCTTACATTCTACAATAACTCTAAAGTACTCAAAACATCCTATATCTAAACTATGTAATGCAAAATTGAATCCTAAGAACAATGATGTGTTCAAACCAACCTTTAGCCTTCTTCTTCCTTGCTCCTAGCCTTCTTCTTCAACCTTTGGTAGCCTCCAAATTCGTAGCTAGAGCTTAGAGGACTGCTACAAGTGCTCTTAAGTCTCCAATGTCATAATTCACCCCCTTAAACCTATTCCTAAGTGATGTATATATAGGAAAGGCTTCAAATTGATCAATGGTCCACATTAAAACCCTAAGGAATGATACAAGGGCCCTAAATGTGTCTTCCAAGGTCTCCAAGGTCGAACCAAACCCGCCTAGCTGAGCTAGATAGCCATTAGAAGAGTCCCAAAACCTTAAAACACTCAAAAAGTCAAAATTGGGCGAATCTGGGCATTGGGCTCTGATGACCGTCCCACCTAGGATGGCTAACCATCCAGCTTGGACGGCCAACCGTCCATGGAGGGATGGTCGTTGAAGCTTCAGCCCAATTTTGACCCATTTTGGGCCTCTCTCGACCCATCTCGGCTGTTTTTTGGCTTTTCGGACCCGTTTCAAGTCCAAATTCGACGATTCAAGCTCCAAAAAGATCGTGATTCGATTATCCATGTTTCTAGAAGAGTTTGAGGATGGAAAACCTTAACCAAAGTCAAGGGATTGAAAGAAACCAAGTCAATTAGCTGTTTTGGGCCTATCGGGCCTCTTTAGGGTTTTAAAATCCACTAACCGATTGGTCGTAAAAACCATTTCTACTTCTTGAAACATGTTTTGGAAACATTTTGGAAAACATTTTGAATTTCAAAAAGCTTTGATTTTGATAAAACAATTGAATCCTGATCATTCCCAATTGAAAACCCTAATTTGACCTTGAAAGGGCCTTTTAGGCCTTATGAGCCAAACACGAGCCAGAAGGCTCTATGGACCTTACCACTAATCAACTTAGCTACTAAACACACCCTAAATATCCATGCTAAAGCCTCGAGGCCATTCGAGATAAGACCGACAGTCATTCAAAGCTTTTGTGATCCAAATGACAACGCTGTCTTTCAAGTCACAAAAGGCCTTATTTCCTATCAAGCCTGACTCAGAATGTCATGAAATTTAGCAGGGACATTCCTAGACTCTTTAAAAACTAAATGCAAAAAGAACTGACTCAATCTTACCTAAAAACCTACATGCGATAATGACCTTTATCTAACTGCTCATAAGGGTAAAACTGGCAACTTAGGGTTTCAACACCCTATTTCACCTCAAATCATAGGCAACCATTCATGACTCATCGCATGGTCAAAAATGGATATCTATAGGAAGCCTCCAATGAAAGTCCACACGAACACAAGACTCCTTGAATCCCTTATATCTTCACAACCCTTGTGAGAGAACGCAAGCTAGAAAGGAAAGAGAGGAGGACGGCTAGGAGGGAGGCACACTCAAGAGTGGCCGGCCTTAGGGATTCCCCCTTTTATTTATAATCCTCTCCTCTTTTAATGATGTTTGGCTACAATTGCTAGCTTGACCAAACATCATTTAGTTTAGTAATATCTTTGTTGTTTATATTCTTAATCCCTTTAATTATTAACTTTTAATAACAAGGATTAAGCTTATATAAATTAGAATATTCCCCTCCCACAAATTCAAGAAAATCACTTATGCCCTTATGTGTGTGACCCATTGGGTTCACCCCAACCTAGTAGTGACAGGGAACATCTCAATGTTTCCCAAAATAGAAACTTTTTATTTTTGGTTCGATTGGAACAATTCCAATTTTGCCCTCAATGATAACACTTATCATTAAGGCTTTCACTAGTCATGAGCAGCGTCTAGCAATGTGTCATGACATGCCCTAAGTGTGGGTGAATATACCTGTATAAATGAACCCTTTGTGTAACAGATAATCCTTCACCAATCAATGTCATGATTAAGTTAGTTTGGTATGGATTCATGTCTAACCCTAACTTAATCATGTGTTAGTAATTCACCAAAATATAAACTCAATTAGGTTAACCCATGAAAACACTTTTCCTTGGTTACCTTCTGCTTTGGCCAAAGACTTTATTGAGTTATTATCTGTGAATTAACATTGACATTCTCCCTTTGATATTAAGGGTGGTGATCCCTGTGGACACCCCATTTTTACCAATTATTTCTACCATATGTTCATGCAAATGATTAATTAGAATAGCTGATCATTTGGTGAGGAATTGGCCTTGTAAAGACCAAATTGCCCAAATTGCCCTTTTCTGAGGAAAAGGACAATTCATTATTTCATGTGTACATTTGGATTGGAATCAACCCATTTGTATTTCATTTGACTTTTGAGGTGTTTTAGAACATCCCTGTAAATTTTCATGGCATTCTGATGAGAGCTCGATAGGTAATTAGGGTTTTTGCGACTTGAAGGGCATTTTCGTCCTTTTTCTCGTATAATTTCCGAATGATCTCCGAATTCGAAACGGATTGTTTCATGAGGTTTATATGGATGTGGGGAGTGTATTTGATGTGTCAATTGATCCTTTGAATGGTTGGGATGGATTCGCCTAAAATCGATCTCACGGGTAAGAAGGAGCTGAATTAGGGTTTTGTTCGAATCGATCGTGAATTGGTCATTTTCACCAAAATAAAAGATTTTCAAAACATGTTTTCAAGTACCAATTTCATATTAAAACCATGTTTTTAGAAGTGGTGCAAACCTAATTGATCAATTTTACAAAACAAAGAATGGTCATTTGACCAATTTTGGCACAACCGGGTCAATTGGCTAGCTTTTTGCTAAAACCCTTGACCATGGTCAATTGATTTTAACCCAAAAACATTCTAAAAATGTGGAGGATCAAAACACGGTCGTTTTGAGCCCTGAACCATCGGATTTGGATCAAATTTGACCAAAATATGACCAAAATATGAAAACCCTAAAATTTGGGGAAGAAAATTTGGGAAGTCACTACGGTGACCGTCCTAGCTAGGACGGCCAACCGTCCAGCCCAGGACGGCCAGCCGTCCAGGCTAGGATGGTCACCAGCATGCTCGAGCCCATTTTGTATTTTTGGCATGTTTGAAACTTTCCCACTTATTTTGGCTGATTTGGTTTGTTTTTTTGGAATAAATTCGAAGGGTTTTCAGCTTGCAAACCCTAGCATGATCAATTCTAAACCCTAGGATCATTTTTAGAGAATTAAATCCTAACCATTCAAGGATTTGAACCCTAGCTCTATATATACTGCACTATGGAGTTAGAGAGGAAGGATGAGAATTTTAGGGGTTTTGGGAGAGGAGGCTACAGATTTTTTGGCTCTTCATTCTTACACCATTGAAGGGGTAAGAACTCAAGGCTAGGAGCTTGGAGGAGGCTAGCCAAGAATGAGATCGAAGGGTAAATCCTTAACCTTGGTTCTCATTTTTCATGATTTCTTACATAAGTTTATGAGGCTATGGTGTAAGTCCTCTTGATTTTCATATAAGATGGATTCTCTCTTCTTTTTCTTTCTGCTATGAGTATGTTTAACATGATAGGGTTAGTTTTATTCGTTATTTCATGTCATATGTATGATTAGGGTTAGTCTTGGTGTTATTTTATGTAAGCATGTATGATTAGGGTTAGTTTCATTATGAGTGTATGTTAGTAAGCATATTAGGGTGTCTTTTATTGTGATTAAATGCATGTTAGGATTAGTTTTTGTTATGATTTTATGTGTAGATGCATGATTAAAATTAGTTTTATTGTTGTTTATGTGTAGATGCATGATTAGAATTAGCTTTATTATGATTTTATGTTAGAATACATGTTTAGGGTTGTTTAGTTTAGTTATTATTTTATGTTAGAATGCATGTTTAGGGTTGTTTAACTTAGTTACTATTTTATGTGAATATGCATATTAGGGTTGATGTGTATGATTAGGTTAGCATTGTTGTGATTTATGTTAGTATGCATGTTTAGGATTAGTTAGTTTTGTCGTGATTTTATGTATGCATGCATGAGTAAGATTAGATTTATGGTTATTTTGTGTACAAGCATGTTAGAATAAATATTGGTGTATTCATATTGTTATTTGAATCTCTCGATGTTTAATTGATGATTTTAATGATAACATGAATATATTAGTATGTTAATTCGACATGTGATGAGTCTTGAGTCTTTTTGTTTATGTTTTATATGATTATTTAAACACTTGCCATGGATTTGATCATTTGAATATGAAAAATGTGTACGAGGGAGCGTGCAAAGGTGAGATCCTTCCCTTGTGATTTTTTTATGATTATTTGAGCACTCGACTTGGATTTATTGGTTTGAATATATAAAATGTGTACGAGGGAGCGTGCAAAGGTGAGATCCTTCCTTTGTGTTTAAATCAATCGTTTAAGCATATTTTGGTGTAATTTTTGACATGTTTTTGCATAGTAATTTAAAATATTCATGTAGAAAGCATGCTAGGACATTTTCACATTTTTTATTCTTTGTTTTCATGGTTTTTAGAGTAATTTAAGGTACATATTCAAATCTGTCCAGATTTGTTTATGTCCTTAAATTTATTCTAAAAATCATTTTTAGGCCAAATCCAACTTAGAAATATGTTTAGGTTCACATAGATTAATTAGTGTGCATTTAGGGGCATTTTCATGCATTTTTAGAATTAATTACATGCTTATTTGTTTAAATTTCAGCATGCATTGCATTAGTATTTTTAGGTTTTTAGATTAACTTTAGGGCTAGTTAGAGACCCTAGGCTAGGAAGGTCACTTGACCTTCCCTAGGACTGTCCTTTGTTGTAAAAGTCATACTCAGATATGAGTATTTTGATCAATTTGAGAGTCAACCTTCGAGATATTTTATAAAAATATTTTTGATGCAATGTTTATGAAATAAACATGATTTTTATGAGATATTTGATTATTAAATGATTTTCAAAAAGATTTGAAATGTTTTAAAGATTTTTACCTAGGAATGAGATTCCTCCCCATAAGATTTGTTTTCTTGAAAATCTTTGAAAAAGATTTTTAATTGGAATTGAATTCTAAAGATAAAGATTGTTTAGGACACTTGGATTTTAAGAAAGTCTTTTAATTTGAAATGATTTTGAATAAATGATTTTAAACAAATAAAAACTCTCGAAGTTAGAGTCTTGAATTAAATTGAAATACCTTTGATGATGTGATCGATTACAATAGGAGAGTCCTAGGGTAGTCGAACTACGTGGACTTTGATACTTGCTAGGTGATACTAGTAAGTTACGTAGGCGCTAATAGGGCTCAAGTCCGCCCTAGGATGCCCGTAGGGTGTCCTAGGTTTTTAGGGTTTTGTTTGTATATATTTTTTATTATTAATATAACTAATATAGATAATGCATTTATATCACTATTTTTTGGTTGATTTAGATTATTTAGGATTGTTTGCATTAAGAATTTAAATAGCCCAAATAAATTAGAAGTCCTTTAATTAGGGCGAGGTGGGTGCCTACA
The DNA here is from genome assembly GCA_017140935.1 of Hamamelis virginiana. NCBI lineage: Eukaryota > Viridiplantae > Streptophyta > Magnoliopsida > Saxifragales > Hamamelidaceae > Hamamelis > Hamamelis virginiana. The sequence goes on from JAESVK010001165.1 coordinate 36,720, forward strand.
AGTGAAAGCTTGGAACCTTCCCACGTCGTAACCTAGCCCCCGGATCCAACTCTGGTTCAAAGACTGTCTTTTCATTGAAAATGGAGTTTGTTTTGTTTTGATTTAAAAAAAATAAAACATTTTCATGGTTTCCTTATTCCTTAAAAATAAGGTGGCGACTCCTTTGTTTTGTTCGATTTCTAAACCCCCCTAATCACATCGCCCGGTGATGATGTGGACACCACCCAAGCCCTGCCACGAGGCTGGTCCACACCCTATTGCACACTCACTTATCTTCATGTATAAATTACTAAAGCCAATAAGTATCGATTACATCCTCCTGATAAAAGGTGTATAAGATACTATCAAACTCTAGTAATTCATACATAAGATAACCAGTGGTGTCTCAGGTATGAGGATTACAATTGTGACTATACACATGAGCAGCTTTTGACATTCAAATACATTTCCATAAGTTGTACTCATATTGGCCACGTTTAGTGTACTTGTTCTCTAACAAGCACCCACAGGTTTACTATAGTGTCTCTTGTAGATGGCTTGAGACTCACCATCCCCCATAGGAGATAGTATAACCTGAGCTAATCTTAACAGTTTATTATCGCCTAAATAAATAAACCAATGATGAGGAAAATATCTAGAATAGATGTACTTGAGAATTGTATGTCTCTTTATCTCAACACTTGAGATACAATTCTCTATCATACTATTCAAGGACATTATCATGAACAGTTATAAATAACACAAGTTTACATGATAATAAAAGCCATTTCATTAATGAATAATGTTTCATACATGAATATAAATGAAATATAAGTTCCCTAAATACAACCTAACAATTGGTTTAGGACATACTTCTAACAATCTCCCACTTGCACCAAATCCAATTAGTGACGTATCTCATACCCATCTTCTCAAGATGCTGTTCCAAGGTCTTCAGGGTAAGAGCCTTGGTAAGTAGGTCTGCAAGGTTATCCTTAGATGCTACTCTCTGCATAATGATATCTTCTCTTTCAATGATTTCTCGAATTATGTGGAAGCGTCGTTCTATATGTTTAGATTTCTGATGAGATATTGGTTCCTTGGCCTGAGCAATGGCCCTATTATTGTCACAATACAAAGGTATAAGTGACTCAAAGGATGGAACCACTCCGAGTTCTGTAATGAACTTCTTGATCCAAACAGCTTCCTTGGCAGCTTCAGAGGCGGCTATATACTCAGCTTCTATAGTGGAATCTGCTGTAATAGGCTGCTTACAGCTCTTCCAACTAAACACTCCACCATTTAAGGTGAACAAATATCCTAAGGTGGACTTTTTATCATTAATGTTTGATTGAAAGTCCGAGTCAGTGAAACCATCAACTTTAAGCTCATCTCCTCCATAGACAAGAATAGTTATTCTCAAGTACTTAAGGATACTGTTGACTGCCCGCCAGTGTAGCTTACCCGGGTTAGACTGATATCTACTGACAAGGCTTACAGCATGACTGATATCAGGTCTGGTAGATAGCATAGCATACATAAGACTCCCCACAGCTGATGCATAAGGGATCTTACTCATATGCTCTCTCTCCCAATCTGTCTTGTAAGACATATCCTTGGAAAGATGAATTCTATGTCTAAAGGGAAGCAAACCCCTTTTGGAACTCTCCATACTAAACCTCTTCAATATTTTATCTATGTACATGGATTGTGAGAGACCAAGCAACCTCTTAGATCTATCTCTATAGATCATTATACCCAGTATGTAGGTTGCTTCTCCCAAATCCTTCATGGAGAAGTTATTTGAATGCCAAAGTTTTACAGATGAGATCATTCTTGTATCATTCCCAATGATAAGGATATCGTCCACATATAGGACAAGAAAAGTGACTGCACTCCCACTAACCTTCTTATACACACATGGTTCATCCATATTCTGAATAAAGCCAAACGATTTAACCGCTTCGTTGAATCGAATATTCCAACTTCGAGAAGCTTGCTTTAGTCCATAAATGGACCGCTGTAGTTTGCACACCTTGTGGTCCTCACCACTGGATATGAAGCCCTTAGGCTATTCCATATAAGGATCTTCCTCAATGTTTCCATTAAGGAAAGCGGTCTTTACATTCATTTGACATATCTCATAGTCATAATGTGTTGCTATAGCTAGCAAGATCCTAATGGATTTTAGCATAGCTACTAGTGAAAAGGTATCCTCATAATCAACACCTTCTTTCTGATTATACCCTTTTGCCACTAGCCTAGCTTTGTAGGTCTCTACATTTTCATCCGAGCATATCTTTCTTTTGTAAATCCATTTACAGCCTATAGGTACTATACCTTCAGGTGGATTTACTAAAGTCCAGACTTCATTGGAATACATTAAATCCATTTCAGATTTCATGGCCTCTTGCCATTTTTTTGAGTCGATGTCCAACATCGCTCCTTCATAAGTGGTAGGATCATCTGGATGTTCCTTGTCGCCAAGTAACAATTCCTCACTGAAATCATAGAGATATCCATATCTCACTGGAGGAGCAAATATTCTACCAGATTTATGAAGTGGTGGTGTAATAGTAGGTACTACCTCAACAGGAGCAGGTGTGGTATCAGTGTTGGTCTGCGTACTCTCGAATAATTCCTCGAGATCTATCACTTGACCTTTGCCTCCTTCTTGTATGAAATCTCTTTCAAGAAAAACAGCAAACTTACTAACAAAGACTTTCTCTTCGCTAGTGTGATAGAAGTAGTACCCCAAATATTCTTTTGGGTACCCTACAAACCTACACTTGTCAACCTAGCTTCTAGTTTTGTTGCATTTTGGTTCTTAACATATGCAACGCAACCCCAAACCCTTAGATGCCTCAGGCTTGGTTTCTTCCCATACCATATCTCATAGGGTGTCTTAGGGACAGATTTGGAAGGAACTCAGTTCAATAAATAAGTGGTTGTCTCTAATGCATATCCCCAAAAGGATATTGGCATATCAATGCAACTCAACATCAATCGTACCATGTCCATCAAAGTACGATTTCTCCTTTCAGATACACCATTCAGCTGAGGTGTACCAGGAGGAGTCCACTGTGATAATATGCCAACCTCAGTAAGATGATCCAAAAACTCAGTGGTTAAGTATTCTCCTCCTCGATCTGATCGAAAAGCTTTAATACTCTTGTCAGTTTGTTTCTCCACTTCAGCTCTGTATTCCTTGAACTTTTCAAAGGATTCAGATTTGTGTTTCATAAGATACACGGTACCTAACCGTGAGTGATCATCGGTAAAGGTAATGAAGTAGGTGAAACCACCTCTGGCAACCTTATTTAAAGGTCTACATACATCATAATGTATTAGTCCTAGTATGTCCCCTGCCCTCTCATTGTGACCAGTAAAGGGCGATTTGGTCATTTTACCCATGAAACAAGATTCACAAGTAGGTAAGGGTACAAGTACATATGAGTCCAGTTGCCCATCCTTACCTAACTTGTCGATCCTCTCTTCACTAATTAATATGACTTAATCTCAAATGCCATACATAGGTTGAGTCTTTCTCATCTCGAGGTCTTTTATGCCTTTTATTATGTCTATTCTCTAAGCAGTTTACACTACCATCCATGTTTAAGAAATATAAACCATTTAGATATATGCCAGAACCAACAGGTTTATTCCCAATAGAAATAGTACAACTATCCCTATTTAAAACAAATTCATAACCAGAACAAGTTAAGGATGAAACTGAAACAATGTTCCTTACTATTCCTGGCATAAATAAACAGTTCTCTAGTTTAATAACATGTCCAGATGGAAGATTTAAGTCACAAGTTCTAACAGCTAATGCAGCAGCACTTGCTCCATTTCCCACTCGAAGGGTAACTCGATATTGACTTAATTTTATGCTTTCTCTTAGTTCTTCAATATTTTTACATATATAAGAACTAGACCCGGTATCTAATACCCAAGAGGTAGCATCACTTAGTGATAGATAGTATCCTGAATTAGGAACACTTCCCAATTCTTCAAGCCTCTTATTATTACAAAGTTCAGTCAAACAGTAGTCATGATCTTTTTCAGATATTTGTTTAAGTAAAGCCATTACAATATCTACAAAAGTAAGTAATAGATAATTAATATATTTCATTTAATACCATAATAACTTGGTCTTTAGTTTTATGGTGTCTCCCACTATTTTATCAAATCTCATACACCCTCTATAGGATTCGAGAATTCAACATAGAATTCTTAATGGGGATTGGGGTCCCATTGGAACTAGTGGACATCACATAATAGGTTCTTGGACCACTAATCCAAAGGGGTGGATAATTCTTTACCCAATGCTTCTCAAGCAAATTTCAACCTTCCTTTAGCCTCTAAATTGTAGTATCCTCACATAATAGGTTCTTGGATAGTGCTCTTTAGTTAAATCACATCCACCCTTCACATGAGTATGGTCAATTGAATGTTCCACCCCTCACATAATAGGTTCTTGGAGTGTACCATTATCGCATCTCATGATATCCAATATGCAACAAAGCAATATGAATCCTCAGGATGAATGGGCTCCCGCATATCTGCAGCCGAACACATCCACCATAAGAATCCACCTACTTTATAATGGTGGGAGGCTAGGATAAAACACTCGTATGCCTCTTCCTTAAAATTTAATTTTGAAAACGAGGGGTTCTAAGGTCTCATCAGATTAAACATACATCGCATGCATACATATATCACATATATAAATTTATTAACCATTCTTTATTATTAGTACTTTAATGATACTCCCATTGTCCATTAAGAAAGGGAACACTATCATTAAAGACATATAATAATATGGTTAATGGGCTCCTAAAACATACATCTAACATATATATGGGCCTTATGGAAAGTTAATGGACTTTTAAGGTTGGGCCCAACTAGAGCCATTAATTGAGCCCTAAGTTTAATGTGGGTAGTGTGATCGCAATTTTAGCCTGTAACTATTACATAAAAGAAAAGAGCTTCTCAAGGTCTTCTCTTTGTTCTTCCACTGCTCCATGCATCCTCGGGTCCACCACGTACTTTCTCGATCTTCAATGTACAATTACAATAAACAAAGAAAGTGTATAAAGGAATAGGGGAATACATTTGAGAGGAAAGGGAGAAGGCATGCAAGCCTTAATTAAAATTACATCACCAATAATTTAAAAAACTTTAAATTACAACCCATAAAAGAAAACACATCTCATACGGCCAATCACATCTCATTTAATTGGTCTTTAAGTCCATAACCTTCCATTTTTAATTTAAACAATCTCATCGCATAAATTAAAGTAATAAAGGAACAAGTAATAAATGGCAATGGCATATATTTAAGATATGTTTTATTCTATTTGTCATCCCATGAAAATAGATTCCATTTTTAATCACATTAAAAATAAGTAACATTTTACTTTTTGTGTTTACATAAAATTCTAAGAATCAGCCCCTGTTTTGTAATAATAATTTACCCTATTTAAAACAACTTTTAAAAATCAAGAACACTTCATTTCCCTAGGATTTTCAGTGTTCTTTGCAATGGTATGGGTCTCGTTAAGTGATTCCAACGTTTGATATCACTTTAAAGCGTTTTGCGACTGTTACTCCAAATCGTGACAGATTTGAGTATCGATCACAAAATGCTTAGTGCGGCTATTTAAGGTCAAAATAAATCATGGGAACTCTTCCTACATTTAGTTAAGACCTTATATTAGTGAAGTAGATAAGTGGCGTATTGTAAAAATCATTAGAAACTATTTTTAATGATTTTACAACTTGGTACTAGTTGCTGCCCAGAAAAAAACAGCAACCTATTTTGAGTTTATAAAATTTATAAATCGATTCTTATCAATATATTTTCATGTTCTAACACTTAGGACACTTCAATATATCAATGTAGATGACCCCCATGCATTTTAATCAAATTAAAAAACTAAAACAACTCTTGTTTAATTCCAAAATCCCAATATGGCAATTAGGGTTTTACAAAACCTAATTTCACTTTTTGTTCTTATTTCTTTACATTTAATTTTCAAAATGTTTTGAAATAATTTTATTCAGAAAAACATTTAATAAATCAAATATGTAAAGAAGATAAAACAAAAACCAAGGCCATCTAGTGGCCGTGACACACTAGGGTTCCAAACCCTAGTGTGGTCGTGACTCACTATGGAGTGTTTGGGTTTGGGTTTTTTCTTATTTTGATGGCATACAATATCCCATATCATGAACCAATCAAAATAATAATAGGATTAATTAAAACCTATTTAGAGTCATCATATAATAAATTTTCTAATTTGACAAGGATTCTTTATTCCCACAATCCTTGACAATCAAGAGTGCAAAATTAGAATCTTTTTTGAATTAGGAAACTTACCTTATCATCATTAGAGTTTCGTAAACTCTAAATTGCAGCCATTAATTAAATTAATTAAACATGTTAATGAATCATAATTATCCTAATTAATAACACATGTCAATTAGGAGAGAGACCATCAAATAGGAAACTAGTTGAATTAATCAACTCCTAGTCTTACTAGGTTTCCTATTATGACTAGGGTTACTAAAAATGATGGAGACTCATCATCAATTAATCATGGCCATTCATATTAGAGTTTCTAAAACTTTGGATGGTCAAGATTAATTAGGGTCACAAACCCTAAGCTCATCACCACACTAGTAGCTGTCACCCTAGCTCACCATGGCCACCATGGCCGTACCTTGTTAGGATTATTGCCCATGGCCGAATTGCATTAGGGTGGAAAACCCTAGATGCAGCCCCTTATTATCATCCATTATCATGGTTTCACAAACCTTGATTAGCAAATTATAATAAAACAAAACAAAAACTACAAGAAGGGTTCAAGAACCCTAGGGCCGAATTCATCATTGTGACTTTCTCAAAATCCCAATTAATTAAAACACATTTTAATATATATATATATATATGCCAAGCTATGCCATTCATGATTCGAATCATGGTTTGAGTTGGCTCTGATACCACTGAAAGAATGCCGATTAGAAACGCAGCGGAAGGTGAAAAATAAAACTTTTTCATGGCATTCATCCATAAGATGTTCTCAAACGATGAATCGAATCCAAATTTAAATAAAAACAATAAATAAAGCTTACTTGATGTTCCTTTGATGGTTGTCCACGCAAAACCTCGACCTCCAAAAGTATGGAAGCCTCCAATGAAAGTTCACATGAACACAAGACTCCTTGAACCCCTTGTATCTTCACAACCCTTGTGAGAGAATGCAAGCTAGAGAGGGAAGAGAGGAGGATGGCTAGGAGGGAGGCACACTCAAGAGTGGCCGGGCCTAGGGCTTTTCCCTTTTATTTATAATCCTCTCCTCTTTTAATGATGTTTGGTTACAAGTGCTAGCTTGACCAAACATCATTTAGTTTAGTAATGTCCTTGTTGTTTATACTCTTAATCCCTTTAATTATTAACTTTTAATGACAAGGATTAAGCTTATATAAATTAGAATATTCCCCTCCCACAAATTCAAGAAGATCACTTATGCCCTTATGTGTGTAACCCATTGGGTTCACCCAAACCTAGTAATGACAGGGAACATCTCAATGTTTTCCAAAATTGATACTTTATATTTTTGGTTCGATTGGACCAATTCAAATTTTAACCTCAATGATAACACTTATCATTAGGCTTTCACTAGTCATGAGTGGCGTCTAGCATGTGTCATGACAAGCCCTAAGTGTGGGTGAATATACCTGTATAAATGAACCCTTCGTGTAACAGATAATCCTTCACCAATCAATGTCATGATTAAGTTAGTTTGGTATGGATTCATGTCAAACCCTAACTTAATCATGTGTTAGTAATTCACCAAAATATAAACTCAATTAGGTTAACCCATGAAAACATTTTTCCTTGGTTACCTTCTGCTTTAGCCAAAGACTTTATTGAGTTATTATCTGTTAATTAACATTGACGTTCTCCCTTTGATATTAAGGGTGGTGATCCCCTATTGCACACTCACTTATCTTCATGTATAACTTACTAAAGCCAATAAGTATCGATTACATCCTCTTGATAAAGGGTGTACAAAATACTATCAAACTCTAGTAATTCATACATAAGATAACCAGTGGTGTC
>JAESVK010001165.1:44839-79176 GCA_017140935.1 Hamamelis virginiana
ATACTATCAAACTCTAGTAATTCATACATAAGATAACCAGTGGTGTCTCAGGTATGAGGATTACAATTGTGACTATACACATGAGCAGCTTTTGACATTCAAATTCATTTCCATAAGATGAACTCATATTGGTCACGTTCAGTGTACTTGTTCTCTAACAAGCACTCACAGGTTTACTAGAGTGTCTCTACAAAGATGGCTTGAGACTCACCATTCTCCATAGGAGAAAGTATAACATGAGCTAATCTTAACGGTTTATTATCGCCCAAATAAATAAACCAATGATCAGGAACATATCTAGAATAGATGTACTTGAGAATTGTATGTCTCTTTATCTCAACACTTGAGATACAATTCTCTATTATACTATTCAAGGACATTATCATGAATAGTTATAAATAACACAAGTTTACATGATAATAAAAGTCATTTCATTAATGAATAATGTTTCATACATGAATATAAATGAAGTATAAATTCCCTAAATACAACCTAATAATTGGTTTAGGGCATACTTATAACAATAAGATCATAAGTAAATAACTAACATAGCATAAAACAGTGTAACAGCAGTATCCATATTTAATTATCAATTATTCTTAATATTGGTTTGCATTACAAAATTAGGGTATCGATCCTATGATCTGTGGGTCATGGACCCACTATGCTTCCACTGCGTACTCTAACTTAAAACGTACCCTAAATAAGTCTAAGGATTAGTCCTAGGTCGAAGGAATAATTTCCTTATAAATTTTAAGATATTTGATAATTAATTTTTCCCAAAAAATCCTTATTTTGCTTCCGAAATTTACAGAAAAATAATGGAGCGTTCTTGGTCCCATTTTAAATCATTAACTGTAAGAACATTTATAAAATTGTTTCAGGCAAAAAATTTTAGAAAAACATAGGTTTTGAGTCAAAATTTTCACTTTTAAAAGTGACCGTAACTTTAAAAATTACCCTAGAATTACTCAATGACCAAACACACCCCAAACCACCTCAAACATACTTAAATTTAAAAATAAAAAAATAAAAAAAAATTGGGGACACGTGGCAGGGACACGCGCCCTCACACGCCACCACCTGCGCGTGGGGGGTTGATTCCCTGCACTGTTCATCTTCTTCTCATTTTTCCCCTATTTTTGCAAAACTTCAAAGCTTCGATTCTCCCTCTACAAAACTCCAAATTTGATGAAACCACTTTCTAAAAATCCCTAAAATCACTCTACAACATATCCAAAATTTGGACCTTTTCGGATTAATCTCTATTTTCTGGGGATTTTTCTCTCCTACGGCTTCAAAAATTCACCAAAAATAAAATATTAATGGGAAAATTATGAAACCACCATGGAAAATGGTTGAACTTCTAGTATCTAGGAAAAATAGTGAGAGCCTCCAGTAGGTCGTTTTGAGCATAAAATGAAAAATACCCCTTGCTTCCACCATTAAAGCTTCAAAGAAGCTTTCTCTCTCTAGAAATTCTCACTCTACCGTACATATTCGGACTTGTGCTCACTAGGGTATCTTAATATGACCAAGATGAGAATGTTTATGGCCATATGGGGTTCCTAATCTCCACGTTTTACCAGCATGAATTTCACATAAAATGATAAATTTCACGAACTTTGTGAGAGCTTTGAGGGCTTGCAATGGCTCTCAAAACTCCACATTTTCTTTCAAAATCATCATGGGGTATGTAAGGTAGAAGAACCTTACCTTGGTTTTGAGTTTGGTGAAGATTCAAGCTTCCAGAAGTCCCCTTCTTCTTCTACCCGAAAATGGCTTTCTTCCTTCTATTTCTTCTCTCTCTTTCTCTCTTTCCTTCTCTTCTCAGCTCTGATTTCCCTTTTCTTTTTGCTCTAACTGAACTTCTCTCTCTCTCTCTCTCTCTCTTCTATCTCTCTCTCTCTCCTAAAAATATCAGCCTTGCCATGCACTGTGCTAGGGCAACTTCTCCATGCCAAGAATAGTGTCTCAAGGACACACCAAACAAGCCTCCCACGTCTCTCATGTTGGCTGAATTTGGGGAGAGCTATCTCATGAAAAATTGTGTGTACCAATGGTGCACACTAAGCTCGTGCACCTCTCCTCAATAAAGGCCACATGGCACACTCTAGGCCCAATGACAATCCGCCATGTGTGCAACAAGAATAAATAAAAATACTAACAACAAATATTATATAAAAAAAATGCTTTAGAAAATTTTGGGGTCTCACAGGGACCCCCTTCTTTTTTATCTTCTTTAGAGCAACTTCAATACGAACTCAAACTTTTCCTCAAATTCAAATTTGGGTAAAAAAATGCCAAAAACTCTTCTCCAACCTTACTCAATCCTATACCAAATTTGAGTTTTACTCAAACTCAAACCCAAACTGAGTTCTAACTCAAATATTTGAGTAAATCAAAATATGACCGTTGGAAGAAAAGTACTTTCCTCCTCCTTCCATGGCTACCTCTTCCACGCACCAGCCATGGCTACCCAAGTGCAAATTCCGGTCACAGCAGCCATGCGAAGCTAGTTCTCCCCAGCGAAGCTCTCTGTCTCTCCCCGTTGAAGCGCTCTCTCTCTCTCTATCTATCTATCTCTCTCCCCCCTGTAGAACACCATGCGGCCTGCGCTATACCTGCAATTCTGCAACAGAGAATATAAAATAGAGAGGAAAGAAGGCTGAGGAGTTTTTTAGATGAGAAAAATATAATTATTAAAAAGATTTGAGTACAAATTTGAGTAAATGATTGGAGAGCTCCATGTCAAATGGAGATTTTTACTCAATTTAAATAAAAGTATGAGTATATGATTGGAGATGGTCTTATATCTTTGCTATTTTTTTGAATGAGATGAATTATTTCCCTCATCCGCATTGCAAAGTTTCCACAAGTATTAAATGAGGTGGGGCATCCACCAATCTTACAAAGTTCACAATAAAATATGTTTTTTTTCATAAGTTTTTAATTTAAAAAAAAAAACTAATACCCTCATTTTTTTTTTTGTTGATAATCATAAGTACTAGCAGGGCCGGCCCTGGGCTTTGGGTGGCTTGAAGCGGCTACCTAAAAGGGGGCTCCTCTACATGTAAACTCTAAAAAAAATTTGCATCTTAATTACTACGTTATAGATTTTAGTTTCTTATAAAACAATATCTATTATAGCATATTATAGTAGGGAAAATAATTAAATAGAAAAGGGTTTTCAATTGGCTCACCCCAAACCTCAACAGTACATCAACAAAAAAGAATTGCTTAATAGTAGAACAAACCATGTAAATGTTGTAGCTAACCAATATGATCTTTGTCCATTAACAAAATAGTATCTCCATCTTGTTCCACTGCATTCGGAAAAAAAAAAAAGCAAAAAAGAATAAAAAACCATTGTATCATGGAATTGCCAAAAAAAAAAAAAAACAATTCAAACATAAAACAATATATATTTTTTATAATTACCTAAAAAATAAACATGTCATTGAAATATTACTCTTCTTGCATTTGCACCCGCGAAGTCGGTAATCAAAGTAGCATAGTCAAGCTTTTTGGTCAAATCATCAATCTCAGGCACACTCTCAACTTCAATTGAACTAGAAGATTCTTTATATTTAGTGTTTACCAAAAACTTGTCAAGAGTCCCTTCTTGAGACTTGATAAATGCATCTAATTTTTTCCCTTTCAACTCTTTTTGATGGCCAAACTTATATTTTCTTTTAAGAGGCATGACTTATACGATCAAATGATGAATCTTACAATAACAAAATAATAAAATCAAATAAATTGTCTTCTTTGTTTAGTAATAAAAAAAAATCCTAAAATTTTAATTTAATTCCCAAATTAAAAGCCCTAAAATCTTATTTACAATAATCAATATCACTATATTAAAGCCCTAATTCATTGAATAATGAGATGTGTGGCTGTGTAGGTAGCTTTATTCTACAACTCATGTGTCATTTTATTATTATTTTTGCTTTTAAAAAATCCTATCCGCCAAGGCGCCAAGTCCAACTTTACTCTCTTTTTTTTTTTTTTTTCTTTTGTTCTACAAAGACTACAATAATGAGATGTGTGTGGCTGTGTGGGCAATTGGAAAGGGGCTGCAAGACTTATATAACAAACAAAAAAAATTGGGGCCTAAAGCGGCGGCTTTAAGGGCTTTAGCCCAGGGCCGGCCGCCCGGCCCTGAGTACTAGGTAAAAAATAAATAAAGAAAAGGAATGGGACTTTTAAAAAGATCATTTAAAAAAGGTAAATCTATCCCCTTAATAGATATTAAGGGAATAAGGATTTACTGTAGATCACTATTCATTGACAAGTTAAATTACCGTTTTACCCCAGTTAAATTACTGTTTTACCTCCAAACAAAGTTAAATTACCGTTTTACCCCAAACACATAAGCATATTAAGAGTTCAACTTCATCTTATGGTCATTACTTTACCTAAAATACCTCACTTTACCTATCCTAGTATGTATATATAGTCCATGGCTTTCTAATATTTCAAAGTTCATGTGTCTAACTACAAAAGAGTTCATGCAAGGTTTAACAAATTTAGAAGAATTGGAGATTGTAGGTTGTGGTGCGCTAACATCTTTATGGCAGAAAGAGGTGGGATTATTACAAAACCTCACTTCTCTTCATCATTTGGAAATCAGCAGGTGTTCCAAATTTGTTTCTCTACATATTTTTCTTTCTTATGTCTGTTGCTCTTAGCGTTTTGAAACAATGGTGTCATTCTTCATAATGAAATGTTTCGTGATTGAAGTGCCACTATGGGATTTTTATGTTACCTTAAAATTTAGTAATCTGAAAGGGATTTCCTGTTTTTAGAAATGAACTCTTTCAAATTCTCATCCTTCCCATAATTTGCAGGAAGCCAACTGGAAAAAATCTATTATTTAGAGAAGGCTCCTGAATTGGAAAGATCGAGTTGCTGCCTGCTGGTGTACTTTTTAGCTCCGATTTTGACAGAAATGGTAAACACGCTGTGGACTTAGAATAATAGAGCGGTGATCTAGAGGAAACTACAGTTGATGAATTAAAGAACATTGTGAGAATTATACAGGCAGAGGCGAAAAGGTTCCAAGCATGAGCTGATTATATATGCAAGAAAGAAGCTAAAGCCCTGAAACAAAGTCTAATCAAAAAATTGCTCATGGCTGAGGCCAGAGAGAATGAGAGAACATAAACTTGAACAACTGCAGGCTCTGAAAAGAATTCATTGGGAATACTTGGATATGAAGATGAGAATTAAAGCAGATAATAAAGTTTTTGTTATTTGATTGTCCCAAGAACAGGTATCATTTTGGATAATTGTACCTTTGCATGTGTTATGTTATGTGAAACCTCATTACTCTGGTTCAACATGTAGGCTTTGGGGTTTTGGATGAGGGTCTCCCCAGGGAAAAATACAATGTTCCTACTATCTAAAAAGAACCTTTTTTTTTTTTTTTTTTTTTGTCGTCGTCGTCGTCGTCCTGTGGTGCTATGTTAACCATAATTTATAATTTGTTATGACATATGAGGGTATATGTAATTTGTTAGCTGCTTCTCGTGTGTCCTCTTTTTTAGCTAGAGCATAGTGAATCAAGTGCGACTCATGGATGTACCTCAAATTGAGGAAATCATATGTAAATATTTTGAGTTGGGATTTTATTTCTTTGTTCTTTGATTCTTTCCTCATGATTGTTGTTGTGAGTGGTTGAAAAGCTATTTTCTTCTAGCATTGAGATTTGCACCTCCCCTCTGTTTTCTAAAATCTCATTCCTCTCCCTGACTTTTTACATATTATTACCAAGGCCCTTTTTTTTTTTTTTTCCTGGCCAATCAAATTTTGTTTTATTATTTCATAAGGGTACGTTAAATCAGACACAGATAAGTAAATCCCCGATCAAAATGGGACTAATTGATCAGGAAGAATCTATAGCCAAACAACAAAATCTTTCCACACTAAGAGCATGCTTAGCTAAATCATCTACAACTTGATTACGTATTCTAGATTCATTTTACTCAATCTAAAGAATAATCAGAACAAATTCACTAGAGTCATTTTACTCTTTTTTTTGTTTTGTTTTGTTTTGTTTTAAACATGCATTCTGAAGTCCCATAGTAAAAAATCCGAAATCATCATATTGAGTCCAATACTGTGAGATGTTAATGTTGTTCCTTATATAGAATTAGACTCCAAATAGGGTTTAAATGATGTTATAGTTGATATGGTATGACATGTCAGTCACCCATGCATATTTGCTAGGGGTGGCAAATGGGTGGGTATGGGTTGGGCCACAAAATGACCATTACCCATTTATGACCTATTTAACTAGTATCATGTCTTCACCCATTTAGACCCATGCCCATATATCATGGGTCGACCCGACCCGACACATCAACCCATATATCATGGGTCGACTCTTTTTTTTTTTTTTTTAAATGCATATACATGCCAACAAAAATAAAATAAAATAAAATTGCCGCATTTAACATATAAATCTTGTTTGAGATCTTTCTTCACGGGTCGACCCGACCCACCAACCCATATATAATGGGTCGACCCTTTTTTTTTCTTTTTTTTTTAATTAAAGCATATACACGGCAACAAAAAAATTTAAAATAAAATAAAATTGCCGTATTTAACAACAAAATTTAACATGTCATATTTAAATTCCCAACAAAAACTGTGTTCTTACAATTATTCAAAATGTCATAATTTTGCAGTAAATTTTTTCAAAAACCAATCGCTTGATCATCCTGATTTTTTGTAGGCATGACATTCATAAGATGAGTATTGTATCCAATGATTTTTTTTTTTTTTTAAATACATTCCCTACAGAAGCGCAGAATGCCAAAATATATAAAACTGAAGGTTTTTTAACATAAGGGCACACAACGGTCGATTTTTTTTTTCCACGTCTTCTGCAAGGTGGGGAAAAAATAAAGGATTTTAATTCGATAATATACCTCCTAATAATGAAATGAGATAAAATCATAACTTGAAAGTCTATGAAATCTTGACAATTTTTTTTAAAATACAAATGAAGTAATTTCATCAAGTGTATATGCTTGTTAATATAACCAAGTAGGCTAATTTTTCAAAAAAAGAGAAGATTTTAAAATTTGTCATTCTCTTAATAATAAATAAAATTTGTCATTTTGGGAGACACAGAAGCAGCTTTGTTGCGGTGCTTTTGTACAGCAACATTAGGAGAGCTCGAATGAGATTTGTACATAGAGAGAATTATTTTTGTTGAGAATTTAAATATGACATATTAATTTTATTGTTAAATGCAGCAATTTTATTTTATCTTATTTTTTGTTAGGGTGAATCTGCGAAGAAAAAAAAAATCGACCCATATATATGTGTTGGTGGGTCAGGTCGGCCCATGATACATGTGTTGGCGGGTCGGGTCGACCCATTATATATGGGTATGGGTATAGTTGTGTCAAGGCATGGTATTAGTTAAATGGGTAATGGTCATTTTGTGGCCCAACCCATACCCACCCCTAACCTTAGCCTTCCTTTTTCTTTAGGGGGTTGATCATTGACCCAACGGATACCCATTAATTACCCATTTATAAATGGGTTTTTAATAGGTGATCCATTTATTATCCATTTGTTTAAATGTATCTACCCATACCCATTAATATTAAGTAGGTATGAGGGGGTTAATAGGTATGGGTCCAATTTGCAACCCCTAATATTTGCTATGATAATGTCACATTAACTACTACATTTTTTAGTATGGGGGAGCATTTAGCGCAAGGGAGATGATCAATTTTAATGGATTGTTTACCCATAAGTCTTTTTTATATGTTTTGTTTATCCAAAAGCCTTCCCATCTAAAAAATGTAGTAGTTATTCTTGAAAAAGGCTAACACGAACGGGTCATAAGGAAAACAACCCCAAAAAGGTGGACCAAATATTGATTTTCTTCTTTACTTTAACAATTGAGTCCAGTAGGCCATATCATACTTTATTTTAAAAAGGTGGAAATGTCAAAATATAAAATTAATGAATTAGAAATGGTGTAAGTAAATAAAAAATAATAATAATTATCAGTGACGCTTTTAAAAGTCCTACTTAGTTAATTCCAATTAAAGCATGCCTTCAATTTAAAGACATATATTCATCCTAAATAATGGAGACATGGACCCACTAAGTTCACTAATTTTTCGCACCACTTTAATAATTGAGTGCAAGACTGTCGGTCATTGGTGCTCAACTTTTTCACATTTTTACTAAGCCATTGTTGTTGGTCCATCAACAGCAACCAGCCAACCTTGAGAATTATTCTGTAAGTTATTACAAAAAAAATCATCGAGGTCATCGCACAGGCCTTCATTCTGTTCTTTATTCTTGAGTTCCTTTGACAGATGTCATAGAGAAGGAGATCTGCAGTTATTCAAGTTTTATACCCTTCATTTTTATTGTTTTAATTGCAACATATTGACCCTTTGTCATTTTAATTTGTGACATTTAATTTGCTCCCTTTTATCAGTTAGCCCTTAATATTTGGTCATCAAACAGCCATGGGGATCCAAAGTTATATTTGGAAGTTGCTTTTAAACTTTCACACATGGTCGCTTTAGGATTTGGATCAGGTAGGTTCAAAACCAAATAAGGTAATTGATTTTTATAAAACTGATTTTAAACTAAACTAGTATGGTGTTATTTGGTTCACGTAGCTAGGCAACATTAAGAAATCATTATCAAAGTGGGCCTATTTGGCATTCAACATGAAGCAACATTCAAGTTTTTGTGCACTGCTCTGATTTAGTAGAGACAAGAGAGGAGACAGTCCGGGAAATGTTTAGCAAATCTCCGCAAATCCTATTAATTAACAATATACAAATCCAAACCCTGACTCAGCAAATCTCTAATCATAATTTCCATCAAAATAAAAGAGTAAGAAGAATATAAGATGAAGAAGAAGAAGACGAAATGTTGGCTGCCATAGGCTTTGGGACGAAGAAGAAGAAGTTTCAAAAGTGTATCCCAAATGATGTGGTCCATCTTTATTGCAGGTGTCCTTTTTTCTTATTTGGTTTTTAAGAAACCCAAGGGGGGAAAGTGGAACAACTACGGCCAGCTTTTGGGTTAAAATTAATTAGCACAATAAAAAACCTAATAGTAGGCATGTCCGTAGTTACCAAACTGGGTTTATATGTTTCGGGCCCATATATAGTGTACACTGTAAAACCGGTTTTTTATTTTCCAAACACCCCCACTCTAAGCGGGCCATGTAACAATTTTCCAATGCCCACCATCACTTTGGCATTGTAAATGGTGAATAATTCAGATATAATTTTGCTAAGTAGCTTTGTAGTTGTTTGAATAAGAGTGCCCTGTGAACAGCTGGGTTAATCCAACCGGTCAGAGTTGATAACTCTCATCTAAGAGTTCATGAGTTCAAATCTTGCCTTTGACGAATTTATGGTGGTTTGCTTTAAGTGGTGGACTTGTATCCCCACACACCCCACAAATCCCCATTAATGAATTATAAGCAATATTTTAAATTAGAAATTGGTAATTTTATTTTTAAAGAATATTAAGAGGCTAGAACAGCCCCAGGCTGTAAGGAGTCCAATTGAGATTTCGAGTCATATGTCATTAAATCATAATTCTGATGATGTAATTTTGGCGCATTGCTTTGTAGTTGTATGATAAGAGTGGCAGTAGTAATGCTTTTACAAGAAATATATGCATTGGTTAGTGCCTTCATTTCATATCTCAATTATAGGGAGTTAGAGAGAAAAACTTTTAGACAATAATAGTATTTTTTGTGGAATAGCTTGTCTCAATTTTAAAATTACACGTGGCCATTAGGACATTTCAAACCGTACATACATTCATTATCATGTCTATGTTCGATCATTTTAATTTCATATATGAATGCTGAAAAAGAAACTTGGATCCAACAGCTAGAGCATCCAATTTTCGATCCAAGTTTAAATATATTTTTTGGGTGAATCCAAAATCAGCCATATTACAAATGGAGATTGAGATGAAAAAAATTGATTATATAAGTCAAAAATAATTAAATCGGAGATGCTTTTAAAAGTCCCCCATTAATTAATTCATATACATGATCCTAATGGACCCACTAAGTTTTCTCACCACTTAAATAATTGAGTGCAAGACTCGTTGGTCGTCGGCAGTGCATTTTCACATGTTCATTTGAGAAATTGCCCCACATAGCCTGCCCCACCACTGAGCCACTGTAATTGGTCCTTCAACGACAACCACTCACAATTAACCACTGGGAATCATTGAAAAAAAAAAAAAAAAAAATCATTCTGCTGTTGATTTTCATAGTGTTATTCTTGAGTTCATTTCTCACAACAGGGGTAGATCGAAAACATGGCGGAGATCTTTCTATCTGCAGGTATGGACGCGTTAGTCGAGAAGTTGCTCTCCCCGGAACGCTTTATCAACTACTTTGTGCAGCGCGAGGGAGTCGAAACTGCCGTGAAGAAGTGGAAGCATATGCTCATCAAAATTCAAGCGGTGCTTAGTGATGCAGAGGAGAAGCAGATAACCGAATCGGCCATCAAAATTTGGCTGAACGAACTCCGAGATTTGGCTTATGATGTTGAGGACGTATTGGATGAATTTGCCACCGAAGCTTTGCACCGTAAGTTGATGGAGAAACCTCAAGCAAGCACAAGTAAGTTACGAAGCCTCATCCCAACTTGTTGTACTAGTTTCAAACCAAGTGCTGTTATCTTTAATTTTAACATGGAGTCCAAGATAAAGGAGATCACTTCTAGATTACAAGAAATTGAGGAACAAATTGGTACCCTGGGGTTGAGAAAGATTACTGGAGGGGCTTCTAACAGAACAAAAGAAAGACGGGCCAGCCAGCTGACTTCTTCACTACCGGAAACTCATGTTTATGGCAGGGAAAAAGATAAAGAGGCAATTCTTGAACTGTTGTTGGGAGGTGAAGCAAGTGATGGTGGATTATGTGTGATCCCTATAATTGGTATGGGGGGTCTCGGTAAAACAACTCTCGCTCAGCTTCTCTACAATGATGCCAAGGTGAATACTTATTTTGATACGAAAGCATGGGTTTGTGTTTCTGAACAATTCGATCTCATTCGGATAACGAAACAAATGCTTGGAAAATTCGGTTCGCAGCCTTCTAATGCGGATGATTTAGATTCACTTCAAGTGAGTTTGAAGAAAGAACTCTTCAAAAAGAAATTTCTGCTCGTCTTGGATGATGTTTGGCATGAGGATTATGAGGACTGGACAAAGCTATGCAGGCCTCTCAAAGCAGGAGCTCCAGGAAGTAAAATTATTGTCACAACTCGCAATCAAGGTGTTTCAAAAACAGTGCATACTGTTCTGCCTTACTCTTTGAGAGAATTATCCGATGATGAGTGTTCGTCTGTGTTTGCCCAACATGCATTGGGATCAAGAGGCTTCGATTCATGTCCAGACTTAAGACAAACAGGTGAGGAATTAGCGAAAAGGTGTAAGGGCTTGCCTTTAGCTGCGAAGGCCCTTGGAGGCTCCTTGCACAGTGACGTAGACCTCAAAAAATGGGAAGATGTGTTAAATAGTAAGATATGGGAAGAGGATTGCAATATTATTCCAGCTTTGAGGTTGAGCTACTATCATCTGCCTCCACACTTGAAGCAATGTTTTGCTTACTGCTCAATACTCCCAAAGGACTATGAATTTGAGGAGGAAGATATAGTCCGATTGTGGATGGCGGTAGGTTTGGTGCAACAACAGAGCCAAAGTGAGCAAATAGAAGAAATGGAAGATGCAGGGAGTAAGTATTTTCATGATCTATTGTCGAGGTCATTCTTTCAACTATCAAATCAATCGCGGTATGTAATTCACGATCTCATCAAAGATCTAGCTCAATGGGTAGCAGGAGAAACATGTTTTAGGTTGGAGGGTCAAAAGCAAAGCGGCATTTCCGAAAATGCTCGTTATTCATCTTATGTTGGTAGCCGTTATGACGGGAAAAAAAAATTTGAAGCCTTAAATCAAGTTAAGAAGCTACGAACTTTCCTATCGTTGAAGACACCACATTTCTCCTTCTTAAGTAGTTATGTTCCTCTCAGTTTGTTGCCGGAGTTAAGATGCTTAAGGGTGCTGTCTCTGAGAAATTACCAAATTAATGAGTTACCAGATTCGCTATGTGATTTGAAACATCTACGGTACCTCGATTTATCTGGGAGTAGCATTGTTAGTTTACCTGAATCAACAAGCACTCTCTACAATTTACAGACATTGATATTAAAAGATTGTTCCCGTCTCAAGAAATTGCCGACAAAAATGGAGAATATAATCAATCTTCATATTCTCGATTTCACAAATGCAAGTTCAATAGAAGAGATGCCACCACGAGTAGGTAAATTGACAAGTCTTCGAAAGTTGTCGAATTTTATTGTGGGCGATGATAGTGGATCTAGGCTAAGAGAATTGATGAACTTAAAGCACCTTCGGGGGACACTCTGCATTTCAAGGCTGGAGAATGTGACTGATGCTCGAGATGTGAGGGAGGCTTGTTTAAAGGACAAGCAGGACCTCAATGGGTTAACAATGGGATGGAGTTCTGAATTTAAAGATTCAAGAAATGAAGAGGCTGAAAAAGAAGTGCTCGACATGTTACAACCTCATAAGAAGTTGAAAGAGCTCACCATCGAGCGGTATTATGGTATAATATTTCCAACTTGGGTAGGAGATTCTTCTTTTTCTAATATGGTACTCGTGAGGTTAGAAAGATGTTTAAAATGCACATCTCTGCCACCACTCGGGCAGCTACGCTCTCTCAAAGATCTTTTCATTCAGGGAATGAGTGGAGTGACTACCGTGGGTATTGAGTTCTATGGGAAGAGTTTGCCAAAGCCATTTCCATTATTAGAGACTTTAAGTTTCGAGGAGATGCCAGAATGGAAGGACTGGTTTCCTTTCGGAGTTGATGGGCATATTGAAGTTGTATTCTCTAGCCTAAAAAAGCTTTCTATTAGAAGCTGTCCCAAATTGCTGGGAAGCCTACCCAGCCATCTTCCTTCCTTGGAAGTACTCATTATCAGGGGAAGATGTGATCAACTAACGGTTTCAATTTCAAGCTTCCCAAAGCTTTGCAACTTAGACATCTGGGGATGCAAAGAGGTGCAGTACAGGAGCACGGAAGGCCTCAGCGCATTAAAGTCCATGGTTCTTTCTAATATTTCAAAGTTCGCGTGTCTAACTAGACAAGAGTTCATGCAAGGTTTAATAAATTTAGAAGACTTGAAGATTGAAGGTTGTGGTGAGCTGATGTTTTTGTGGCAGAAAGAGGTGGGATTATTACAAAACCTCACTTCTCTTCGTCATTTGAAAATCAATAGCTGTCCCAAATTTGTTTCGTTAGTGGCAAAAGAAGAAGAAGAGCTTCAGCAACAGCAGCAGGGGTTGCGTTGTAGTAGACTTGAATCTCTAGAAATATATAAATGTAAGAATCTTGAGAAGCTACAAGGTTTGCACAGCCTCAAATCCCTTAAAAAGCTGAGAATCGCAGATTGTCCTAAATTTGTTTCGTTAGTGGCAAAAGAAGAAGAAGAAGAGCTTCAGCAACAGCAACAGCAACAGGGGTTGCCTTGTAGTAGACTCGAATCTCTAGAAGTATTTGATTGTAAGAATCTTGAGAAGCTACAAGGTTTGCACAGCCTCACATCCCTTAAAAAGTTGATAATTGAGAGGTGTCCGAGACTCGTGTCAGTTTTGGAGACTGGATTGATGCACTCTCCTGACTATGCGTTTCTTGAAGAATTGGAGATTAGAAGATGTGATTCCCTCACGACCTTATCATCAAGAGGTGAGCTACCCGCTTCACTTAAACTCCTTCGTATTTGGAATTGTCCAAAGCTGAGGTCTGTAGCAGATAGGTTGCACAACAACACGTCTCTTGAAGATATTTGGATAAGGTATTGTGAAAGCCTTATATCCTTACCCGAAGACTTGCAAAACCTCAACCATCTCTCTCAATTTTGCATAGAAGGGTGCCCAAATTTAGTTTCCTTTCCGAATGGAGGGTGTTCTGCCGCCAACTTGATGTATTTTTGGATTTGGGACTGTATCAAAGTCGATGCCCTGCCCGATTTCGCTTCTCTTAAAGAAATGATTATATGTAATTGTCCAGCCATGGTATGCTTTCCAAAAGACTGGGGTTTCCTCACCAACCTAACATCACTTGATATAAAAAATCTCAAGATGTGGAAGTCCTTGATTGAGTGGGGTTTGCACAGACTCACCTCTCTTCAAGAGCTCAAAATTGAAGAAGTATGTCCAGATATGGTGTCGTTTCCAGATGAGGAGAAGGGGATGATTCTGCCCACCTCTCTAACCCACTTGTTGCTTGCAAATTCCCCGAATCTTGAATACCTATCCTACAAAGGGTTTCAAAACCTTACCTCTCTTGAAAGCATGTCAATCTACAATTGCCCTAAGCTCCAATCCTTTCCAGAGGAGGGGCTGCCTCCCTCACTTTTGCGACTATATATCACGATGTGTCCTCTGCTAAAACAACAGTGTAAAAAGGATCGCGAACTAGATTGGCCCAAGATTTCCCTCATCCCTTACGTTGAGATAGATGGCAGGTTCATCTATGACCCAGAGGAGCAGCAGGAATGAATTTAGTTTGATGTCACAAAAATATAATGGCAGAGATATATTGTCCCTTGTTCCCTGCTTTTATTCATTCAAACCCAAGTCCCAGGTACGTCAATCTTAAAAAACACAACCATTATTTACTTTCTCATTACCTTTTTCAAATTTTTTTAATGATTGATAACTGAATTCATTAATGTTGTTTGATCATGTAGACAGCACAACAAAAGAAAGTTGAGAGGCACAGAGGATATGTGAGCGAGAGCCAAGATGAAATCTTTGGAGACTAGAATGTCATCCAACAAAATGGTAATTAAATGATAAATTAATACCAGACCCCAATTTGTTTCTCTCTTTATTTTCTAATTAAATTAAATATCATTCTATATATATTTGTATGTATGTATAATTCTGCGGAGTGGCTAAGCGTCCTTATCATTTTTTTTTTTCTTCATTTTTTTGCCATTTCTTCTTCTTCTCTGCTTTTGCAATGTATTTGGTTCACTAGCATGTGAATGTGCTGGGGCTAAAGAACTGATGATGTGGATCATGATGCATGATTAGTTATTATTTAATTCTATTTTTAGTTAGGTTATTTTATTTGGTTGTAATTTCTTTTTATTGGTTTCCTTGTGGAAGTAGGATTGTTTTCTATCTTTTATTAGTTTCCTTTTGAGAGTAGAATTGTTTTAATTAGTTCTATTTAGAGTGTCATCTAACAAAATGGTAATAGTTCTATTTAGAGAAATCTCATGCAATCCCTGTGAGAGGCACCAGCTATATATGGATACTGCCCTATTTCTTTTTCCAATCCTTTTTCAGTAAATTGAATATATCATTTTGTATGTATATATACTTCTGTTGAGTGGATAAGCGGCTTCCTTATCGTTCTTTCTTTTACTATCTGCTCTTTCTTCTTGTTACTAGGCATTTATTTCACTAAGGCCCCATTTGGATTATCTTTGCCTAAATAACTTTTGAAGAACACATAAACATGCAAACCATCTCTTCATATATCAAAAAGTTTGTACTAGACTTGGTCCAACCATAATCTATTATCGTTTTGAGACTTATAAACAGGCATTTTGAGCTCCAAAAGTGATTTCAAGTATAGCTAATCCAAATAGGACCTAAGCATTTTGTTTTAGATTGTCTAACTTAATGATATCATTATTTAAAATAACAACTTCCATCCTTTTATTCATTCACCCCAGGTAAATGAGTTTTGAGCAACAAAAACGTTATTTACAAATAATTTGTGTGTGTATGTGTGCATGGGTGTGAAGAAAGATAATACTGCTGAGTGGCTGAGCTTACTTATTGTTCTTTCTTCATTTTGTATTTTCTTTTTTTCTTTCCCACATTTTCTTCTTCTTCTTTTCTTCCTGCTATTACTAAGTTTCTGGTTCAATTCACTTGCATGTGATTGCATTTTAAGTCGATTCTGCTTCAGATACTTTTGTTGGATTGGTTTGGTGTACACTTATTACAGTTTTCTGCTCCATAAAGCTCAAGTTTATGGTAATAACAGGGTTCACTCTAATTTAAATATGTAGTAAAGATGGCCAGGTGAAACCAAACACCATTACTACCTATCAGCGAGGATACATCCATGTACACATAGTATGCTATTGTATAACAAAGCTTAAGAACTGACAACACGCATTGTTCAGACTTTTTAAGCTTTCATTTATTAATTAATATATGTATATGTACACTTTGACTTAATGCATTGTTTGCATTCTTTATTTTTCTGTGTCCAGGTTATGGCTTCCTGTTGACCATACATTACCATTAGAAATGTTTTCTACTTCCTACTACTCTGAAGGTTCCAATGCTTCATTTTCATACATATATATATTTCACATTTTTGTGCCTCGGGTTTTTCATTATGACTAACTTGTTTACCTTTTGGATTATGCAGGTTTCACCCAAAATTTTGATTAAGAGGAGGCTTTTGGAAGAAAATTATGCCATGACGTTCTTTTTTGTATTTTGCCTCATTTTGCTGCTTCTCCTTAGTTGAATGTAAGTATCATTAGCTCCATGTTTGTATTATTAGATTTGAAGAAAACTTTCTGTTTTGAATCTTTGATTGAAGCTTATTCTGAAACCATATACCAATCTCTTATCCATCCTTAACATCTCTCCTTCTAAATGTGTATATTATCAAGGAGGCTGTCACATCTTCACAGTACTATTGGTTACAAAACTTGCAGCAAAAATGCATGATGTTCTCTGAAACCGTTGCTCGAACTCTTTACTGGTGAGATATCTTATCTTATTAAAAAGATTCTCTTTCTAAATATGTATGTCACATTTTGGGTCAATTCCTCTTTCCCAGAGATAAACACTTGATGTTGTGGAATCGCATTTCCTTCATTTCCAGAGATAAATACCCACAAAAACACTAGCCTTAATATTGGTCCTTTGTATTGGAGTGTTTATCATCCCAATTATTTATATGAACGGGAATGATAAGGTGATAGAGGTCAAATGGCATTTTGGGTAGATTTACTTGAAAGTTTCAATAATTCTGCTTAATTTTATTTTCAGTTTGGAGTAGATTTGGAAATCACAGATCCAAAAATCCACTATCTGCATCCGGCTTGAAGCTTTATTACTTAAAGTATTGTGGATTTGTGGGAATCATCTAAAAGACAGAACAATGGGAGGAGGGAGGTTTGTTCAAACTCTTTTTTGCAATTTTGAACGGTTTGTTCAATATATCATCTGCTCAGTTATTGCTCCCTTTTGCAACAGGTTTTTTCACTATGGTGTAAATAGCCAGATGAAACTGAAACCAGTCAAAATGATGCCTTTTTTTTTTATTATTATTAGAAAAATTAATAACAATAATTTTAGTTATATTTATTTTTTGTGTTTTCTATTTTAAAATAGTTCAAACACTATTGCAACCTAACATTCAAGCTTTATTTCTTTTTTAACTTTTTTTCGTATCTCACATTGAGTGGATGATTTCTTTTTTTCCTCCTTGTGAATACATTGCCGCCGTTCTTTAGCTTTACTTCATTCTCTAGTGTGAGATCAGTACGATATAGTGATGAGGTGTTTTAAAGAAGTGATGATGTTTGATCAAGAAAGATCACAATGACAGTTGAGGAGGAATCCAAATTTGCAGCCAAAGCAAGGAGCTGCTCTACTGGGCCCTGCCCTTGTGAAAGTAGTCAAGCCAAGGGATTGAGTAACTGCATTTGTGTTTTATACAGTTCAGGTAACACAACAAACCTTTTTAAATTCCTGACATTGAGAGTTTTTGTTATCTCAACTTGCATTTAATTTCTTAAATCCCAATCCCATGTTGTAAAGTGGATTTATCCTTTCAGATCTTGCTTTGAAAGACAAACCCTTGTTGGTTGATTATTTGGAAGTTTGTAAAGGCCTATGTAACAAAAAGCAGGTTTGTATTTCATAAATACTCGTCAGTTCTTGAGAGAAAGTAGGCCTAATGCTCTCAGGTAAGCGGAGCAGTGATGCCATGGCTGTAAATTTGGCGGATAAGTAGGCCTAGTGCTCTCAGGTAAGGGGAGTTAGAGGGTTTAAGTTTGCATTAATTTCTGCTTATGCTATTCTTCTCTGGCTACTCAAAACAGGGAAGTTTTTTTTTCAGAGATTGGGCTTCAGTGGCTAGATATTGTAACTAGCAATCGCACCCCGTGTAAAGTTATTGCATTTCGCAGAGGGAAAGTTAATAAAGGAACGGAGGAAAAGAAAATTGTTGCAAAGAACTGCGAATGGTATACAGATTAATACATTTACGCTTTGTTTGATTCACGGAATCTTAAGAAAATAAGGATAAATTTTGAGGTCTTTAATCTTTCCTTGTTTGGTTGTGCAGGAAAGTGGGTGTAAAAATGAATATGAAGGAATTTAGGGGGGTGGAGGAATCTAATTTTTTATGTTACCAACTCTCCCACTACCTCACCTCTCTTGCAATAGTGCACCACCATCCATCACCTCTAAACTGTGACTTTCGGAAATGACTGCTGCTCAGCGAGTATTGTCAAAGACGTCTGATCAGGTATGTTAGTATCTCTCTATTGCTCTGTATCTCTTTATACTCGTATTCTTCTCTGTTTGATAAAATTCCTAAATTCGTACTGACCATAATATTCGAAGCAAGATAGAGAATCCATATAGAACTTGATTTTCTTATTTGGTTTTTCTCCGCAAATGAGCTTAAATCATAGCATCTAAACGACGATGCAGAACACATTTATTTATTTGTTTATTTATTTAGTTTGATGCAATTTTTGGTATAAGTTCTAACAAAAAAATAAAATAAAATAAAAAATAAGCTTTACCTCCATCCAATGTGTTTAATCTCTAAACAAAGTGCCTCTCTGGCTCATTATCTAAGCCAATGGAATGTGGACAGCACTGCTAGAGC
Organism: Hamamelis virginiana; assembly: GCA_017140935.1. Lineage (NCBI taxonomy): Eukaryota > Viridiplantae > Streptophyta > Magnoliopsida > Saxifragales > Hamamelidaceae > Hamamelis > Hamamelis virginiana. The sequence continues at coordinate 63,840 of JAESVK010001165.1, forward strand.
TGTAATTGTTATGTAGGTTAAAGCCTCAAGGCATTTTCAAGTGTTCTTCCCAACCAACTTGGAGCTTTTTCCACTAGACTTTTCCCACTTCCCTTTGCAGGGGAAAAGAGAGCAAGTGAAGTTTTAGATAGAGTAAAAAGTTTGAACTATTTGAGTGTTCTTGCAAGAGGAGGAATCGTCAAATACCTCCATCTCTCTTCTTTCTTATTTTCTTTGATTAACACTTGTAATGCATTAAGCCTATAGTTGTGCAGCCAGAAACTTTATAAGCAAAATGTGATAGTAGATCTCTTATAATCCCTCAATTTCTATATAGTGAAAATCGTACTGCTAGGCACCAAAGAGGTAAAGAATTTTCCTGAACCATGTAAAAATTTGGCGTTCTGTTATTCGCTACATTTATTTTTCAAATTTGCTGTTTGCTAGTTTGCATCACCACACGGGGTTTTTTGACTAGTGAAACCGAGTCTCAACAGTAATTAGATGACGTCTACTTAGATTTGTAGGCTGTTAAGTTTCCCTTTTGCAAGAGCTGCAGTCATTCAACAGACTGCACTGTCATGCATATGACATTGACTAGAAAAACTTGATGTTTTCTACTAACACTATATTTTCTTGGACAACAAAGACCATTTGAAATATCAGCTGAATCTTAAGACTAGTTTTGACTTTGCTCTCTGTTATTTTGACTGTCAAATCTTTACACATTTTGATTGCTTATGTGATATGTCAGTGTTGCTCTTATCATTTTGGATCAATGGTGTCATTCCTTGTAGTGAAATGTTTCTTGATTGTTGATGTGCCAGTGGTGGATTTTTATACTACCTTAAATTTATCAATGGGAATGGGATTTCCTGTTTCCAGAAATGAGCTCTTTGAAATTCTGCAACATAAACATCCTTTCTTATAATTTGCAGGAAGTAAGATTGGCAATACTCCTATTATATCTGGGAAGGAGCAGTGAAAGGACCAAGGAGAAAGGAGCAATGGAATTGGTTGGCTGAGGCAAGAAGCCATATGGAAAAAATCTATTTATTCAGAAAAGTCTCTCAATTAGAAAGAGCTGGCACCTGCTTTTGTATGTTCTAGATCCGATTTTGATAAAATAGTAAAAACGTTGTGCACTTAGAATAATAGAGTGGTGATCAAGAGGATACTACATTTGATGAATTAAAAAGCAGTGTGAGAATCATACAGGTGGAGGCAAAAATGTTCCAAGCATGACCTGATTATGCAAGAAAGAAGCTAAAGGGCTGAAATGCATTGCCATTGCTGAAGTACTAAAAAATTGAAGGAGAATATACAAAATCTAATCACGAAATTTCTCCTGGTTGAGGATGAGAAAATGAGCGAACATGAGCTTGAAGTACTTCAGGCTCTAGAAATAACTCATTGGGAATACTTCGATATGAAGATGAGAATTGAAGCAGATAATAAGGTTTTGTTACTAAAAATGTACGCTACAAAATGGAGTCTTGCCATTTGATTGTCTCATCAATAGAGTTTTCCTAGAACAGACATCCTTTTGGGTAATTGTACCTTTGGGTTATGTTATATGGAACCTGATTACACTGGTTCAAAAGTTAGGCTTGGGGTATCTGGATCCAAGGCTCCTAAGGGAAAAGTATAATGTCCATACAATCTTAGAGTTATATATATATATATATATATATATATATATATATATATATATATATATATATATATATGTCTGTGAGGCGCGCTATGTTAACCATAATTTGTTAAGAGGGTATGTATAGTTTGTTAGGCTCTTTTGGTGTATCCTCTTTTTTATGCCTCAGAGCATAGTGAATCAGGTACGAGCAGTAGATGTACCTCAAATTGAGGGAACCACCTAAATGTTTTGTTTTGCGATTTTGCTTCTTTGTTCTTTGATTCTTTCTTCGTAATTGTTGTTGTGAGTGGTTGAGTTAAGTATTTTCTCCCAACAAATATAGCTAGTGTTTTAATATTACCAGTGAAATAAAGGGCATGATATTTCTGGAGAATATGAGACCCTTTCCTCTGTTTTCTAAAATTACATTCCTCACCTTGACTTTTTACATATAATTACCATCACATCCCAGTTTTTCTTTGTTTTTTTGCCAATCAAAAGAAATTTTCTTATTTCGGAAAGAAACGTTACATCATACATGTATACTGTATAGTTAGGTAAATCCTCCATCAAAATGGGATTAACCAATCAGGTTGAATCTCTAGCCAAACAACAGTCCAGCAGTAGTTAACATTGGTATTTAAGTTTGAGCTATGCTCGAGCCCAAGTTCATCAAGCCAAGCTTTGTTATGTTTGAACTTGGCTCGTTTATTATCAAGCTTGTTCGCGAGCTATTTACGAACGGTTTGATTTATTCGTAATCCTAAATTACAACAAGGAAAAGTTAAAAATTAACATAAGAAAGCCTAAAAAATGGCTTCTATATACTTGGTTTATATTGGAAATAAAAAATTAGAGCAAAAAAAATGTCATGTATACATTGAGTTTATTCAAGCCTAAACAATAAATTTTTTTATGAGTCTAAACACAAGGTTATTCAAGAACTTGTTCACGAACACAAATAAGCCAAGTCTAAGCATGTTTGAGCTTGACTTATTTATTAAACGTAATGTGCCTTGGAATAGCCATGTCACCGTCCAGCAATAGTTAGTGACATTTTTTGTTTTTTTTTTTCTCTTTTTGTTGTTATTTTCTCGTGAACAATCATTTACCCGTGTCACAATATAATTACTTTAGTTTTATGCCTAGTTGGTTAGATTCTTATTCTAGAAGCATATAAATAAGGTGGTTAGATGAAATATTTTTTTAGTTTTGATGATTAGAGAACAGTTTCCAAAGATCTATGAGAGAAGTTTCTCTCTAGTTCCTTTTTTCTTTTCTTTTTTCTTTTCTTCTATCCAAACACTTGATTTACATCATTTAGTACCAAAGTTTATGATCTAAGCCTCTTTCTAGCTCTCTCTGTGTGTTCTGTTTTCTCCCTTTATTCCCTATTCTCAAAGTTAATTGACTAGAAAAGACCATTTTAAATAGGAATTTTTACGGAAATGGACCTCAAAGATCAAAAAATTACTTAAATGGACATTGACTATGATAGAAGGCATTCAACACCTGCTAACTTCCAACAATCAAGAATACCAAAATGGCCAATGCCAGGAGCAATATATATATAAAGAAGCACCACCAAATACACAGCAGAGTATTATCTTGACCAATTTATCAAGTGAAATTGCATTTGTATAGTTGATAAAATAATGATTTTAAAAACTCGAAGAAAAAAGGCTATAGTTTTTCTAGCTAATTGGCACCAAAAACATACACAATGTATATATATATATTTTTATTCATTTTCCTATTCAAGTTAGTTTCTTTGTTTGTCCTGCCTCAATTTAATATTTACCTTAAAAATAAAGTGTAGAGTGGAAAGATGAAAAAAAAAATCCGATCCAAGTATTTGCATGAAATCTTTCTCAAGTTAAAAATATCAAGTATCTGAGCTAGGGATGTCAATGGGATGGGTTAAAAGGATAACCCACCCCGCCCCGCCCCGCCCCTATTGGGAAGTGTTTGAGAAATAGATTTGAAAACCCTATAGAGTTTGGGAAAAAAAAATTAAAAAATCCCTGTAGGGTTTGGGACGGGAATGGGATATGGCTTCTCTAACTCGCCCCGCCCCGAATATCTATATATCTATAATTATACTAAAATCTTTTCCATTTATTTACAATATTTAGTGTTTTAAGATTTTTATCATTTCTATTTTTTTCTATTCTTTTCACCAAGTTAGAGTGCATAAATATATATTTTAACTACAAATACTTATAATCCAAAATAGAAATCAAAATTTGTTGAGATTATGGTTAGGATTCATTCCAAAATAAAATAAAATTGAAGTTTAAAAAATATTTTAATTATTTTCTCAAACCCGATGGGAAAACCCGTCCCGCCCCGCATAATTCTCGCCCTGCCCTGTCCTGTTTGAAGTTGGAATTGGGACAGGTTTGGGAAATAATTTTTATTCACGGGATGGAATTGGAAAAGCAAAAACCCAACCCGTCCCACTGACATCCCTAATCTGAGCAGCCTCACCAAAGTATATATGATCCTTCTCAAAATCACGCATAATCCCAGCTCCCAAACACCCACTACAACAAAAATCACCTTTCACGGCATTTTTTAAATGGCGTTTTTTTTTTTTTTTAAATGCCATTAAAAATCATATTTACGGCATTTTAGTATCAAATGCCGCGAAAATTTAGATATATACCACCTTCAGCGGCGTTCAATCTTTAAAACGCTGTTAAAAGCAATTTTAATGCTGTTTTTTAAAAACGCCGCAAATGATTTTATTTTGCGGCGTTTATTAAATGCCGTGGAATACACTAATAAAGGTGTTTTTATAAAAACGCCATGGATGGATTTGCCTCGAACCACTTTATTTCCCTCTTTTCTCTTTTCATTTCCCTCAATCACAATATCATTACAATCTGTTTGGATTGAGAGAGTGGGGAGAAGAGAAAAAAAGATAAGAGAAGAGAAAAATGATAAAATTCCATTATTTGGCAAACTAAAATAGTAGAGAAAGAAAGGGAGAGGGGAAGAAAGTGGGGAGAAAAGGGCCCAAAAATCTCTCTAAATTGGGGAGATTTGGAGAGAAGAGAAAGCTAATGGACATGATTTTACTACTTTGCCCTTTCTCTTTCTTGTTTAGTTTTTATTTCCTTTTTATGTAAGTAAGGATAATATTAAAATTTAGATCTTAAAATCTTCTCTTTCTTTTATGAAAATTATCCAAATAGGGTGAAATGTTTAAATGAGGGGTGATTTTACTATTTTGTCATTTCTCTTCCTTCTTTAGCTTTTATTTTCTTTTTATGTAAGTAAGGGCAATATTGGAATTTATACCTTAAAATCTTCTCTTCTCTTCTCTTATGAAGGCTATCTAAACAGGGTGGAGAGAAAGTCATTTAATTTTCTCTCCTCTCTGTCCAAACAAGGTGGAAAGAAAGTCATTTAACTTTCTCTTCTCTTCTCTTCTCTTCTCTCCAACTCTCTCAATCCAAACTCACCCTAAATGAGATTCTCGTCTCTTCTTTCCAATTCTCTCAAACGTAGTGTAAAATTTCGGCACGGTAAATTCCTTGTTTGGCAAACTCGAAAATGAATTCTACTAATTGCAAGAGGAATTTCCGAATTTGACATGGTATTTGGGGGTCCCAAATACAAATTCCATCTGAAAGATGGTTTTTGATAAATCCATTTGTGAGAGGAAATTGTGAAAAAACCCTTTGGAAGCATTCTCCCTCGATCCCGATTCTGCCTCCCACCAACTCAACGGGTTCTCTCTCTCGTGTAAGATCCTAACCTGGTTTTTTATTTTCTTCCTGTTTGGTTCCCGAGAAAGTAGAAAGGAAAGAAGTGAATGAGGTTTTCTGTGCAGAATGTAAACCCATTGATTTTTATTCTTCTCATTTACTACTTGACTGTTGATTTATTGTTGTTATTTGGTGTCTGTTATATGATGGATTATAAATCTGATTTTTCTTTCTGAATGGTTTGGGGTTTATGCCTTTTCGATTAAGAAAAGCTTGGTTTTGATGTGTGATTGAATCAATTTTACCAGTTTGGTACTTTTTCTGCTCGCGATTTGAATGGTCACAAGTTGCACAGAGCTTCTGCTCACTCCAGCATACAAAACCCACGCTCCTCTCCTCATCTAATCCTTAGTTTCACTCAAAAGATTCTCGAAAACCCAATCTCTTGCTTCTGGTTTGTGCACTCAGTCCCTCTTTCTCCCTCCATTTTCTTCATCTTTTACGTAATTTAGTTTTGTCTGCTGTAATTTGATACCAATTAGTGTATTAATGGTGTTAGATTGATCATGGTGTGATTTTCTTGCAATGTATTAGTTCTATTGCTGCTGGGTTTTGCTAATCTGTGAATTTTGGCTTCTGGGCTGTTCAGTTCTTAGATTATTTTTTAGCATCTTGGCGTAGAAAGTTATGGTAGAAAGTTTAGGATTTAAATTTAATCTAAACTTTATTTTTTTACTAGTTTTAATTTTTTAATTTTGTTTTGGTACTGGGATTTATATTTTCTTTGTTTCAGTTGTTCTACTTGTTGAACTCTATTTTTTCTTAAAAGAATGTGTTATATATATATATACACAGAAATGTTCCATTGGGGTCCAGACCCCATTTGGATAAATACGGTCCACTTCTCATTGGGATATTTGGGACATGTATTTTGAAAAATCGACCGTTGGATTAAATACTCCTGTTACGTATGTCATGTCTGCCAAAAATCACAGTGATCCAACGGTTGGTTTTTGAGAAAATTGACTGTGAAAAAAACTGACATTTTATCGTTCTTTAAGTGTCAGTTTTTTTCACAGGCAGTTTTCTCATGAACCAACCGTTGTATCACTGTGATTTTTGGCAGACATGACACACGTAACAGAAGTATCTAATGCAACGGTCAATTTTTCAAAATACCTCTCCCAACTATCCCAATGAGGAGTGGACCGTATTTATCCAAATGGGGTCTGGACCCCAATGAAACATTTCTGATATATATATATATATATAGAGAGAGAGAGAGAGGTTTATGGTCGCTATGGATTTGTTTCCATTGACTGTCTTCCTAATATATTTTACCCTGTTTTACGATTCTAAATTTAATGACATTATAATAACAGCCCAGGGTATTGAGTCGCCACAAGTGTTCATTTTCATTTCCTATTTTTCTTTTTTTCTTTGTTTTTGCTTTCATGTGGGTAGTAGTATGAACCAATATTAATATGCTAGTTTTCTATATATATATTTTTGTTATATTTTTCTAGCAGTATCCTGGTTTGTCATAACCAGCTCTTGTCCTTACGAAAAGGGTAGCGATTAAAATTTAGATCTCTGTTCAAAGCTTTCTTCAACACACCCGTTCCTTATCCCAGACTCCAAAGTGTTGTACAGATTAATAAACTATACCAGGTTTGAAGAAGCCATAGATGTCAAAACTCTAGGCGCATCATTTACCTTGAGCTTTTGAATCTTTGAACAAGAATGCTTAGGCTGATGTCTAGGCTGATTGTGATTGTTTCAAGTCTACAAAAAATTTTCAACCTAATCTTTCATATCCTTCACTTATAATAATGTATCTGCTCCTACTCCAACTGCAATTAAGAGCATCAAGTCACAGAACTTGCTTTCAATCCTCAGAAATTTGCTCAGCGTCAAATCCTATCAGAAGCAAGTAGCCTTGTATAAAATTCTGGAATCAATTAGAACCATAGGATATCCATATGCTTGTTATGAGATATTAGAGAAAATGTTTTATTTCTTAAGTTATATCATGCTATCACAACCAAGCATATTTTGTTCGATACGTGGCTAGTGCATTACCTGAATTTCCAAACAGCCCCACAAGATTCAGTTGCCCAACACCGCTTTATTGTATCACGTTTTCCACAGTATCCCATGACCAACTCTCCCACGTGGAGCCTATACCAGTTTTGAAAGTAGCAATTACAGTGCAGGGAATATGATTTGTTTTACGGTATTAATTGTTTCTCACTTTGAGATTGTAGTTTCAGAGTTTGTTTTGTTATGTTTTTTTCTTTTAATATATAAGAGTTTTTTAAGATGTCTGTTTGTTTCGTGGCTTTTTTTTTTTTTTTTTTTTTTCCAGTTTCTTTGTTTTTTTGCATGCTCCATATAACATTAGAATTTAATTTACTAATTGGGTTAGTGATTTTTTTTAAAACTTTTTATTAGGTAGATTTCTTTTCCCTTCCTTTCGAAGCTTGGTTATATAGAAAACTGTTTTATATATGAAAATCATATATCTGCTTAAAGTTGTGGACTAATTTTATTTTGAATGCATATGTGCTACAAAAGAATCAATATTTGGCAATGAGTGCATTTGTATCAATGTTGGCTTTACCAATGGTTAATATAAGCTAGAATTTCACGTGTACTAAGGCCCTGTGTGGATTAGCTTTGCCTAAAATCACTTTTGAGGAACTATCTCTTCACACATCTCTTTAGAATTACATCCAAACCATTTCTTCACATATCAAAATTTTCATTCTATGAGTGATCGTGGGGGATCAGCTTTAGCCAACCATCATATCACCCCTCTTGGTCCAACCATAATCTATTATAGTTTTGGGGCTTTAATAGGCATTTTGAGCTTCAAAAGTTATTTTAGGTAAAGCTACTCCAAACAAGGGCTGAATCTTCTGTACTTGTTATATTTCTGCTTTAATTACCTCTTAGCAAAATTATGTCTTTAATTTGTCTGAGAAAAGGGAAGTCAAAGTCCCATCCTTTTGATTTAGCTATTGCTAACTCTTTCATTTGTATATATTTTGGTCTCAGGGGTGTGAAGTTGGGTAAACATCAAGGTTCCTTAATTTGATTTTGATCCAGCAGGAGGGATTTGAAACTGGGAAAGAAAAGTTAATTTCAAGGTTTCTTTGGTTTTTGTGCTCTCCTCTCTTGGTGCCTGTATCATTGACAATCATGTCTGTCACGGCTGGTGTTAGTGATACTATAATTGCTATTAGGGATAAGCTTAGAGGTAAAATAGGGCAAACCAAGGTCAAAAGGTATTGGCCAGGTAAAGCTCCTGAGTGGGCAGATGAAGTTGATGAAGATGGGGATTTTAGGACAGCTAGAGCAGTTGCCTTGGAGAAGGCTTTTCCTAGACATGAAGATTCAGATATTGTGCGAAAAGATGATCCTAGGCTGCGCCGTTTGGCTGAGAGTAGGATAGATAACCGCGAAGAAGTAAGAGCTGATCACCGGCGCATCCGACAGGCTGAGATTGTTTCAACAATAGAGGAGGAGAACAGAAGGCAGGAAGGGTTAGATTTAGAGGAAGAGGATGAAGATGCCTTGGAGGAGAGAAGAAGAAGAATTAGGGAGAAGTTGCTTCAGAGGCAGCAAGAAGAAGCTGCAATCCTTCCAGAAGAAGAAGAGGAGGAAGTAGAGGAAGAGGAGGAAGAGGAATCCGAGTATGAGACTGACTCAGAAGAAGAACAAACGGGTATAGCAATGGTGAAGCCTGTCTTTGTCCCCAAGTCAGAGAGAGATACCATTGCCGAGCGTGAGAGGCTAGAGGCGGAAGAACGAGCACTTGAGGACTTGATGAAGAGGAGATTGGAGGAGAGAAAGGTGGAGACAAAGCAATTAGTGGTTGAGGAGATCCGGAAAGATGAAGAAATTCAGAAGAATTTGGAAGTTGAGGCAAATACTGCAGATGTGGATACTGATGATGAACTTAATGAGGCAGAGGAGTATGAAGCTTGGAAATCTAGAGAGATTGCTAGGATCAAGAGGGATAGGGAGGACCGGGAAGCAATGTTGAAAGAAAAGGAAGAGATTGAGAAAGTGAGAAACATGACAGAGGAAGAGAGGAGGGAGTGGGAGAGGAAGAATCCAAAACCTGCTCCCCCACCCAAGCAGAAGTGGAGGTTCATGCAGAAATATTACCACAAGGGTGCTTTCTTCCAGTCCAATGCTGATGACCATGCTGCAACTGTCGGAACAGATGGTATTTTCCATCGTGATTTCTCTGCCCCAACTGGAGAAGATAAAATGGACAAGACCATATTGCCTAAGGTCATGCAGGTCAAGCACTTTGGTCGTAGTGGGAGGACGAAATGGACCCATCTTGTCAATGAGGATACAACTGATTGGAACAATCCGTAAGTTCACTCCTTTCTTTGAATTATCAACTCTCCCCTACCCCACCCCCACTTCTCTTCCTCTCTTTAAATATTACTATTATCTATGCATCTACTTCTTGTGAAGTGATCTGCTAACTACTGATTCAGAATGTTCTCATATATTTATTTTAGATTTTGGTTGTACGTCTGAAAAGTAACCTAGCTTAGCATAATTTCTTGTTGGGCCTTACTCCAAAATTGCAATAATAAAAAAAGGGAAACTTATGATATGATTTTGCCAGGAAATATATTTTAGATTCGTGAATCATGTTTGCATAATATTATTCACATGTTAAAGAAAAAAAAGATAACACATGGATTTTGACATGATATAGACTGAGCTCCCCCTCCTTTCTCCTGGGGCGAATTTAGAGGATTGTGTTTTATGATTTCAAGAGGTGATCAGCTTCATTTATTTTTCTTTCATGGTGACTGTACTATGTCTGGGATTGTATGCCTATTGATGTTGTTTGGGAAACAAAATGGAAACAGTTTATATTTATGTGGTGTCTTAAACAGCCCCTATAACAGAGATAAAAGCTAAACTATTATTTGGAGCAAATCCCTAAAACTGAAACATGGTAATAATCAGTAATTGAGTTGAAAAATTAATATGTGGTGGTCGTTGGGAAGTGCTGTGTGAAATATGAATCAAATTTACAAACAGGTGGGAGAGGTGAGTGGGCATGTCTTTTGAAATTAGGAGTTCGAAACTAACCTAGTTTGAATTGTTTCCACTTCTTAGCCCTTTCCTTCACAAGAATCGAAAACTTGATGATTTCAGTGTCAAGTTATCAGCCAATTTCTCACTTGAATATCGCTGGGATTGAGAGATAAAAAGCCTGTTGATGGACAAATAAATGGTTGAGTTTCAAGAAATCATGCTTTGTTGAACGGTTCCAGGGAATAATTTGTATTTAGTGGGAGGCATAATGCATATGTACAACAGTAGTAGTGTTGCGCACATTCAGGGCGAAGTGGGAAATTTTTTTTTTCAAAAATTGGTAGAATACTATTTTTATATAGTGAAAATAGATAAATGACAAAGCTGAAAAGTAGTTGTTGTAAAAAATCACCAGAAAAGGTGAAAATATAGTGACTATGAATTACATTTGTAGGAAATGGTTCGTTTTGGAACCTCTAAGGCAGTTACTTCCTAACTTCTTGTAGAGGCAGCTGAGTTCTGCTCTCGTAGTGAACTTTTTCCAACATCAATGTCCAAGCATATGTATAGTAGATTGGTCTTATGAACACCAGCGAGGTCGTGTAGTTAAATCCTGTTACTATTTGAACTCATCTTTTTTAATGCATCTGTGCAGACATTGAAGTTTATGTTGTGATATTATAAAAATCCTTGATACTAATGTTTGCTTGTTGTGCAGGTGGACATACAATGATCCTCTTAGGGCAAAGTACAATGCAAAAATGGCTGGAATGAATGCGCCTATAGAAAAACCCAAAGGAAGCAAGAAGTTGAAAGACTGGGAGTCTCGTTGAGAGCACGTGTAGAAAGTGTTAGGTTCTGTTGTTATATTATCAGAGAAATTGCTTGTCCCTAGGCTGTTAAATGTTGAAGCATGTAATTATGCTATGCTCTTATGGGTTAGTTCTTTCTTTTTCTTTTTTTCACAGGATTGTAGGATTCTTATTGTTCGATCACTTTGTAGCCTTTTATGCGTCTCTTATCCATGAAGAAACTTCATTTATATGCAAGGACTAATATTGTTGAATTTTTCCTCTGCATGCTGCATTTATTATTATAGTAAATTTAAGGCAAAATGACATTTTAGTACTTTCAACTTTGAAATAAATACCAATATGGCCCCTAAACTTTACTTTTGCTCGATTTAGTCCAAATTTTTTAAAAGTTATACCAAAGTGGGACATTAATTGACGGAATTAACACTGTTAAAATTGACGGCTACTAATTGGGTTGCTAACATAATTAACATTAACTGACTGTTAGTCCACAGTTAGTAGCCATCAATTTTAATAGTTGGAATTAATATTCTGTCAGTTAATGTCCCATAAATCAAGTAAAAGTTAAAGTTTAGGAACCATTTGATATTCATCCTAAAGTTGAAGGTAATAAAATGCCATTTTTCCTAAATTTAATGAATATGTGCTGCCATTTTTTCGTAAAATTGTTACAATTATTATTATAGTTGAAGCAAAGTGTTCTTGCTTACCTCTTTCAAAAAGTTCTGAAGTCCATTTTTATAAATTATACTGTGGAACAGTGATTCCAAGAGAAATAATTCAGCTGAATATTTTTCTTGAACAGCGGGTTGATCTCTCTCTCTCTCTCTCTCTCTCTCTCTCTCTCTCTCTCTTAACCACTTATGGAGAGAGACCTCTTTCTCATGCACTAGCGTAGTGACAATAAATTAGGGACTGGAATGGACTATGTTTGAACCCTGGCTGTACTAAGAGCAACTCCAATGCATTAGCTATAGGAGGAGCCAAAGCCATTTTTTAGCTAAATATCCAAATTTGCATGCTCGAATGTATTAGCTAAATATCCCCCAAATTTTGGCTTAGCCAAAAGTTTAATTAAATTTGACTAAATTTGTGGATCTAGCCATTTGTCTCGAGGCACAAAAAATGCACGGAGAATTGTGCTCGGTTGTAAGAAAAGAGAGAGCCATAAAATGACTCTCATGCATTGAAACACCTTTAGTCAAATGACTAGCCGTATTTATTGTAACGAGTCAAATAATAGCTTTGAAGGGACAAATATGGATTTTAGCATTGGAGATGCTCTTGATGTGCTTATGATAAGCAATGGTGCTATATTTATTATGGAAGTAAGCATATATGCTGACACGATCAGAATTTGTGATCCAATGTCAACATCTCAAAAAACAATTGACACAGAAAACTAGCACATATTTTTTCAGTAACATTTCTTAAAAACATATTATTATTCGTGATATTTCTGAAAAACCGATTATTGTTGAATCACTCTGGTTTAGACTTGCATGACACACATACGTTTCTAATCCGTTAGTCAAATCTTTCACAATCCTTATGCCACATAAGCTATTAATTTCATGCCCACTTTAGCTAAAGTAAGTATATGCTCAGAGGATCAGTTTCTATATAAAGTACAGTTTCTACGAGCATAAGAGTTGGAGACTTTTCACGGAGCGTAGTCTGCGACTCTCAAATGGAGAAGAAGCGAAAGTGGAAGAAGGGCTCCAACTCTTCTGCACCATCAGAAGCTGCTATTAATAACCTCGATGATGGTTGTCTCATGCACATCTTCAGCTTCCTATCCCCTCTTCCAGGTATATACCCAAACCCTAATTCTCTCTAAACTTCAAGTCTTTTTCTTCTGGGTTCATTTCGAACCTTTCGATTCAATTCTGTGAGAACCCAATCTCTAATTTATCCGCAATTTGTGCAATATCAGTTTTTTCTTGTTGATGGGTCTTTAAGATTAAGGAAGGATGCATATTCTATATGTTGTTGTATCGACTTCATAGAATGTGCATTAGGGTTTGTGCTGGAAAATTGTTAGTTTCATTGTTCTGAATTTGTTCTTCTGAAGCTGTTTGTGCTGATTTTTATCGGTATTTAATTGCAAGGTCTTATGCTTAAAAATAATCAAAGATTTTCAATTCAGAACATGACACAGTTAAGATAAGGCTATCACAATGAATCTGTAACCGTTATTTGAAGACTAAAAGGGGTTTAAATACTGCCTTGTTCAATTGCAGATTCAGTGGCTCTTTTTAGTTAGGATAGGAAAAGAAACATAAAAAATGGCAGGCCTAATGTGAATTTAAATGCACTTAAAAGCAAAGCCACTTGTTGTAGAGCTCCAGTAATTCCCCATTACTTCCTCTAATTTCAGTGTCCGTGTGAGGAAAAGAAAAATTATGACTTTTTAACTATCTCATTTGTGTACTATTTTCTCCCTTACAATTGTTTGATATTTACCCTTGAAAATTTTGTTTGACGTTTTATGCCTCTGGATATATTTTCTGTATATATATATGTATTTGGCCCCTTTTTTAAAGATAAACCCAATCCGGACCCCCCGACAGACCCCAAGAAAAGGAGAGGGAGAGAGAGAGAGAGAGAGAGAGAGAGAGAGAGAGAGAGAGAAACATGGTACACAGGTAGGTACCAACCTTTTAAACTGAGGTCGCTTGTTACACAAGATTTGGATCACTTTGCACTTGCACCCTTTTTTGTTTTATGGACAAACCCAATTTTGAATTCCTTCATTTATATACATTTTACATGTTAGTGTGATTTTAATGTTTTTTAACATTCATATGGATATGGATGTTTCAAATGTTTTTTTATTAGTCATAGTAAGTTGCACGATCCTATTCCAAGAGACATGTCCCCCCCACCACCCAAAATGCATGTATGAGTGTATGACACTTTTTGTTTTTGCAATCTCTGTTACAAATTGCTGTTGAGTTTGCAGATCGGTATAACACCGCCCTCGTTTGCCACAGATGGTGTTACTTGGCATGTCACCCTCGTCTATGGCTGCGAGTAGATCGGTCTGTCAAACATTTATCTGAGCCTGGAGTTTTCCCCAACATTGAAACTGCCGTCTCTGCTGCAAGGTTAGTGTGGTCACATGTCCTTGTATCCGATTCCTTGATTGTATAATGTATAGCAGGTCATGAAAATATGATCATCATTTTGTTCCTTATAGGCCTGGTGACACCATAATGATTGCAGCAGGGGGAAGCCATCTTGCCTCTAATATTCAAATAAAAAAGCCACTTTGCCTGGTATGCCTCTAGGCTCTGTTCCTGTTATTCCTGTGTCAATTGTTTCCAATAATATATTACCTTCTAAAATTGAACTGGATCTGGCATGCTGCAACAATCTATATAATTTTACGGGGAAACACGCACAAGCTTAATTTGGCTGTTGATTTGGTCAACCTATGTATTTGATAAAGTGGATACCCCTTCTGTAGAAGGTATTTGAAGGTCAATACCTATGATTATACAGTACAAAAATGGTTTATTGACATATAGGTTTTTCTTTTCAATGTCACATATAATAGGGGTGCCCACTTCTATCAAAATATGGGTTGTCCAAATCTAAGGCCTTTTTTATCATTAGATTTATTGCTTAACCATATTTAGGTCTGTATTTGTTATTAAATATCTAGGTAAGGTCTAAAACAGTGTTGGTTTACATTAATATTATATAATTCTCTAAATAGAAGATTCATTGATATTATTTAGCTGATTACAATGAAAACAAATGTCTTTATTTCCTTTATAGCTTTTATGGAATTTTCTTTCTCTGTGTAATTGTTATTCCTTGTGAGTTTATATATAACTCTTCTAACTGACTGCTTTTGGCAAAACCTTCTACTTTCTAGTTTCCCCTTTGATTGCTAATCATTTTCATGTAGGTGACATAATTAGCTTATTACCTAAAAATAAACAAAACAAACAAAAAAAAAAGTCTGTTTTCTTTATCTCACACTGAACGGCTGACCTCATTTTAGTATATATGAATTTTTCTTCCTTCCTTTCCCCTTGTAAGTTTCCTCTTCCCCCTAGCTGTTGTCCACAGTTCTATCTATTTACCCCATTCATTGCTAATTA
>JAESVK010001165.1:100551-115555 GCA_017140935.1 Hamamelis virginiana
TATATATATATATATATATAGTCCCGATCTAGTAAGCATACACTGACTTTCGCGAAAGTTAGCATGAAGCTCATAGGGAATTGTGAGATGCGTATTTTGAAAAACTGACCGTTGGATTACATACCCTTATTATGGATGTCACGTCTACCAAAAATCATAGTAATTCAATGTCCCCAAAAATCATAGTAATCTGATATCCTACCTTGGATTACTGTGATTTTTGGCAAACGTGACATTCATAATAAGGGTATCTATTTCAACAGTCAATTTTTCAAAATATATATCCCACAATTATCTATGGGCTTAATGCTTACATAAGTTTATAAAAGCTTATGTGAACTGGAACTTTCGTTAAAACGACAGAAAATAAAAACTACCCTAAGTTAGAGGGGATACAGCGAGGTAGCTCAAGGCCACGAATGTCATAATCTAATAAGGAGTATCTAATAATAAAGAAATACAAGTAGAAGGATCATGATCCATGAAGCACGAACAAACATCCAAGTTACTCCTTATACGAGCCAAAGACGTGTTTAACGGTATAATCCAAAATAAGGGGCTTAGGTGATAAGCATCTTCAACTCCACGCGACACCAAGCCCAACCTCAGGGTCGTTGTGGCCTCCAATCCGCATGTTGGCACATTACATTTATTTGAAATTATGTTTGTTTAAAAGATACACCTAATTGCGCTAAGTAAAACAAACTAAAGTGAATAAGGTAACTTTGATGGTGTTCCCGGTGTAAAATTCAGTCTCGGGACCTTGCTCGTGAAGGTATCTGCACGGGCTTGCCAGGACTAGTTAAAGCCCAAGAGACCGTTTTGAACACGACCTCTAGCACCTTCTAGGCCGTGAATTAGAAAAGGTCTTAAAATGAAATCGAAATCAAACGATTGGCGAGGAATAGAGGTTGATCCTTTTGAAGTCTAGTATGGAATGTCTAAGAAAAACTAAAATCCGATTCTAACTACATCGAAATCAAACCAATCAACTTGCTTGGAATGGAATTGGAAATGCATTAACAAGATAAATACGTACAATGTTTGGGATTACAACGCTAGAAATTGAAATCGACATACTTGGAATTAAAATGTGCTTGGAAATTGAAATGCGATGCTTGCTTGAAGTAGAAATGCCTGAAACTTGAAGAACTACAGCTAAAAATTGAGACGATGCTTGAACTAAACTGAATAAACTTGAAATAAACTTGAAAAGAGGCTTGCTTGTGAAGAGAAAAGCCTAAAAATCTACTCGAAGGTCTTGAAGCATTGCGCTGTTTTGGAGTTGAAGTTGTGTCGTTGCTTGTCTCTTTGATTGGGGTATATATAGGCCACGGCTAAGGTCTGGCCAACCTTGATAACCACCCACTTTGTGCTCTTGAAGTAGTGCTCCACTACTTTCTTAACTTCCCACTTCATGCCTAAATGATTGCCACATGTCCCACTAACTTTTCTAGACTTCATCTTTACTGGACATGTGGCATAACCACCCACTAACTAAATAGCCACTTCTTGATTAACTCCCTGTAGACATCCATTTTTGACCATGAGTATGGTTATGAATGGTTGCCTGTGATTAAAGGTAAAATAGGGTGTCAAAACCCTAAGTTCCCAGTTTTACCTTTTGTGGGTAATTAGGTAGAGATCATTATCACATGTAGGTTTTTAGGTCAGATTGAGTCGGTTCTTTTTGCATTAGGTTTTTAGAGAGTCTAGAAACATCCCTGCAAAATTCCATGGCATTCTGAGCCAGGCTTGATAGAAAATAAGGCTTTTTGTGACTTGAAGGGCAGTAATGTCCTTTGAATCACAAAAGCTCTGAATGACTGTCGATCTTATCTCGAATGGTCTTGAGGCTTTGGCATAGATATTTAAAGTGTATTTGGTAGCTAAGTTGATCAGTGGCAAGGTCTGTAGAGCCTTCTGACTCATGATTGACTCTTAAAGCTCAAAATGCTCTTTTAAACCTAGATTAGGGTTTCAACCGGAAGCGACCGGGATTCGATATTTTTATCAAACCAAAGCCTTCAAAGGCTTCAAACACTTTCCTAAAACATTTTAAAACTTGTTTCGAGAAGAAGAAATTATTTCGAAAGCAATCGGTTAGCAGATTTCAAAACCCTAATTTGGGCCTGGCAAACCCTAAATAGCTAATCGGTCGACTTTTCCCTAAAACTTTGACCTTGGTCAATGCATTTTCACTTCAAACACTTCTTAAAACATTGAGAATCGAATCATGATCGTTTCGGTGCTTGAATCGTCAAATTTGGACTTAAAACGGGCCCGAAAAGCCGAAAAAAGTCGAAACCGGGTCAAAACGGGCTGAGATAAGCCCATATAAGGCAATTTTGGGGATAGGGGATCGATGACCGTCCACCTAGGGACGGCCAACCGTCCTAGAGTGGATGGTTTTCGATCTTTTTAGCCAATAATTGCTAATTTCAGAGTTTTTTTCTTGCCAGGACTCTTCCAAGCCCTGCCATGTGTCCAGTTCGGCTATGGGGACTTTGGGATGAGTTCAAACACCTTGGAAGACTGGTTTTGAGCCCTTGGATCACTCCTAAGAAGATTTAAACTCAGCCATTGATCAAACTCAGGCCTCCCTATAAATAGAGGGCCCTGAAATCAGTTTTAACACACATAAAAAAGCTTTAGAGAGCTAACTTGGAGAGTAGAGGCTTGAGCAATTGCACAAGCTTCCCCCATAGCACTCTAGCTTAAGTTTTAGAGTCCTTGAGTTCCTTGGAGTCCTTGGAGCTTGAAGAGAAGGCTTGGAGCAAGAGGGAAGGAGGCAAAGAAAGAGGTTAGTAGTTTATAGTTTAAAGTTTTGTTTTCTTCTTCTTCTTCTTCTTCTTTAATCATGCTAGGTTAGGTTTTTATTAGTATGCATAGGGTTTAGTTCATTGTTAGTATGCATGCATAGGATATAGTTCATTGTTAGCATGCATAGTTTAGATTCCATATTTCTTTAGTATGCATGATAGGCTAGTTTATTAGGAATTATTTTTATATGTATGCATATTGCTCTTCTTCCATTCTTCTTTGATCATGCTATGTTAGGATTGAGTGTTCATATTTAGAATCTCTTTTAGTATGCATGATAGGATTATTAGTGTATAGGAATGCATGTTTAAGTCATTCATATTAGGTTGTTAGTCTATTCTAGTTAAGTATTAGTATTATTCTTATCATGGTTTATTTTTTATCACTTGGAGTGTTTGATTGATATATAAAATGTGTTCGAGGGGGCATGCAAAGGTGAGTCCCTTCCCTTGTGATTAAATGCTATGTTTGATGATAGTTTTAGTATGCATATTAGGTTGCATTTAGTGCATTCTTTTACTATTTTTTATTCATTATTTTAGGGTTTCAAGTACACTTTTTGATTACTTTCAAATCTGTCCATGGATTTAAAGTGACCTAAAATTGTACTAAAACTCATTTTTTAAGGTCCAAACTAACTTAGAAACATGTCTAGGTTCTCATAGCTAGCCTAGATTGCATTTATGACATTTTCATGCATTATTCACATACTTGGTTGCATTTTTTATTTAATTTCCAGAAATTCCAGCATGCATATTTTAGTGTTTTAGGTGTTTAGGCTAACTTAGGATTAGCTAGGAACCCTAGGATTAAGGGGGTTACTTGACCCCACTTAGGACTCTTCTTTGTTGTAAGAATTACAATAAGAATAGAGTTCTATCTTACCTAGGATTCTATTTCAAGAATAAGTCTAAAAGTGATTTTGAAAGAATTCAAAATGGAATGAAATTCCATCTCTCATAACAAGTGTTTTGATCAAACTCAAACTCTCGAAGCTAGAGTCCAAGATAAGATACAATCTCTACGATTATGTGGTTTATTACAATAGGAGAGTCCTAGGGTAATCGAACTACGTGGACTTTGATCTTTGTCAAGCAATTGATAAGGTACGTAGGCAGTCAATAGGGCGCAAGTCCAATCTTAGGTTGACTTCTAGTCTCCTAAGGTCCATAGGATTGTGTATACTTTTATACTATATATTATTATTATTATATATTATTATTCATATTTTGTGGTTGATTAGATAAATAACATTGTTTTGTAAAGATTTTGATAAAGCTCAAACTTAATTAGGAGACCTTTAATTAGGGTGAGGTGGGTGCCTACAAGGAGCTTCTTGGAACCTTCCCACTTCGTAACCTAGCCCCCGAATCCAACTTCGATTCAAAAGACCATGCTTTTCCAAAATATGGGGTCAATGTTTAATAAAAAATAAAACTCTTTTTGTGGTTTCCTTGTTCCCTAAAAATAAGTTGGCGACTCCTAGTTTTTTATAAACTCTTATCCTTTTTCAAAAACCCAATCTTGAGTGGATAATAGAGAAGGATAAACGTGGATAATAGAGAAGGATAAATCGAGAAGAATAAACAGCATCCACAATCCACTCAAGAAACCCCCCAAAGTGAACGAGATGCCTCCTGATCTAGGTTGGCTGGTTCACACTCCCCACTAACTAAATTAGTGGCCCACTTCTTTAACTAACCACCCACTAATTAAATTAGTAGCCCACTAACAATATGGTTAGTAGTCACTAACACACCAACTTCCACGCCACATGGCACCTCATCATTGGTTGGCTATTTTTTGTGGTGAATAATAATAATAATAATAATAGCATAACTTTCGAAATGAATAAAAGCATATTAACTTGGGCATTATTTAATGGTGACAATTGACGTTTGGTGTGGCTTCCTACAAATGGAAGTCATTTTTGAAGAAGTGATTCCTAAGATGGACTTTCTAAAAAGTCATTTAGAAAGAAATAAAAATAGTGTTTGGCACATGCAGATTCTAAAAGTTCTCGTGTCAAAAAGTGTAGAAGTTATTCTTCATACAAACGTGTAGTTTCAAAAACAATTTTTTTTGTTTACTTTTCTCAAATGGACTTCCCAAAACCCGACTTCTTCTAAAAGTTCATTTGAAATAACTAACCAAACACCTACTCCGTATTTTTTTTTCTTTTTAAAATGACTTTTAAGACTAGAAAGTTCATGTGGAGCCTCCCAAAAGGTACACCAAACGCCCTCTTAGCTTGTAAAGTGTTGAATCGCGAAGAAAAAACCTACACTGGTAATGTTGTTGATATGAATTGAATATTGCATTTGTTACTAATGCTATGTTATTGTTGGAAGCGTGATAAAGAAATTTATAACGTAACCGTTGCTTGATAAAAATTTGTTCATTGTACACATAGAGATATCAAGGGTCTAATTCATATTTTGTTTATTATATAATAACATAGAAATTATATATTAATATTTTTTTTATAAAAATTAGCTAAATAAAAATAAGAGATATTTGGCCTAAAGTCCTATTTTAGGGACCTCTATTTCCTCATTTGGATTTTTAATAGGTAAAGTCATTTTTTAAAAGATTTTAATGCATTAAGTCCCAAAATTAAAAATCTATTTATTTTACGGACATAATTGCCCTTAGGTGCCTAAGTCAGACACTCTCATCCTCTTCTTCTCCTTTCATCACCAAGCTCCCTCATCACCGCACCATCTCCATCATCGATCTTCTTCTTCGGCGAGATCTCCATCGTCAATGCATCAAGATCTTCATCTTCGACATTGGACCTTCGCCGGCGATATCAATCTCTCCAATGCCGTCTGTAATATCCCCAAGGTTAGCAGCAGTAGTCCATATCTATAATCTCCAGTCCATCTTTCCGCCTCCTTTTGCAAATAATATAGTGTGGATGGATCTAGTGTCCTCTCTCTCTCCATTCTGGACAGAAAGTTTAGTGTGCACCTCTAGTATAAGTAATTCACAGCCCATCTTCTCCGGCGAGGATAGCAGCAACAGCTTTCATCTTCTCTAGTGAATCCAAGATCAACTCCTCATCTTTTATCTCAAATTTGAGCTTTGCCGGAACTCAACAGGAATATTTGCAGAGCTTAGGGCCCTTAACCTTCACATCTTATTTCTTCTTCTATCTTCATATTTTTCCATAGACAAAGAATGAAAGAGAGAGAGTGTGTGGATTGTTAGACGCTGTCAACCTCCATCCCAGCAGCCAGATTGTTTGACACTGATGTGTAGACACCCCATTTTTTTACTTATAGAATATGAGTCTCATTTTCATGTCCTATTGGTCGAGAATGATCAATCATTTTTGAAGAATTAGGCCTTAAAACCTGAGTTTTTCTAAAATGTCATTTTCCTTAGTTAGATAAAGGCTATTATTGCATGTAGGTTTCTAACCCACTTTAGGTTCATTTTTCTTACATTAGGTTCTTAGATATTATAGGAGTGTCCATGTCAAATTTCATATCATTCCAATCGAAGTTCGATAGGTAATAAAAACTTTTGTTACTTGAGGAACAGAATGGTCTTTTTTCTCACATAATTTTCAAATGACCTCTGAATTTGTCCCGATTTGTTTATTTGAGTTTGCATGGATGTTTAGAGTCTAAATAGATGATTTTCTCAATAATGGCATGGTTTGAGATCATTTTGGCTCATAATGGTCCATTAGGAGTCACTTGGTCATCTTTACGTTTTTACTTAAAATACCAATACTTGACCATTTTCCAAAATAAATGTTTTAAAAACCTTAAAATAATTTTTATAAATATTTTCAAAATATATTTCATGAAGTGACTTTTTTAAATTACATCAATTTGATTAGCCAATTTTTCAAGCCAAAATCAAGCTTAAGGCTCATAACGGCTAACCAGTTTTGTATAACCCAACCCCTTAATCATGGTCAGGGATTTTCAGCCTAAAATCCTTCTAGAAACATAAAGGATTGAGTCCTTGTCATTTTGGCTTTTGAATCATCAAATATGGACTTAAATTGAAGAAGATATGCCAAAAACAAGTTAGAAGGGTCCCGAAAGGACTCAAACTCTCACAAATTTGGGATTTATCGGTTTTATCCAAATTTCTTCTAATTCTTTTGCCTAATCTGCTAACTAAGACCCTTGGGAGACTTAATATGAGTCCTTAAATCATTTGGATTAAATTTAATCTCAAGCGTCCATGCTTGAGCCAAAAATTTATAAATAGGGTCCCCTCTTCATTATTTTTCATTCAATTCTCACTTAAGTTTGGAGAAGCTCTCTAGCATAAAGAGATGAGGCTTGAGGAAGATTTCAAGCAGCCTTAAAGGTATTTATTCCTCTTCTTTTCCTTTTAGTTTAATCATTTTTATTCTTCTCTCTTCTAGTTCATTGGGGTGAGTTTCTCTCTCTTCTAGCTCTCTAGAATGAGTTCTATTCTAGTTCTCTAGAATGAATTCTCTTCTAGTTTACTAAAAAGAGAGAATAGTTTAAAAGTTTCTTTCTTTAATCTTCTTTTTAGTATGTAGAAGGCATATTAGGGTTTGTGTGGTAGAATATATGTTAGGATTTTGCATGTTAGAAGTTGCATACTAGGGTTTGCATGCATGCATTGTTATTTTATGCATGATGGTTATTTATTTCATGTTAGTAAGCATGTTATTTTATTGTTAGCATGTTAGAAAGCATGATAGGATTTATTACTTTGCATGATTAGGGTTTTGATATGTTTTTGTTAAGAATAACAAGTTAGCATGAAATTGTTTGCTTGATATACAATTGTGGAAGAGGGAGCTTTACATAAAGGTGAGTCTCTTCCCTTGTGTTTATTATTACATGTTGATTTTTTATTTCTTAATATATGCATATTGATAAGCATGTTAGTTAATTTGCATGTTAGCTTAATTTTTGAGACCCATAGGGTCACTTTTTTCATATTTCCTTACATAGTTTTGCATATTAATTAGCATGTAGGGATGCATTAGTTAGCATTTTTATTATTTTTTAGGATGTTTATAGTGTTCAAAAGATGGTTTAAAGAATATTTAGTATTATGTCCAGAATATTAAATAGGCTTTTAAGCCATGTTTTAAGAAATTTTTAGGATTTCTAACATAGAAATTGCACTCTAGGTCCCTTAGAAGTCATTAGGATAGAGTTTTCTTAATTTTTGAATGCATTAGCATATTTTTTTTATATCATATTTTCATATAATATAGTTGCTGTCCAAAATTGTTTATTAACTTAAAAGCATTTTTAGGTTCACATTAACTCTAGTTTTAGGTTGAATTAGCCTCTAGATACAATTAGGTTAAGTGTAGATTAAAAACCCTAGGTTATGAGAGGTTTCTTAACTCCATAGGATTCTTTTATTGTAAGAATTACAATCATGCTTAATCTTTTAACTTGATTAGAATTCTAATCTTGAGAGACTTATTTTTTAAAATAAAATTGTTTTCAAAACAAAATAATTTTAGAATGTTTTATTCAAATAAAATTCTGTTTTTAAAGTGTTTGGTCAAAATAAAACTCTTTGAAAAGGAATTGTTTTTATCGAATTGAACTCTTTGAAAGAGTTGGTTTCAAAATCAAATGCTTTTCGGATAAGAATCCTATTTTAAATAGAAAATTCTATTAAAATAAAGAATTATTTTATAAAACAAAGTCTCTCTAGAATATAGTTTTAAATGAGTTTGGATTATTGAATAATAAGCCTTTAAATAAAGATTTGCATGAATGTAGTAGGACTCTTCTAGGTTAGTTCGAACTACATGGACTTTTGAAGCTTACTAGGAAACTAGTAAGATACGTAGGCGCTAATAGAGCTCAAGTTCGCCCTAGGATACTAAGTATCTTAGGTGTTTTTAGAATTTTGTTTGATTTTCTTTTTATTATTTGTTTTAGTTAGTTAGAAAGTATGTGAGTATAATATATTAAATAGCCCAAGTAAATTAAGAGACCTTTAATTTGGGTGAAGTGGGTGCCTATAAGATGTTTCTTAGAACTTTCCTACGTCATAACCTAGTCCCGAATCCATCTCTGGTCTTTGATCTTGTATTTCCAAAAATACGTAGTTGTTTTGTTTTGATTAAAATAAAACATATTTTTATGGTTTCCTTATTCCTTAAAAATAAGGTGACACACCACATTAGCGACTCTTCAATTAAAGTGTTTGGTCACACCACATTAGCGACTCTTTGTCTTTTTCAAAAACTCAATTCTGCTAATGTGGATGCATCGAATTTCCCCGATGATTCACACGACATTGTAGTAGCCATCGTCAAGCCAGATCCGATGTGAACCCCCGTTACGTATTAGCCCGATCTCCAATAGCATCTACTTGTGATACGATTTGCACTCCAATTTGAATTTTCTCTAATCGCATCAATGAATGCTTGGTTTTTTTTCCTAAGAGAATCATTGATGAACCACTAATGGGCTTTGTGTAGGTAGAAGAAAACATCATGTTTTTTTTATCTTTTTTTTTTGCATAATTTTTTGTTCTTTGTTTTTGTTCTTCCCCGATGTAGTGAATTGCATTTCCGGCTTAGTGAAACAAGTTCCGATGTAGAGAAATCCTACGTTTGGCGTAGTGAAATGCGTTTCCGGCATAGTGAAATCCGTGGTCCGACGTAGTGAAATATTGAAGGTTGTTTGGGTAAGGAAGGTACTTTTGTCCAATTCATGCCAAAAGTTAGTTTGGGTAAGGAAGGGTATTTTTTTTTAATTCATGCCAAAAAGACTTTTGGCATGAAAAATCTTTTGAGAGGACTTTAAGCATTAAAATCTTCTAAACGATGACCTTTGGCCAATTTCCCATAAAAATAAAGGGTGATTCTATTGTCACCCACATAGATTGTTAGTGACACCCACTTACTACCTACACCCACTACTAAAATTTAAAAATATATATTTTACTACTTACACTCACCATAATACCCAAAACAACCCCAACCCAATTAATCCAAAGACATGTTTCTTTTTACACCCATGTAATACCAAAAAAGTCAAATCTCTACATTGTTCAACTAGTGCTTAATGAACAGTTTGGAATGTTCAATACCACCTGCTGAACATGTCTATATGTTATTCAAGGAGGACTGTATATTGCGAGATATTTAATTAGTCTTATAGCCTTATCGCGAAGAAAGAGCCTTCAGTGGCAATGTTGTTGATTTATACATTATATTTGAAAAAATGCACATTTTTTGTTGTTGTTAGAACATCCTACTTGACAAAATCATTGTCTATTGATCAACAAATACCTTATTTTATTAGAGTTTTTAGGAAGTGATTTTAAGAATATAACGGTACGTGAGATATGAACGTGGGAAGGATCGAACTTGGCGTGTCAAATATTCTAATATGTTTAGTTGACTAGTGTTGAACATATGATGATATTTTATGGGTGTCTAAAGAATATTCTGTAATGTTCGATAACCTCGGCAAAATATGTTGATATGTTCAATTAGAATAACTGAACATATATACTGAAATATTCAATTAGTCCTATTTGAATATTGACTAATGTTCGATATCATAGGTTGGAACAAAAAACATGAACTAAAGATTAAAATAAAAATAAAGAAAATGTAAATCATACTTGAAAAAAATGCACATTTCATTGTTGGAATCCTTCCACATGATTAGTTCATTGTCCATTGATCAACAAACACCTTTTTTTGTTAGATTATTAAAATGAGTATGAGAGTATAAAGATTTGTGAAAGTAGGGTTTATGAAAAGGGGATTTAACCAATAACCCCCTAGTGAAAGGATGCTATACCCAAAAGTCCCTACTAAAAAATAGATTTTTAATAAATACAAAATATTTAGATTCTGACGGAATTGTCGTCTTTTATTATAGGTAGATTCCAATAATGGAAAAGTTTCATTCAATCTTATTTTCAAAATTTACCAAGATTAGTCTTCCTTTGATGTTTCCAATAACCATATTTAACATTTATATACAAATATACAATAACTATTATGGAAAAAAAATTCATAAATTAGAGATTTTGATTTTGACAAATCAGCAGCCATTAACACTTGTGAACAAATAAATTTAACACTTTTGTTAATGTATAAACTTTTGTTAACACTTTTGTTAATATACATATGCCTGTATGCATAAATTGTCGTATATTTTCAAATAGATAAATTTATATAAAGTATATTATATGTGTCTAATATGATTTTCAATATAAGTAAATTTACCTAACTTGTATACACTTGTAGATACATACATTGGCATATATTTTCAAACGGGTAAATTTTTATTTTCAAACAGGTCCCTTTATTGTGTAATGAGATAAATATACCTTACAAAAAAACATGAACATATATGCCTAAGATGCATAAAGTTGCATTTAAAACTGCAGCAAATAAATTTCATTAAAACAAGTAAAAAAAGGAAAACTTGTGCTGGGAGAATGCGAAAGAGGAAAAATTAAAGATATCAAAGCATCCTCCATTATGTAAGAAGATAAATATACCTTAAAGTTGCATTAAGTTTCAATAATTATTGCAACGGTTAAATTTCATTGCAACATGCCAAATAAATAAATTTACTATTTTCTCTAGTTTATATATATAGGTAAATTTACTTATTTGTTTAAAGACATATAAATTCATATTTGCAACATGTGGGTCTACTATCAAAAAGTCAAAAAATGAGAATGAAAATGAAAACTAAAACTTATTTCAAAACAAAGTATAAAAAAAATGAAAAGAAATAAAGGGAAATCATAGCTTGTGAAAGAGAAAAATAAAACAAAACAACCCCAAAAAAGGTTTTTAGTGAATCAGTTATCAAACCGACGCCGATTGCTAGAAGAAGCAGCACCCAACGAGTTACTGGTGAACTTTGGAATTGATATGACAGCCATGATATCCACAGAAATATATCTGCAGCAGCATGCTTATGTTTCCAAAGCTGTTTGCACGTTAATCCAACCAAAGAAAAAACTAATTTGAAAAAACAGATATATCTCATTTATAAATCAAAATTTGAATTGAAATAAATATCTAAAATTTACCATAATGTTAGCAATACAGTTACACCATTTAAAAGGTAATAAAACTCTCCTTAAAATCAATAAAAAAGGGTAAATTTGCCATTAAATAAATAAAGTTGACTTTAAAAAATCCTGGAGGGATCTTTGGGTAAACATTATAGTGTTCTGGACCTACAGGTATGGAATTCAATATCGAAAGGGGTCTGGATAATTTTTTTTTATGAAAAAAATATGAACGTGAAAAGGAAAAGGTGGGTACATAAAGTAATATAATTTTTTTTTTCATTTTGTTTATTTATTTAATATTGTCCTTAATAATACTTTTTTAAGTGGATACAATAGTTATAAAAAATTTCATTAATTGGTGGATGTCACTAGCAAATTATGTGAGTGGCAATAGAATTACCAAATGATTCTCCACAATCATTTTTTTTTTTTGCACCCACCATTAAACCATGTTCTTAGAAACTCTAAGGCCTGTTTACTTCGTGAAAATTTTCGCAATTTTCATTTTCATTTTCAATAAAAACAGAAAACGGTCTAAAAAACGCGCTTACTTGTAAAAAATGAAAACTAATTTCAAGAAAATGAATTCAGTTTTTAAGAAAATGTGAAAACATCAAAAAAACGTTTTTTTTGTATTTTACGAAAACTGAAAACAATGATTATATCATGACAATGCTTATAAACATAGAAAAAAATATGTAGACCAATTGTAAAACCAAAAAAATAAAAATAATAAAACATATAGAGATAATATATAGTTTTAGTAAATGCATTTACACTATTTTTAGATTTTGAAAACAGTTTTAATTTTTGCAAAGCAAACACATTTTCTAAATTTTGAAAACTGGTTTTAAAAAATTTTCACGGAAAATAAAAATTGTAAAAATTTTCATGAAGTAAACAGGCTTCTTAAAAAGACATGAACCTTTTTATTATTAGAATTAAAATTAGAATGACCATTTAATTTTTTATAATTTTTAGAATCTTAAGGTTACTGAGAATAGAGTTTAATTGTGGATGTAAAATAAAATAAAAAAGTAAAATTTGTTTCTGGGCGCAAATAAAATCACCCAAAAACCAAGTTCTTAAATTTTCTTCGCAATCTATCCAACCAGTCCAAGCATAGTGTAAAACAAAGGCCTGAATGATTTCATATCTAGGATTTTGACTGGGTGGCGAGAAAAATCTGGGATTTTTGTAGAATTAAGAGTGAAGAGAAAATGAGTGAGCAGGACCCCACAATTTAACCTTTCCTTCTCGTATTTTCTTTAGAAAAGTTTCTCTCCTACGCAGCTACGCTCCCCATCCCCTTAATGGCTATAATTTGAAATTCAGAAATTCTTGTTCTGACCGCAGAGACTGCGCTCATAGTCTCTTGTTATTTATTACAGGGACGACCTCTGACCCCAACCCTCCTTTCTTTCATACTCATGGGGTCTTGATTTATACATCATTTCAAGGTGCTCTCTCTCTCTCTCTCTCTCTCTCTATATATATATATATATATATATATATATATATATATATATATATATTTCTCTTTTTCTTGTTTCTCTTTTTGGGTTTTTGGATTCTTCAGTCTTCAGTGACTGATGTGGAATTTACATAAAGTACATGTTAAAAGTTTCTTTTGGTGAGTTTTCTTTGAAGTATTCTAGATCTGTTGTGGATGTACTTTGAATTTTTAGGTTTGTATGTTGTTCCAGGGTTTGTTTTTGAATTTGAGAGTTACCCATTTCGTTGTACTTGCTTTGATGGTTTCCATAATGTTTACTCTTTCCATATAATTGTCATATATTTTTAATGTACATCTAAGTTATGTGGATTTTTTTTATAACTATCAGTTCTGTAAATGTGTTTCGCCGTTCAATGAAGAGCGTCTGATGGGTTAATTGCGGCTTTAGGTAATTTAGAGGAACCTCTTTAAGCTGTGAGCGCATGTGCTCTTTCTATCTTTGGCGTATTTCTTGTCGGTAGTTTATGCAGAATGCACTTTGGAAGTACTCATACCTATGACAGTATTCTGTTGAAATGCCTTTTTTATTTTTTATATTTCCTATTTCTATACTTTCGAGGGATTAGAAGTTCGAGGTTTTCATGGTACAATTGCAAGTGTGGGGCTTATGGGTTTTTGATTTGTGATTGTCGAGGGGTTTACCTGTGGTTTCATGCATTCCAAATACTTATGATGAGCCTGTTTATAGAATGTTCTTTTAAGTAGGGTGAACTAGCCACTCAAGACAGTTTCGTAATATACTCGCAGTAAAATGTATATAAATTACCAGATACAAAGATAGAATAATAAAGAGAGCTAATCATAAAGTTCAACCTTAGCCGAGCGCATCTTCACTGATTGTACCTTTTGTGACTTTGAGGGGAGGAGTAGGGGAACTTGAGAGTGAAGTTGGGGACTTTGGCAAGAAAGTGATCCTCTTCCCCAGAGTAATAGCTCCGCCTATCCACTCCACAACTTTGAGTGGTAGTAGTAGGCTCAAATCCCTTTGATTGAGGCTTAACCCTGATGGTGGTGGTGGGTAGAGGCTAAAATCTATTCTCAGAACACTAAAGTGATGTTTGGATTGTGTAGAAGAAGCAAATAAAAGCACGTTCAACAGCCACAAGCACGTTCAGGGTACTGTTTGGCAAAATTTGCAAAAACAGATAAAGGGCCTGTTTGGATATGCTTATGATTGTGCTGTTGAAGAAGAATCAGAAGCAGAAGTCAATTATATTTCGATACTGCATTTTAAAGTGTTGTGCTGCAGAAGCAGAAGTCAATTGTCTATTTGGATACCATCTATTGAAGCTACTTATAATACTGAAATGACCCAATTACCCTTGCAAAATTGTTTTTTTATTTCTTATTTTTTTTTGCTTGTTTGGCAATCAAAATTCTATTGGACAAAAGTATAATAAAATTGTAATTAAGTTATAAAATTTAAATATGTTTCATACAAATATTAAACTAAAGATAAGTGCAACAAAATTCAACTTTATATAATAAATTAATACAAAGTAAAGTCTATCTGCTAATCTCACAAGCAATCCTATGACGAATAGCTCCCATCTCACTATCGTCCACTGTTAGACGACAATCTTGGTCAATGTTGTCATCTCTATCACTAGGCAAGTGATCATCATCATCATCATATGG
>JAESVK010001165.1:139396-153787 GCA_017140935.1 Hamamelis virginiana
GTTTAAACACGGGGACAAAATCATTTGATCTCCTTTAATTGCAGAGGGAGACAGGATTGCAGTTTTGTTGGTTAAGCTGGTGCAATTTTTAGGTTAATTAGGTAGTATTGTAATTCTGTTGATTAATTTTACTTACATTCATCCTTATAATTTGTCCCTATATCTAAATTTAAGCTCATGAGGTGTCGGCTCTGTGTGTCTGTGTGTGTGTGTGTTTTTCTGGACCATATCTCTCAGTGAACAATTACCTCAAGGTTCTTTGTCTCACTTATGTGTTCAAGATGTAACATTAGTTCAAATATTGTGAGCTTTGCTTTAGATTCTTAGGCGCTTACCGCATGTTCTATTGTACATTTTTTTTTTTTTTGCCTTCTCTTTTCTTGTTTGGGCATGTCCTGTAGTATCCTTCTGTTTCACATTGTGATTATCTCTGGTGTTAAAATTATTAATTTTTGAAAACCTGGGATTTCCTTGATTGGTTTATTCCCTTGTTTTATCTTGCAGTGTTCAAATGGTCACACATTGTGTTCTGGTTGCAAGCCGAGGGTGCACAACCGATGCCCCACTTGCAGGCATGAACTTGGAAATATCAGATGTCTTGCATTGGAGAAGGTGGCTGCATCCCTTGAACTTCCATGTAAATATCAGAGTTTTGGATGCATTGGCATATATCCTTACTACAGCAAGCTAAAACATGAATCACAATGCATATATAGACCCTACAATTGCCCATATGCTGGTTCAGAATGCACAGTCATTGGCGATATTCCATATCTGGTGGCTCACCTGAAAGATGATCACAAAGTTGACATGCACAGTGGAAGTACTTTCAACCATCGCTATGTCAAATCAAATCCGCATGAGGTTGAAAATGCCACATGGATGTTAACGGTATGCATTTGTCCTCTCCATTATCTCTTTAGTTATTCGCTTCCTACCAAGCTACCCACATCCCTCTATCGGAGAACAGCCATCAGTTTTTCATTGTCCAAATTTCTGGACAAGATTTTTTTTGGGTGCAATTATTTCTTTAAATCTGGGACCAATCGGCAAGCCACATCATTGATGGGGGCTGTTTAGTTATTTTAGTAAATGCTGAAAGAAGTGAAACACTCGTTGTATGTTCCCTGTGTATGTCCAATGTTTTGGACAACACGTGCTGTTGATAAATGGGACACCATCTTTCATTGGGATTGAACTGGATTTAAAAGAGACATATTTTGCTTTTACAGTATGAAGATAATCTATTCAGATAAGTACCTTTACTAAAATTACACATGTTTTTTGATGGAATGGCCATATGGTGTAGTCCCCCTATATACCATGACATGGCACACTGATTTAGAACTGGACACAATACTACTAGACTGAATCCTTGTGTTTCTTTTGGTAAGCTTGTGTTATTGATATATAACATAATGTTGCAATCTTTCTTCTATCTCCAGGTTTTCAGCTGCTTTGGTCAGTACTTTTGTCTGCATTTCGAAGCCTTCCAGCTCGGGATGGCTCCTGTCTACATAGCATTCTTGCGCTTTATGGGTGATGATAATGAGGCAAAGAACTACAGTTACAGTCTTGAGGTGGGAGGGAATGGGAGGAAGATGGTATGGCAAGGGGTGCCCAGAAGCATCAGAGATAGCCACCGGAAGGTTCGTGACAGTTTTGATGGTCTTATCATCCAGCGCAATATGGCTCTCTTCTTCTCAGGGGGAGATCGGAAGGAATTGAAGCTTAGGGTGACTGGTAGGATTTGGAAGGAACAGTGATCACATTCTCTCCTTGCAACTGATTTTCCTTCTATTTTTCCATCATAGCAAGTAGATCAGTTTCTCGTTGTAGTGCCTTGCGAGGCTTTAGGTCATGTGTTTTTTGAATTCTAGGAGGGCAATATCTCTTTGCTTGTCCATGCATCAAATACACCAGTAGAAGGGCATATCGCTTATTTATAAAATCATAATATTTATCCATCTAGATTTAGATCTGTTATATTCTGCAGCTAGTAGTAGGTCTTTCTTTATATATGTGCATGGATGATACTGGATGTGCATGAGCTATTTACGTAATTGTGCTTTTGTACTAGTATGCACATATATATATGGAGATGCTAGGTAGGTAGGGCCAGTTGCAAAATCAAGTTTTAAAAAGCTGACCGTTGGAGTGGATGCCCTTTTTATTTATGTTATGCTGCCAAAAATTATGATGATTCAATGGTAAATTCACTGAAAAAATGGTGACATTTTGAAGAAAAAAATTTATTAAAAAACTGACCATTTGTTCACTGATTTTTTATCCACACCAATTTCTATTGAAGAACTCCATTGAAGCTTGTGAGCCTCTCATAACTGAACATTTTTGTGATGTTTGGAGATGCTCTTAACAGCTACTTTTGGGTTATGAACCTTGACCAATATTGCAAAAGTTCCATGGAACTTACTGTGGTGACAGGCCACTACCGTCTGCATCGGATATTCATGGTAGCTCATTTTAGGTAAGCTTTTCCACTGGGCGCTGGCAGCCCATTTTCTCATTCTAAGGATTTGGTTTGGGTAAAGGAATGGGAATTGGATTTGTGGTTCCCACTCTTACAGCTTGTTTGGATTGAGAGAGTTTGAGAGAAGAGAAGAAAAACTTATCAAGTTTCTCTCCATTTCCTTTGTTTGGATTGAGAGAGTTGGAGAGGAGGGGAGGAGGGGGAGAGAAACAGGAGAGAAAAATGGCCAAAATCATTTCTCTCCAAATTGGAGAGATTTGGAGAGAAGAGAAGGGAAAGGCTATTTAGACTGTTTGGTGTGGTGTATTTTTACCATTTTGCCCTTTCTCTTCTTTAGTTTTTATTTTCTTTTTATGTAAGTAAGAGCAATATTGAAATTTACACCTTAAAATCTTATCTTCTCTTCTCTTATGAAGGCTATCCAAACAGGGTGGAGATAAAGTCATTTGACCTTCTCCCTGTCTATTCAAACAAGGTGGAGAGAAAATTAGATAATTTTCTCTTCTCTTCTCTTCTTTCCTCTTAATGAGAGATTCTCTTCTCTTCTCTCCAATTATCTCAATCCAAACATAGTGTTAATGTTTTGTTCTGGTATATAGAAATAAGATCATAATCCTTTACAGAGTGATCAATCCCTCAAATTTGAAGAAATAGCCATTTTAATTTCTTTGTTGGATATATTTATTTTTTATTTTTTTTACACATGAAGAACATCGATGATTATATAAGGAAAAAAAGGACTAATTACACTTTGTCCCTTGAACTATTGGCCCCTGATTTCAATTGCATCAATGTGATTAAATTGCCCCCTTCTATCAATTAGCCATTTATTTTTTGACTGAAAAATTAAATCTGACAAAAATGACTAATTATATCATCAAAATGCACCACTCAGTTTAAAAATTCAAAATCACAAACTCCTACATTGAAATTTTAATAATACGGAGTAACAAATATTTAGCACATTCTATTCATAAAGATAATACCTGTCATTTAATTCTTGATCATTTTTCTCTTTCCCCTGACAGAACAAGTATTGTATTGGAAAGAAAAGAAAAACATACATTCAAGAATCTAAAAACCAACACAACTAGAAAAAACAAGCCATAGACTAGCAATGTTTTATAACATTCATTGTTTGCAATGAAGTTTTATAAAATAGGTGGTTTTAGTATCCAATGCTGAGGAAGCAAAAGATTCCAAGTTGACTTCCAAACACTAGCCACCCACCAACTTGATTTTCCCAAACATTAACCAATGTGGAGAGGATGGTAAGAAAATTTACCCATGTCCAAAAATTATTCCATCTCCATAGAAGGAATTATGCACTGAAACAAAAAGCTGGGAAAAAAAGGAATTCTCCAACTCCCAAGGAGTTATACAATGTGTAATAATAGATTAGAAATTATTTCAATAACAGGCAGATCTTTCGTCGAAAAGCAATAACTAGTCAATCAAACCTCCAACATGCGACATCTCAGTAAGAGATCACAGTATTACTAAAAGTATGATCTGCTTTGTATCTATTCATTTGATTTACATTTCATGTTGGAAAAAATGTCAGAATTATAACATTACAGACAAATGCATTCAAGTGAGGAAATCAACTAATAAAAGCGAACCAAGCTTGTTTCTGTTTTAAGCTTTAATTTTTTTTTTCCCTTTGTTTTTCACCTTTTACAATAGTAAACAACATGGATCAAAGCTTTAAGAGTTTATTTGAGATGGTAGGCAATATTAATTTCCATTATATAAAAGGAATCTAAATTTCCAAAAATCACTCTAAAGCCATGCAAACACTGCTTGCAGTCAATCAAAATTCCGAACATAGATGGCATCACAACTCCAACTCAACAAAGCCTTAAATCCCAACCACATAGGGCCAAACATAGATGGCATAAACTTACATTTGTGTTTCAACAAAACTGTGTCAGTTCATATTGGAGCCAATTGTTATGGCCCTCTAGGTGCCATATAAGTTACTCGAGAGCATAAATAGACTAAGAGAGCAGTCCTAGCTGGACTTTTGTGAGCATTTAGCCAAGTATGCATCCCATCCTTGAAGACGAAACTCACGAGCTGCCTCTGCAGGATTTGCTGCCTTTATAATTCCACGGCCAACAATTATGATGTCACTACCTCTATCATAAATGACCTGAAACACCATTTTGTCATTTTAAAAAAAGCAGCTACAACTTCAAGAAAAAAATACGATTTGAAGTGTACAGACGCTTCATGAAAGAAAAGGAAAAAAAAAAACATTGTAAAGAAGAGCCTTCCTCGTGTATGCTTGTTTAACGACTGTGTAACAGAACCATATAGTCTTGAACTAATGTGAATCAAGCATTGCAAGCTATGGTGTATTGAGGGAAACAAGTCATTTATTTAGGAGTTGGTCCTCATTATATGAGAGTAGGAAGTATTAATGTGTTGAGGTCTTTAAAATGATTCAGAACCAATCTCACATACCTACAGCCCATAGTCTATGGAGCCAGATCATACTGTCTTATCTTCCATATTGCCCTCTTTTAGGAATACTTACCAATTGTGATTTATAATAATCCAACGGTTCACAAGATAAAATGGAAAAAAAAAAAAAAAAATGATACCATGGACACCTGCAAACCAGGAGCAATCATTGCTTCAGATACTGACATGACTATACAGATCTCCAAATTCCTTTGAACTTGAGTTTTTAGTGCAATTATTTCTCTTGCTATTTTCCTTACGAGTTTGTAGACAGTTTCAAACTTCCATACGATTCCACAAAATAGTTCACACTGAATACAATGTCAAAGTTTAAGATCTAATATGCCAATTCAAACTATAGTAAACTTCCATACACTCCACAAATTAACTCTGCTTCCATAATGCTACATCAAGGCTATCAAGTTCATTGAAATACCTATCTTCACTCTCCACTATGTTACATGGACTTGAGAACATGTGGTGGGTGTGGGTCTAGACCTAAAATTCATCTATTCACAAAATCTTAGAATGCAGGGATATAGCTAAATTAATCAGTGTCCAGTTTTCCTTCACCTCTACCATAGAGTTAAATGAAATTTCTAGAAAGCATATGCTGTCAAACATGGAAAATTCACTTGTTTAAAAAGACTTATGCAAATAAAGGGAAATTTTAAAAGGCATCCTTAAGTATTGAAGTCGCACATCACCCAAATAATGGGATTAGTCATGTCTTCAAATACCCGTTTGGGTCCTCCACCTATCAGCTTATGCTTCTAAGTTGGAAACTTCACATGGTATTAGAGCTTGTTGTTCTTGGTTTGTTTAGGCCAGTTTGTCATTCTTGGGTTGTACCTCCACGTGCTTAGGCCCCTTTTGTCTTGTTTGGGCTTGCATGTGAGGAGTGTTGAAATGTCACATCCACCTAAATAATGGGATTTGACATGTCTTCATATGCGTGTTTGGGCCCTCCACCTATCAGCTTAGGCTTTTAGGTTGAAAACTTCACGCTAAGAAACTTCAAGTAGCTTAGGAATGTATTCCTATCTCCTTGGTCGCACCACACTCCTGGACTTGGTGCATACATGTGCCGTGTGCGAGGACAGACGTGAGGGGACATATATTGTACCCACCCATTTGATGTTGTGCTTGATAAGGGTGCGTCACACATTTTACATCATCTATATAGACTATTCCTAGATTTAATCTGTTTCCCATTATGCATGTTCAACAACATTCAGATAACCAACTCACATCACATAACCACCTCACTAAAATTTAATACTTATCTGCCTAGAAAAATTCTAGCTGCAGTATTTTGTCTAAATAGATCCAAGCTAAGAATTCAAAACACTGATGCAAGCATAGTGGTAAACTATGTCAGGCAAATTAACGTCCTTGCATGAAAGAGTAAAAATCAAGAGAAGTGTGACAATTCTTCAGAAAAGTACTGTGAAGAAAAGAAACTCTACTTAAAAGATAATCCAGTGAACACAAAACAGCACTTACAGAATATGGAGTATTATATTGCTGGCCTAGAGCATCACCACCTTTCACCATTTGAACTCCAGGTGTTGCGTGAATGAATGCTGGATTTCCTGGTCCCCCTTGCCATGATGCTGGATTAACTGAGATGAACCCAATGACAAAATCTGAATGATCCTCAGCAATTTTTACTGCTGCAGCTGTATAGTCTCCCTTGGCAAGGTTACCAGATGAACTCATTTCTGCAAGCAGCAACAGGCCCCTACCACGAGGCAAACCCTACGTACAGTTCAAGATTATTCAAAGTCAGCAATAGATTGGTTTTGAGGCCTTCTTACTATATGTCCAGCATAACAGAATTAAGTAAACTATTAAATATTAATGCAAACCTTCAATTTCAGACCATCCACAATTCCAGGACCAGGGATTACGTGAGCATTGATTATATCCGCCCAATCTAATATATGGAAGATACCTCTGCAAACAACATAATAAAAAAGCCCTCAAGCAAAGCAACCAAATGAAAATTAAACATACTAAAGGAAGGAGAGCTGAGACTCACCCTTCATACTGCATTGTCACTGTATTACCGATGTCCGCAAACTTACGATCTTCAAAGATTAAGAAACTATATTTTTCTGCAATCTTCATAATAATTAAGAACAATAAGCTATGACTTAGCAATAACTTCAATAATTGAAAACTTAACAAAAAATCACATATAAAGTATAGGGCAATAGAAATAACTTTCAACAATAGCCAGAGGTAGCTTCCAAATATTAACAGAAGCACACTAATTTTTACCAGAATCAAACACTCGTCATGAAAAAAAGTAAGGTCAGTTGTGTGCACATAGAATTTCAATGGTATAATATATTCCTTCAGAATCAGAATAGTTTTGCAATGGTCAGTAGTCATGAAAATGTTGGGATAAGCTTTCGCTGAGTTTAACATAGAAAATGTATGCCATCACTTAGCAACAGTGTCAACATCAGTATTGTGTTTTGTAAGGCATTCTAACGCATTGTTAGTTACAGATCTTACAAAGATAGAAAGATAGTTTGGTGGGGAAAAAAAAAAATGCACCTCCTCTCTCCTGTTTAGTTTATTTAGGCATAGATAACAAATGATGATAGAAGTTTTAACAAACACAATGACTGTTGTTCAAAAGAAAGAAACTGAGAAGGCACATATGATCTCATCAACATCAGGTAGGAAATATTGGAATATACACTGGCTAGAACTGAGTTTGGCATTAAATGGGAAGAATGATGATTGAATGCTTTTTCTCCGCCAACTTGGGATCTCGCAAACCTTTAGGACCTAAAGAGAATTTGAAAATATCAATATTCCTCAAAATAATGATGATGATAGCCAATTTTTTAGTGCCCCGAATCAAAATAATTGATTTGTCCCTTAAAATGCCGTGTAAGACATAAATGAAGCCATTCAGTTTCTACATTTTGTCCAAAGGCACCGTGATCTAAATTGTCATATAAACCTTGTGGTGGTCGATATGCATATCTATTGACAAATCCATGTGGAACACCAACAAACTTTTCAGTGCTCAAATTATCAGGACAGCTGAGAAACCAAAACTTTCTTCTTGCACAAAGGGAACCAAATTAACAGGCAAAGAAAAGCATGCATGAAAATGTTGAAAAAGCTGGAAAGGTTGGAAATATACCGAGCGAAGTTTAGAACCAAAATCTGGGGTGAAATCAGGTAATATATCCACATGGGTTTTCAGTAAACAAATCTCTGGTCCAACCTGCATAAAAAAAATCCACTTTTATTTATCATTTATAATTACTTAAATAAACCAAATAAACAATGCATCATATATAACGAAAATATTAGAATCGAGTCAATACGGTTGTAGACCATTATTAGAATCTAGTCACACGCACGCACACACATAAAAAAAGAAAAAAAAAGGGTGCAAGTTATTCACCTTCTCAGCGATATCAAGCAACTCAGCAGCAGTAGCAACATCAGCAGCCAAACACAAATTAGTCTCCTTCTTCACCATTATTTCAAACAACCTCTTCCCCGCTGGATTCTTCACCAACTTCGCTCTCTCCCCAAACGGAACCCTAACCAAAGCCTTCTCCACCGCCGGCGGCGGCGGCACAGCAACCATCCGATTCTCCTCCAAAAACTTCAACACCATTCCCTCCATCTCCTCCGAAACCTTCCCCTTCCCTCTCAAAATCCTCACCATCTCCGTCATAGTAATCATCGAATGCAACGTAACACCATTCCCCGCCAAATTCTCCCTCCCGCCTTGTTCGCGATCAATCAAAACGACGGCGTCCGTTACCTGCAATCCACAAGCACGAAGCGGAGCCACGGTCTCGAGAACCGAGGCGCCACTAGTGACCAAATCCTCGATAACGAGACAAGTCTGGTTTGCGGCGTAAACGCCCTCGACGGACTTGGAGGTGCCGTAGTCTTTGACCTCTTTGCGGCGCATAAGCATGGGGATATTGTTGGTGATGGAGACGCAGGTGGCGATGGGGAGAGCTGTGTAGGGTACGCCGCAGACGAGGTCGTAGGTGGTGGAGGAGGAGACAGAAGAGATTAGGGTTTGAGAGATTTGACGAAGGAGTGTAGGGTAAGAGACGATGAGACGGAGGTCGATATATATCGGTGAAGTTATGCCGGATTTGAGCTTGAATGTGCCGAATTTGACGGCTGAGATCTCGTGGAGTTGGAGAACCAGTGACTCCATTGATGATGATGACATTCTCACTGTCCCTCTGATCTCTCTCTCTCTCTCTCTCTATATATATATAGATATATTTCTGTGCTTCTGTTCTACGGACTGTAGACAGAAAGAGTGACTCTGTGTGCGTGTGCGCGCGCGGTGGGGGAGAGGACTCAAAGAAACAAAGAAGAAAGATCCTTTATTTGATAGTAGGGTGGCACGTGCATAGCACGTGCATTTAATTTAATTTTATTCTTTTTAATTTGTGAGGTATCCGAGAATTATTAGAGATAGAAATAAAAATAAAAGGATTTTTATGGCAGCAAAATGAAAAATCAAAATCAAAATTAAATTTCATTTTTTTTTTTTATAATCTTTTCTTTTTTTTTTAAGAAACTTGGCTTCATCACTTGTTTTCTGTGTATACCAAAATTCGATAATGACCAATATGTTTAACTTTAAATGTGATTAAATTAAAAAAAAAATCTTAAACTACTCGAATAAGAAATTAAGAGAAGCCAAATTATTCTCAAACTAACATGTTTTGTCACTCTTTGTAAACTGAAAGCAAAATTTATAAATAAAATAAATATTTTTTTTGAAAAAATTGAAAATTACACTCAGAATCAATCTAGTAAGGACATGTTTATGCTATTATCGTAAGGACATTTTCACTGGAAGGTATATTTTTGAAAAATCGACCGTTGGATTAGATAATATTTATATATATGTCATGTTTGTCAAAAATCACAGTGATCCAACGTTGGTTTTAAAATACAGATATTTAAATAACTTTGACAACATCCAACAGTAAATACTGTCAAAATATTTCACGCACAGTATTTTGAAATCGATTATCGGATCACTGTGATTTTTGACAAACATGACATTCATAAGAAGATTATCTAATCTAACCGTCGATTTTCCAAAATAACATTCATATGGCTTTCAAAATGAACGTCTTACTGATAAGGTGATAAGGAGCGTAAGAACGTCCCGTCATGCAATTTCACTTCTTCTCCGGTAAATATAAAGTAAAAAAAAAAAATTAAAGATATGTAAAATTTAAAGGAGAAAAATATAACTCATTTATTTATTTATTTATTTAAAGATATCTTAACTTTATTTCCAAATAAAACTATGAAGATTTCTTTAGGTACAGAGTAGGACATATTGTCCTACTCTGTCAGGATAGAAAGCATTAGAATCTCCTTTCTGTCGACAACCACATCTTTCCTTTTCTATTGGTATAATTATGGAAACCAGTGCCCAGTGGAGGAGAAATAATGGTACCTATAAAGTAATGGAAGGGTTACAATTAAGGCCCACCCGCCCACTTTAAATTCTCAAATCAATGACTCACTTGGTGGTATGACACATGATTTCTAGGCCAATATTTTGATTAATAATGAAAGATAATAAGGGGTGGAAAATATTTTTTTCCAAACTTGGTCATTTTGGCAAATATTTTGACTAAGATGATCGTTTTGGTCAAAAGGTCTTGGAGATCTGAACGGTATGTATAAAAACACTCTTTTATATTAGAAATGTTATCCCAAATAGATACACTAGAGGGGGGTGAATAGTGTCTAAGACAAATTTAACAAAAATGCACAAATTAAAAATTCAAACAATTATGCAATTCACAACTATTAAGCACAAGTATGAAAAAGTAAATTGCAAGAGTTAAGAGATAAAGAAATCAAATACGATGATTTTAACGTGGTTCGGCACCAAGTCTATGTTCATGCCTTAAGCACCAAGCTCGAGAATTTCCTAATCTGCTAAGTGACCTGTGTCGTAAGCTATAATTATGATGTTATGACCACTAACATTAACTTCTTAACTTATTTAAAATGGAGTTAAAGCCTATAGCCAAATATACAATGAAAGTTATGGGTTGGAGACTTGGAGTATCTTTAATCCATGCACTGTGTCTCAAAGTCAGCCCACTGCCATTTCTAATTCAAGCCATCTTGATATGTCAAAGACATGGGCAAATCCCTACTAAAGACTTAATTTGGGTAAGACTAGCCTCAAACAGGCCCAACCCCAATATTCACCTCTAACTATGCCAAGAATGGAAGGTGAATGTTAACTCCATTCTCTACTTGTTTGAATATTATTGAACCTAATTTATAACTCAACCAGTGTTTGGCTGCAATCATTGTTTTTAGGTACCCCACTATGATCCATCGAAAAAGTTTTTTTGAAGCTTTCCACTACTATCCTATCTATTTTCACTGCAATCATTTTTCACTACTTCATTACAAAACTCTTAATCTAGCTACGTAACTTGAAAATTTACCATAGCAAATGCTTGTAGCTACGCAAAACTAGTTAGGCCTAGATTTTACATTTTAGAACTTTAGGTTACAGAAATAAATATGCCTATTTATTTTGGAATGATCGTGATAAGATTCCCACTCATGATAAGATGAACCATTTTGTTTTGGCTCAGCTATACAAGTATTGTGCCGCTCACCAGAAAAGGATAGACATCGAGGAACTACCTATTATGAGTTCATGATTTATTTCGTCTCTCATTTTTAGGAATAGAGCATGATTTGATTTTGTGTGTGTGTGTGTGTGTGTGTGTGTATATATAGTTAGGATTCTAAATTAAGTTTAACTTATGTATTATGTCTTGAAGACTTTTTGAATTTGTATATATTATAATTTTTTTTTTGTTAATTATTTTTGCACTTCATTAGAGGGTTTGTGTATGTGATTGCATATATAAAGGTTACAGGTCATATTGAAATCAAAATTGTAAACAAAAAAAAATCCAAAAAGGATATTATATATATATATAGGAAAATTCTGCCATCAGGTGCACCTGATGCTGGTTTGCATCAAGTAACCCGGTTTGCACTGTTGGATTTGTTTAAACGGTTGAGATCGTTTCAGCCTTTAACCAACAAAACACGCGGATCTTTTAGTAAACGAAACCCGACCCGGCTGTCTTATTTCAATCCGAAATTAAACCAAATCCATTCAATCGTTTCATTTTCCCTCCCCACAATTGCTCTCCCACTCCTCCATGCCAAAAACCCAATCGCAAGAAGCTGCTACTAGTGAAACCTAGAAACTGTAGCTCAGGCATCATCGCAAACTCTGCCCCCTCTCCCATGACGTTCCACGGCACTAGTTGGGTTACTGGACCAGCATCTCGCCGGCGATGACACATTTTGTTGTTGATGCAAACTTGGTTTCATTTGTGAAAAATTTTAAGACTTTGTATTTGCAATTAAATTTATTTTCTTTTAAGTTTTTTAATGTTTATTTTGGGTTTCCAAACAATTATTTAAAGAGTTGCCCAGAATGCTTATACTAGATATTTTCCAAAATCTATCCAAAACGGTACCATCTAGCTTTGCGCAAGTTGAAGTTGCGCCAAAGGGCTTTGCGGAAGATGAAGTTGCACTAAGGGATTTGCGCAAGTCAGGTCCAAAGGCTTTGCGCAAGATGAATTTGCGCCAATGTCTTTGCGCTGGTTGAAGTTGCGCGAAGCAACAACACGCACATCTAAAAGCATCATTTTGAGTAGGGATCCGCGCAAGATGCGTCAATGGTTTGGCGCAAAACATAAACAAGAAATAATTCAAACTAAACTTACTTCTTCAATGAACTGTGTCAAAAACTGAGATCTGCTTGAACTGTGTCAAAAACTGATATCGGAAGCAGGAT
Source organism: Hamamelis virginiana (assembly GCA_017140935.1). Taxonomy (NCBI): domain Eukaryota; kingdom Viridiplantae; phylum Streptophyta; class Magnoliopsida; order Saxifragales; family Hamamelidaceae; genus Hamamelis; species Hamamelis virginiana. The sequence goes on from JAESVK010001165.1 coordinate 152,239, forward strand.
GCGCGTCAAAACTTTATTGATTTGCAACTTCGATTCCACATGAGAGAGGGGAGAGCTATGTTTCATTTGGGAGAAGAGAGGTTTTAGTGACTGGGAGTATTAGGTTCAACTACATTGGCATTGGTGAGATGGTATGAATTAATGGGAAAGATGAGAGATATAGAGAATAAGATGAGTGATTGACGAGATGGGATGGGTTAATGGGAAAGAGGAGAGATACGAATAAGAAAAGGAGTGATTAAGGAGGGAGAAATGGCGCCAAAAATTAATATCCAAGTTATGGAGATAAATCGGGTTGAATAAGGTCGTGCACAGACTGCGTGTAGGAATTTAATCGCTTCTAATCTCAGCTTTACATTTAGATCGAACGGATGGAATTGGTCACCCGATGCTATCACGACTCTCTCTCTCTCTCTCTATATATATATATATATAGATGTATATATATTAAAGAAAAGACGAGGGTTTAAGCCGTAGTCGTTTTCTAAAAGACTAAGATTTAAAACCGTAATCTTTTGTGGACAAAAACTACGGTTCAAAAACTATCGTCGAAGAAAAGACTACCTACCGCGAGATTACGGTTCCAAAACTGTAGTCTTAACCCAAAGACTAGGGTTTTGCACCTTAGTCATAAGTTTTTTTTGTAGTAGTGGATCATATTGTGCTGGCTTTTGAAACTGGATAAGGACATCTTGAATGATATGTGTATGACGTTATTATAGTATCCTCAAGGAGTCTTAGTTTCAAGGCATAGTCTACTTTAATACTAAATTTACTGAAATACTAAGTAAAGGTTTAAGGCAGTGTTATTTTCATTCTGCATGTTGTTTTAACTTTGCCTAAAGTTGTTAAAATCGTTTGATTGAGTTTTTTTTTTTTTTAAAAAAAATTAAAATAGTGGGGGATTGTTGGATATTTTAATAAAAAATAAAGGAATTAGTTTTGATGGTCAAAATTATATCATCATATTTATTTTGTTGGGTAATCTACATAACCTCAATTTCTTGAGGGAATTTAAATTCTATAATGTAAGTTACAAATTCTCACATCTATGTATAGTGGATAATTCCAATACACACATATATATACTTATGTATACTCATCTATCATCTCTTCTCTTACTCTAACTATAAGTTTTTTATACTTATTTTTATGAGTTTTATTGGGCAAAGTAATATATTGTGTGGAGCTTCCATCTTATCCTAACTATGTAAACTTTGAGAATATAACAGTGAGTGGTTGGGCTATTGTATTCTAGAGGCAGCGTGCTTGTAAACTATTACATCTAATATAATCCGTAATCCGTAATGGCCCGAAACGTCTTAAAGAGAGCGACCTAATCTGCTTTTCAATCCTGCCAATTTTCATTTTTTACATCAGTTCATAATAATATATGAAGTAATATCTATCTATTATATATATTATAGAGTAGATATTATAGAAATAATACTTTTGTATGAGTTCCAACATCATCTAAGTGGTTCATCCAAAAAATACTTCTCATTCATGTTTTTTTTTTTTTTTTTTTTTTTTTTTTTTTTTTTTTTTT
>JAESVK010001165.1:161312-175326 GCA_017140935.1 Hamamelis virginiana
ATTACACTAACAGCCTCTGCAAAACCTGCGGGTTTTGCAGGTCTGATTTTGGACAGTGACAGGCCATCATGATTCGCAGAAACGGTTACGGAAATATCCTAAAAGGGGGGATTTCCGACCCTACCCTGTACGGACTTCATGTAATTACAACATGCGACCAACCTCTATAAAAGGAAAAGGTCACATCCAAATACGAGGTATGCACAAAAAAAACCCTACCCAACTTTAAAACATTCTCTTTGTTTTCTTGTCTTTGCGTACTGACTTGACCGTCGGAGTGTTGTAGGTAAAACACCCCACCGGTGTAAGAGGTTTATGCATCAATTGATCAGATCAATCCCGCAGGTTAATCGGATCATTCCTTTTTTACACCTTTTACCTCTTTTCATACCTTGAACCTCTTTTTGACATCATCAACTATTATATCCTAGAGGCGGTGTGCTTGTAAACTATTATATCGAATATAACTCGTAATGACGCGAAACGTCTTAAAGAGAGCGACCTAATATGCGCCTCAATCCTGCCAATTTTCATTTTTTACAACAGTTCATAATAATATATGAAGTAATATCTATCTATTATATATATTATAGAGTAAATATTATAGAAATAATAGTTTTGTATGAGTTCCAACATCATCTAAGTGGTTCATCCAGAAAATACTTCTTATTCATGTTTTTTTTTTTTTAAAAAAAATAAATTTTTTTTTTAGATACGAAGACAAATTCTCTCGATCTGTCCTCTGACGATTTCGAAATCGATACTTAATGTCGTTTAATTAGAATAGAATTGGAGTAGAATCGAGAGGCAAAGTCTGAATGTGGAAAAAATAAATTTTTAATGTTTGGATAATGAGAAGATCGGACCCGTGTATCCAGAGAAGATCCATTCGTTGGTTGTCAGCATGAGTTGGGAAATGTGAAAGGCGGGGCCCCATAAATCGACGTGGACAGCTCTATCTCTCTCGCCTACGTGGTGGGACCATATTTATTCCCAATTTCAAGTACTTTTTTGGCTGCTTTCGAATAATAATTATACAAAAAAAGTGGTTTTCAAGCACTTTTTCAGTTCTTAAGTTCTAAATTCCAATCACCCAAAATTAAAATTAATAATTTTATATATAGAATAATAAAAGTATTTCGTTGACCCTTTTCTGAAAATATGCATGATCCACGTGCCATTTAAAAAGTTCTATCAATTTTTCTGAAAATTATTTTTTTATATTTCTTAAAATTATTTTTTAAAAGTAATTTTTTAAAATTATAAATAAATTTTTGATTATTTTTTGAATAAAAATTAGTAAGAAGTAATTTGTATGATGATCATATTTTAAAGGTTTAATTAATATTTTATTGTAACACGGGAATGATCTAGTAGTCTAGTACATATGCTAATATAAGTTTTGTCCACATGAAGGTTATAATTTATTGTAGGATCCATATTTTAGAAAACTGATTATTGAATTAAATACAGTAGTCATGGATGTCGTGCACGCCAAAAATTACGATGATTCAATGTTAAAATTTCAAAACATAGTAGTGTAGTACATATGCTAATATAAGTTATGTCCACATGAATGTTATAATTTATTGCAGGATGCATATTTTAGAAAACTGGCTGTTGGATCAAAATACTGTAGTCATGGGTGTCGTGCACGCCAAAAATTACGGTGATCCAATGTTAAAATTTCAAAATATAGATATAGAAAAATTACTGTCACAATTTTTCTCAGTCACATTTCTAAGAAAACGACAGTTGAATCACTTGAAATTTTGACATACATGACATGTATAAATATAATATATAATCTAACGGTCAGTTTTTCAAAATATATATCACACAATAATTTATGGACTTCATATGAACATAAGCTTATATCAACATACGTGCATTAGATTATTACTGTACTTAAGCATGTAATAAAAATAATTACTTCAAAAATAATTTTCAACTGTATAAATGGAATCACAAACTAGGTTAGGCTCCTAAAATTAATTGTAACTGGACACATCACTCTTCTTCCACTTAAGGCCCATATCAAGTTCACCATTTTGAGTAGAGTGATACAAATGTTGTAATTTGTAAATGGAGATTTTACGGAAATGGACTTCAGTGTTGATTTTACGGAAATGGACTTCAGTGTTTAAAATATTACGTTAATAGTCCGGATTTCTAATATTTACATCAATCGACCTATGGGTATTTTTTTGGACAAAAATACCCTTCTAACGTTCATTTTTTTTTTCAACTTTTATATATATTCCCCACTATAACACACAATCCCCAACAATGCATATAATCCCCCATCACCACTTTAACAAATAATCCCCACATGTATAAATAATTTCCAATACCCAATTTTATATAAAATCCCTAAAGTTGCTAATAATTCCCATTAAATCACATCATTACTTTTTTAAGTCAAATCATTGACTTTAATGTCCCATCAATATTATTTTATTAAAAATAAAAATTAATATATAATCCATAAAAATATTTTTTAGATTTTAAAAATAGTTGATGTGACGAGTAATTAATGCAATGTCTCTAGTGGAGATTGTGGATTCTTTATAAACTTGAGGATTATATGTTAAATTGGGGATTGAGAATTACATATATTATTGGAGATTATGTGTTTTGGAGAAAAATTTAAAATTTATTTGACTGTTAGAATGACTTTACTGTAAATATACTTAACTATTATGGATATTTTTGTCATCTCACGTCCATGAATGTAAATAGTCAAAATTCGAGCCCATTTAGGTAATTTTTTAAACATGCAGGTCCATTTCCGTAAAATGCCATTTGTAAATTAATGAATGGTATCAAAGAAGGACAAGACATTGGACAAATGAATGTTATGGATGTTATAAATTTAATGGTCTATTTGGCAAATTTAAAATTTAGAGTAGACCAGTTTTAGAACACATTAAATTGTCTAGTTCATAATAAAATTAATTTTAATTAGAATTGATTTTTAATTATAATTTGTCTACCAAAAATTTAATGTATTTTGATTCACATCTTATCAATGTACTATAACTCACCAATTCTAAAAAAAATCTAAAGTCTAACAAGGTATAAAAGAATGAAAATAAACTTGAGAACTTGAGACTTAATCACTAATTCCAACTATTTTATCCAATGATATTCCAGGTTTGATTGATCGATCAACCAATTTTGAAACATTATGAAGATTAAGTAACAATATCCCAATTTGAAAAAAATAATAATTCATTTAATAACATCATTTTTAAATTCATCGATCTCAACTAATATTTCAAATTTAGTTGTGTAAACATTATGATATTTACTTATTGTTTTGGCCAGAGATTCAGACAAAATTTTTAAAAATTAAGTGAACTCTCTTGGACGAAAGGCTTACAAATTGCCTAATAACTTAATAAAGAGATAGTCTAGTGACTTTTGAAAATCAAATTAAATAACTTAATATAATGAAAAGCACAATGGACTAAAATGAATTGATCGTGGTCCTTTTGGAACTTAAAAATGAATTCCTAGTTCTTAAATTTGTTGCATGCCTAGCAGTACATAAATTTATATTTTATTTTTAAATAAAAATTATTAATTATTTTGGCATCAACTCAACTTAACCAGAGACATTAATCGCCAGAAATACTACTGCCTCAAGTTTTTAATATTAACAAATATGTATCAATGCATTTCATGTATTCAAACTCAAAATCTTTTCTCGAAATGTGATGGTACATGTCACTACCCAATATATATATATATCTTATTATATATAGAGCAGTTGTGCTGATGTGGCGGCCTAGAATTACTTCCCTCCCTCATACTCTTCTCTCCTTGATTCACTCCATTCATTCATTTCTATTGGTTCAAACACACCCATTATCTTTAATTCCCACCAAATGCACAACAATTTATGCAACCCTTCACATTCCAAGTATACACTCTCCCAAAAAAAATTATAGATAGACAGGTTAACAAGCCTATTTATTATTTATTACAATATTAATGCCACAGAGGTGGAGAAGCTTCGATCAATAGTTCCCTTTGATTAATAGAGGTTAATAATTGATTTCTCTGTTTAATTACACGCTTCAAAATCTACCCTACACATACAATTCAACACACACACGCAATCGCTTGGTCTTATCATTTCTTCCTCCAACACACACACGCACACAGACATATATACACACACATACACTTTAATTCAATATAGGTTTAAAAGCTTAGGAGGTGCAGGTGCAAATGCAGATAAAGGCAACTGGCCTTTTAGTGTGTGTTTAGTTTAGCTTTGTGTTTGTCAGTATTTTTTAGCATGCTTAATTGGTCCCCCACCCAAACAGATAAACATGAAAATAAAGTTAATTTGAGTGGTCTTAAGACCTCGGGGTATGTATTGTAGCATTAGGGCCTGTTTGCCGATGCTGTAATTTTGTTCAGTTTGGTTATGAACCAATTAATGTGCCCAGTTTTTGTTCAAACAATTATCTTTGAACTGCTTTTATGTTATACTTGATTTGTCTAACTCTCACTCTTGCTTAGGGCTTAAAGGTGTTGCACTTCCTTTGACTGTAAGTAATTTTTATTTTATTTTATTTTTATTACTAGGGTTTGATTTGAAGATAGATTGAAGCATGGGGTTAGCGTCCGTGACTTAGTGTTTTATTTTATGAGCGAAGTTTATAGAGGTTGAATTTTTATTTATTTATATTCTATATATGTGGTGATAGATTAGTGATGTATAGATGCAGTATATATATTGTTTTGGTTTCTATAAAAATTGAATCCTAACCTGAACTATGACAAATAGCTGTGTTGGGCTCAGTTTAGCAGAGGGTTTTGTTTTCTTGGGTCTCAAACAATGAAAAATTTAACTTTTATAAATTTATATGCCGTTTTATTTTCCCATTTTTACTACCAAACGGAGGTTTTTATATTATCATGTTCAGTGAATAGAGTTGATTTTTAGTATTGGTTGTGTTATTGATTTTTTGTATTGGTTGTGTTATCGCGTAGGCCGTGCATCGCGCGGGTCAACACTAGTATATATATATATATATATAGGATCAAGTTCCCCTTACACCCTATTTTGACATCTATGTTTACACCTCATTTTCAAAATACTATCTATGATAGATATTTTGACAAACCGACCGTTGGATTCAATACATTTCTTATGCATATCATGTATACCAAAAATCATAGTGATCCAACGGTTAGATTTTAAGAAATGTCACTATAAAAAATTGTTATGTTTTTAATTAATAAAAAAACTAATAGTTCTTCAAAATGATATTTTTTAAAAACTAACGGTTGGATCACTCTGATTTGGCGATTTTTTTCATACATGACAAACATAAGATAAGTATCTAATCTAACGGTCGATTTCTCAAAATTATTTATTTACAATTGTATTTGAAAACGGGGTGTAAACATAGATGTCAAAATAGGGTGTAAGGAGAACCTGTTCCATATATATATATATATATTGGCACATGAAATAATTGATTTCAAAAGTATGATTATATGAAGTAAAATCTTAATTTGGATCAATTAGTTAAGATGGTGGGTTGATTAATGAATTTGTCAAGTAATATTAGGTTGTAGTTATTTCACTTCTCTATCAAAATGACATTGAAGTGTTTATACGCGCTACAAGAGCGCGTGGGACTTTAATTCCCCCGAACATAATGTATCTTCTGGTCTGGTAAAGAGCAAACCACCATAAAGCTCTCATCCTCCTTGACTTTTTGGGTCTTTCCCATCCATTCTATTCTAATTGAGAAATTAAAAAAATTAAAAAATTAAAAAATTAAAAAAATAATAAAAAAATTTATGAAAAGTCAAAAGCAAGATTCTTCTGATCAAACCCATCTCAATTTCCAGAATCATTATCTTTGTTTAGCAACATTCTATTCTAATTCAATTCTTTCAGTTTAAATTGTTCCAACATTTTTAATTTCAATTCATCTCCAACGGTCATTAACAATTTCTTCTTCCTCAATCTGTAAGCACCCTTCTTAATTCCTTCTTCCAGTTGTTAAACCAGCATATATGTACATACATGTATATATATATATGTATGTATGTATGTATAATTTTCAATCATTGATTTGAATTTTTCTTAAATAACCATATCTGTTTGATGCAGAGAAGAAGCTTAAAAGATGGTTATTCTGAGATTGTAACGGTGTTTGATGATCTGGGTCAGAAATTCAAGGGGATGGAGATGTCAACCCAGCAAGAAAATACAGAGCCCACCAATGTTCCGGGTAATCATTGTGTTTGTTGATGTTATTTTCTGCAAAGTTCTTAATAATTATTGGAAATAATATCTGTTTATATTCCTTCGGTATGTTTTATACATAATTTTTGAAACTGCAATGATGGTGAAACCTTTTTTTTTTCCCCCTTAAATGAATATTATAATGAAAAAGAAATTGTTGGAAAAAGGCGTAGATGGTTTCTTTGTCTCAAGTGTTTTCAGAAGTCATGTTTCTATCATTCTTTGTTGAGGGTCTTGGGGTACTTTCTCCTTTGACGTGTAAGAAGACATTTAAGCTTAGCTTCTTAGATTTAAACCAAGGTCTGCGGCACAACCTCCGCCAGATTTTACCAACTAAACGAGTTGGTATCTTTTTTTGAATATGTTAACTTCGTGACGATACAGTGGGGTATGAGGTGGTGGTTTATGCAGTTCACAACTGCACATAGTAAAGTAGAAATTAGCTGGCCAGAAAACTTAGATCATTATTGAAAAGAGTAGAACTTTAAACTCTAAGTTGAGTAGGCATGTGTTTTATTTTATTTTTTTATTTCTCATGTTCAACATTGATCAAAAGGACTAAATAAGAAAAAAAGATAGATGGAGGAAAGTACATGGAAAAACCATTGAGAGGGGCTTGAAGACATGATAGGGTACGAAGACGTTAGACAAAACAAATTTTTGGAGTAACAATCGTTTGATGGAGCAATATCTTTACAACATTTATGTGGAGGATTATCTGTAATAGTATAACAGGCGGCATTGCCCAGATTAGATGAACTGGTTGATTTTGTGTATCCTTGGACAAATCTTTCAGTGTCTAATCAAAGACCTGAAAAGTGACCCAGATTGCATGTTAGGTGAAGTGGACGGAACAGTGGAGTGGTGCTTGAAGACAACAGATCAGGAAGCTAGCCTTTGATGGGTGAAGAGAGCGAAATTTCAATGCAGATATTAAGATCATAGCTTCTTTTAAAGGATCTGACAGTAAGGCATCCAAAATTTAGAAATCTACAAGGAATTACTTGGTAGGCTTTGGAAAATGCATCTTTTTATATTGTTTCCTGGCATCTTTTCATGGAAGCTCTATGCGAGCTTTTCTTCCACATGTTTTTTATGAGGGTAGCTGCAATGATGAGGCTGTTATATTTATTTCCTCTGGGGTTTTCATTGATAATACAGGCAAGCTAAATCACGAGAGGCTCTTTGGCTTACGATTGATCAGGGAACTGAGAAAAATTTAGAGATTAACTTATATTAACAGTTGTTATGGGGAAATTATGATAGGTGATGTTTTGGACGTTGGAGTCGACACAATTGAGCATTTTCTAAAGATTTAAAGATGTGAAGAAGTAAGATAAGGACATTCTGGAAGGTCAAAAGCTTGCTCACAGTTTAGGAATACAAGAGATGTGATATCCAAATAAGCATACTTGAGGTTCTGGATATATGTTAATAATGATCCGGAAGGAGTTGCAAGGGAGCAATCCAACAATAGATAAGGAGATGACAAGTGACATGTAAATAATGACATTATGTATACTCTTGATTTGTCTATAAATAGAGGTCCTAAGGGACATTTTAGGAGATCAGATTGTATTTTCCTACCATTCTTGTTTTTTGTGATTCTCATGTACTTTCTTGCTTTCCTTAAATGTCCTAAGTTCTTGCCAAGTTCTCTGTTGCTCAAAGTTTATCTGCTGTCAGGTAAACTTCAAATTATTTTTAAACATATTTGTATTTCTGAACAAATGAAAGAAGATGTTATTTATAAATTGAAGTTATGAAGGTGATTTCAAATTATAAGCTAGACGCTAACCAATATTAAATAAACATCTTCGGATGTAGATTTAAAATTGGAAAACGAGTGAGCGCAGAATGATATTTGACAAAACAGCTGAAATATTGCTCAAAGGTGTAATAAAAAAAAATTAAAAAAAAAAGCTTACTTTTCACTTTTTACTTATAGTTTGTACAATAGTTTTTGTTTTTTAATGTATTAATGTACTTTTAGAGCCCTTGATTTGATGGAATGGCCTTTTGTCAATATTAAGAGTTGAATAAAGTCTTGTGCCCAACCTCTGTGTTTGATATGCATAATTGTCCCTGAATTGTCTTTTTACCTTCACCTCTATATGTTATGGTGGCGCCACAGCTTCTCAAGTTATATTTACTCTGTGTGTGTGTGTGTGTGTGTGTGTGTGTGTGTGATGTTTTATTTATGATTTTTACATGTGGTCTTCTTCTTCAGTTCTATTTTTTTTTTTCCTAATTAGATTTAGCTGATGAACCCTGCACATTATCTTTTATTTCTTTATTAGGTCTTTCATCTGTTTTATTATCCATTTGTATAAGTTTAATGTTGCAATCTGTTGTGTTATATCGTCTTATCCAATTCATGATGATATGAAAGGTACTTTTCCACTTATTTGTTCATCAGCTAGTTGTAGTTTCAGTCAGGAGGATATCACTTGTTTTCCAAATTTTGTCTAGAACCTCTCTTGAACATTGTTATTTAATTACATTAGGTCCCTCTCATCTCAGGAATACTGATGCGACATATTTGGTTGAATTTTAGCTGTGTCCTAAATCCTAATAGTTTATCATCATTGATCTTTCCAAACAAGTGAGTGATTCAAGTATCAGTGCATTTTCTCACTAACATTAGTTTTGCTTGTGTTTCTGCATCTTGATGTTTCTTGGGTTGTTCTTGTACTGTTTTTGACTGCTTACTGCATACTAGTACTCAATGATTATTGTGCTTGAATTATAAATGCACATTTAGAAAGCAAGAGATAAAGTTCATATGACGACAACTTCCTTTACGAAATGATTGTAGCTCTGGATTTTCTAATTGTTATGTGAGTATTTGCTTAAAGATGTTGGGTTAGTGGATCAGGGTATTGCCTTTTAGACCTCTTACGTTCAGATGCCACAACTAGTTGGAGTTGGAAAATGGAAAGACGGACATCTTCTTCTGGTATTCTGAGCCTTAATGATTAACTTTTTAATTTGTTCTTTTGTTGTTATTTTTTATTTTTTTGGGGTGTATGAAAGTGCATATTTTATTTATTTATTTTCATTTGTATATTCACTTGTGTAGTTGGGAATTAGGCTGAGTTGAGTTGTATATTCACTTGCTTTACTTTTAATGTCCCTGATCCATGTGGAGGCATTTTGTGCAATGTTATGACTTATGACTGAATAAATTTATAATTGAGAATTAACAATTGAAATATATGAGAATAAAGGCCAAGGCAGCTATATACCAACAGATTATTTGATCTATTCCTAGCACAGCTTTATTTCCAAATTTTTTATGCATTTAGTTCCTTATTGGAGATTATGTTTGTCCTTTTTATTGTGGGGTGTTCTTGCAAGGCACTCATTGAATTCTTTTTGCAAGATTAAAATTCAGTGTTGCTTCTTAATAAATCTTGTTATGCCTTAGCATCTAACATAAAATTGTGCTGCTTACTTTATTGCACTCGATTGGATTTATAGGCATGAGACATTATACAACCTAATTCTTATTTTTGATGAAGATCAAGTTCGACTTCTCTTTATTGCTAGCAGGAAATAATCTTTAACCATAGGTACAAGGAAATCTTCCTCTTTAATTTTTTGCCGATAACCCTTCTGGACTTTACTGATCACTCGTTAACGATAAAAATTCATTTTCAACAATCTCAAATTTAGTCTAATGCAATCATCATATTTACAGGTCCCAACACTTGGTTTATTGATCATTTGATTTTGATCAAACTACTATTAAATGCATAACAGTTTGTAGATATGCATAGAACTATGAAGTTCACACATGAGCCACAAGTGCACCATCATAAGAGCAAAAATTGCTCTTCGGAATGCATGTGAAAGTTCTCTTAGGACAGTTTGCTTCTTGTTAAGCAAGAACAGGGCAAGAATTATTAGTATTAGAAAATATCTCTATGAAACCCAGGGGTTGACATTAGAGATCCTCTGTTTATATAACATAACTACAACTGCAAAAGATTGTTCCAGTCTTTACCGGAAGTCAAGAAGTAAGGCATGAAACTCATGGAAAGTTCCTCAATATCAAACACCAATGGAAAACAAAAGCTTCACAATGAAGTCCTTGGACCATATCTACTAGAGATTCTTGATTGTTAAATATTTGCTAACTTGCTTCTTCCATGTTCCCCACATATCTGTAGAGTATCACTTCTCACTGGCCAACACCCTAGGCAATGACTGTATTCGTGGTTTTATAATTCAGCCATATTTACCTTTGTAGGATCCCTTCCCTCCTCTATGTATTTGGGGTTTGAGTTTGGTTTCTAGGATATATATATATATCCCTTGTTTTGAGAAGAACTTTTCTTTTTCTTTTATAAATTGTCAGATATGAAAGAAAGAAATATCCCATGCTTCTTGTTAAATATTTTATATCACGCAGTGAAGTGCTAGTAATGGGATCTTGGAAAATAGTAGAACACTACTTCTCTTTTTTACTCTTCAGCATTTTGCAAATGTGATTGTATTTCATGGCATTGCGTTTATTTTGTTTATGGAGGTTGCTTTGTTATTATAGGAAATGAATGAAAGCCCCAGATGTCCATTTCTCTCAGAGAAAATCCTAGAACCTTTATGTAACACTGAAAATTCTGTAATTCTCATCCTCAATTTTGTCATATAAAGGTGGGTAAGTGGCTCAAAATGATAACTTTAATGCATTGTGCCACATTTGTTAAAGCCTCAGGCTGAGTGTTTGGGCATAGATTATGCTTGGACAAACTCTAAAAGGGATCCATCTGCTCTCTCTAAACCCTTACGACACTGACCAGTTTTGGATACATATTTATTTCCAGCTACGATTGTTAAAATATGGGTCTAATTTCAAAAGGCTCAATTGCTAGTTTGATGAACATAAAATAATGGGTTAATGACCTTTTTGTACCCTGAATTTTGAGGGAAATACCAATGTGGTCCCTAAACTTTAGTTTTGCTTGATTTAGTCCATGAATTTTAAAAGTTATACCAATGTAGGACATTGACTGACAGAACCAACATTCCGTCAGTTAAATGTTACGTGCGATCACATGGCTGTCTAGGTGGCAGTCACGTGAGTTTGACGTGGCAACCACATGGATCTAAAGTGGCTTAAGTTAGATAATTAATGACATTTTAACACCATAAGTTGGTTGATTAATGGCAACTTAGCCCACATCAGATCCACTTGGCTACCCTTTCAGACCCAGGCGTTGGCAGCCACGTGACATTTTACTGACGGAATGTTGGTTCCGTCAATCAATGTCTTACATTGGTACAACTTTTAAAATTCATGGATTAAATCGAGCAAAACTAAAGTTTAGGGACCACATTGGTATTTCCCTCAAAGTTTAGGGTACAAAAGGGTCATTAACCCTAAAATAATTGTTGAAGCTTGATGATTTCTTTGTACGACTCAGATTATTTTCTATTTCCAAATTATCCCGAATTCCAGATACTTTTCTGCAGTGAATGTTTTCTTAAACTCATCTGTGTCTCTATAGTCCAAACAATCAATAAATCCTCTTATCCATATAGTAATTTAATCTCTACAAGACACAACTATTATCATGGTTATGGTAATCTAAATGTTGTTTGAATGATATAATATCTCCTTTGACCTCTCTTGAAAGTTTCTTTCCTTTTCTTTTTCTTTTTTTCAGATTATAACCTTGTCAGTCTTCTGTAACTCATATGTTGCATCAATCAGGTCCACGAGGAAGGCTGCAGAATTTGTTGTGTCAGCCTGGCAATAGGCTCTGTGCGGATTGTGGATCTCCAGACCCAAAATGGGTGTAAGTATCATTCTTGAATAATTAAGCAAGAATTTTTGCCATATTATTTTCTTTATCTGTAACCTGTAAGAACAGTAAAGTAAACTTTCTTGAGCAAACTACTTTAAAGCAAAATTTTTATGGTTTCTTACTTGAACTAACAAAGTTTTTCAGTGTTAAATATATTATTCCTTACATCATTTTAGTTTAAGCTTCTTGAGTTTATGTTTTGTTTGTTATAAGTTTTCACGATGACATAGATGATGCAAACGCAAACGTGATTTGGGTTCACTGTTTGATAATTATATGCGGAAGAATTGAAGAAGTTGTATCAAGTACAGAGGCATTATATATGTATATATGTATATACATATATGTGTATGTATAAATATGTATACATATATGTACATATATGTGTATGTATATATATATATATATATGCACATACACATATATGTACATATATGCACACACACACACACACACACACACACACACACATATATATATATATATATGACACATTTTTACTCCTAATTTGACACGTGGTTTGTAAAAATCCAGGGTTGGATGATTATTTTGAGAAACTGACCGTTGGATTAGATATTCTACTTATATAAATCATATATACAAAAAATCACATTGATCCAACGACTACTTTTTAAAAAATATCACAATTTTAAAATAAACTATAAAAAACTATATGAGACTGTCACAATTAATTTTTTTTTTTTAAAACCAACCGTTTGATCAATGTGATTTTTGGCATACGTAATGTATATAAGCAGAATATCTAATCCAACGATCAGTTTCTCAAAATACTCATCCGACGCTTGGCTTTGCAAACCGCGTGTCAAATTAGGATTAAAACTATGTGTCATATATATATATGTATGTATGTATGTATGTATGTATACATATACATATATGTATATGTACATACATATATATACAGAAATGATCCATTGGGGTTCAGACCCCATTTGGATAAATACGGTCCACTCCTCATTGGGATAGTTGGGACATGTATTTTGAAAAATTGACTGTTGGATTAGATACTCCTATTACGTATGTTGTGTATGCCAAAAATCATAATGATCCAACGGTTGGTTCATGAGAAAACTGTCTGTGAAAAAAACTGAGACTTAAAGAACGATAAAATGACAGTTTTTTTCACAGTGAGTTTTCTTAGAAACCAACTGTTGGATCACTATGATTTTTGGCAGACATGACATACGTAACAGGAGTATCTAATCCAACGGTCAATTTTTCAAAATACCTGTTCCAACTATCCCAATGAGGAGTGGACCGTATTTATCCAAATGGGGTCTGGACCCCAATGGATCATTTCTATATATATATATAGGTCAAATGATAAGTATGTAGGTACTTATTAGGGCCTCTGAGATGCTATCAATTTATGAGACCAGTATGGTAAAGAGGGAAGTTGTAAAGTTTAATTGTACATGTGTACACGGCGTGCTAACATCTCTATAGTAGCCTAAAGAATGTGTTTGTCTTATTTGATATAGTAACGTTTGTTGATGATGAAAGCCTCGAAGGGGAGGCCGTCAACCTTAGTCTAACAACCCACCCCCTTTATTTTCTCTCCCTTTTATCTTTGCGAGGGCGAACTGACACCCCCTCGACCCCAATCCTGTCGGAAAAAGTTGCAGTACTGGAATGTCCTCCCCCCCCATGAGAATGTTGCACTCGCATTCTCCCTATGATGTGGATCATGACCCACAGGGCCCACGACCTTGGAAGACCTATACTAGAAGGGCCCGCCATAGGGATGATTAGCTGATTGGGATACTTCTATTTTAGTTGTTATTCTCTTTTAATTAGTTTCCTAGTAAGAGTAGAATCTTTATTTAATTAGGATACTTCTATTTTAGTTGTTATTCTCTTTAATTAGTTTCCTAGTAAGAGTAGGACTGTTTTTCTATAT
>JAESVK010001165.1:175726-189038 GCA_017140935.1 Hamamelis virginiana
TTCTCTTTAATTAGTTTCCTAGTAAGAGTAGGACTGTTTTTCTATATAAAGGGAATGAACCCTTTATTTTGATTTAGACTTGAAGATTAATACAATTTCTCCCTAATTTCTGATTTCTCTAATTTCTCTCTCTCTTTCTCTCTCTTTCTTTCTCTTTCTTTCTTTTTTTCTTTTCATTGGTACTCAAGTCCCATCAATTGGTATCAGAGCCTCACCACGATCCACAAAATTTTTGCTGCCGTCACGTGCTCTCCCAACAATCAGACCTGCCCACGCCCCACAGTACCAACGCATCAGACCAGCTCTATATATATATATATATATATATAAAGTCCCGTGACTTGCACCTGCGTAAACCACCCCTTCCACGGCTGCCCACATCACCGCACCACCTCAAAAAGCTTCCTCAATCGCCGAAACCACCGCCGGAAGGAACCAGATCGCCGGAAAGTAAGCCACGCGCCCTCACGCGCCACCTTGCTTCTGCACGTGAGATCCATGCGCCTCGCGTTAGATCCACGCGCCTACTTCAGTTTTGGTTCGGCTCGGCTCGAACATCCCAGCTCGGCTCGGCTCGGCTCCAACTTACTGGCTCGGCTCGGCTCAGTTGACCCGACCCACTGGCCCGCCGACCCGACCCCCGACCTGACAACCCGGTCCGCTGACCCACCAACCCGACCCGTGAACCCGTTGACCGACCCGGTCAACCCTTTGACCGTTGACTGACACGTGTCGCTGACGTCATCAATCCTACAAAATTACATTTTAGCCCCTCTTCTGGATAATTACCATTTAGTGCCTCCACTCTCTGGAAAATTACTATTTGGTGCTCAAACTTTCTGGAAATTTACAGTTTGGCCCCTACAGCCTTCCCAACATTTTGCGACGTCCCGGTTCCGATTTTGAGGTCTATTTGGGTCAATTCGACCTCCACAGTGGAGTTTTACACCTCATTACGCCTCGGTAAAAGGTATACAACTTCTTTTTCATTGAAAATTGTGGATTTTATTTCAATCAGTTGATAGTTTATTAAATTTGTGTTAGATCCTTTTCCACCCTTTTTTTTCTTTTCCCAACAGTCACTTGCATTTGTATGACTGTGTGACTTCAATTCCTGCATTGTGTGCGCCTTGACTTTGCATGTTTAGGACGTTGTATGCTATAGCCAACGATGAGCCTAGCCCTGGGCCCGGTTTCTTTGACTCTCGGGTTCCATGTATGCGAAAGCCTTCACCCTTCTTGCCAAGTACCTTAGGGTATATCAAACGGACCAATCACGTACTGTTGGACCCACGCGGCATTCCTGATGTCACATGTGGTTAGGTATATCGATTGGACCGAGCAAGTAAGGGACACTTATCCTACCCTTTGCATTAGTCCATATAAACTGTCTTTGTAGGACACATACCCTACGTCCCATTCCCTACTTCACCTTTTTCATACTTAGGCACGCAGCTTGCATCTTTTTCTTCATTTTATTTCAGTTTTCTTCAGTGTTCATAAGTGATAATTTGGCTTTCTAATTTAAGTAATTAAGACGTGTCAGTATCTACCCACCCATTTACCCACCAACCTCATTTTCACCATTACCTTACACCATGACTTTGACTGACCGCTGCAACGCTATAGAGCAAGACATGACCACTGTCCAACAGGACATAGCCACTTTGAAAGAGTCTTTTGCCAGATTTGATCGTGATACTAAGATTGAGTTTACCACACTCCGTGCGTCCATCACTGCACTTAGGGAGGAATTAGCCCAGTCTAAAGTTCAGGATAGAGTTGATGACCCCGGGGATGTTGCCAATGATTCCCTAATCGTTCAACAACCTAATGGGCGGCCCACAGATCCTCATGCAGGAATCCTTCCCCTCCCTAATCGTTTTAGACAAGTCCCAGTCCCTAGGCAACATGTAGAGGACTTTGGTCCTCCTGCTGATCCATTTGAGGATGATTTAGAATATGATTATAGGCCGAGAGGACACCGTGGTAGATATCCGGATGCCCAAAATAGACAGCCTAGGAATTTTCATGATGAGCCTAGAGATATCACCACGAGGGTGAAGCTTGACGCTCCCAGTTTTGATGGTAGGACTGATCCTATCGTCTTTCTCGATTGGTTGACTGATATAGAGGAATACTGTGACTGGTATGGAATGACTGACTCTCAGCGTGTTCATTTTGCTAGGATGAAATTGTCAGGCAACGCCAAATGCTATTGGCAGGGTGTGTTGCGTAAATTAGATCGCTTAGGAGAGGGTCCACTAGTCACTTGGGCTGAGATGAGACGAAGGTTAAAGGAGAAGTATCTCCCTGCTTCCCATAGAAAGACTTTATTAGAACAGTGGCATAATCTAAGACAGGGCACCGCCAGTGTTGAGGATTACACCTCGCGTTTTGAGGGTCTTATGGGACGGTGTGAGATAGAGGAGGATCCTTTGGTGACTCTCTCTAAATATGTCAATGGGTTAAGATTAGATGTCAAGAGAGAAGTCACCTTATACTCTCCTGATAGCTTAGAGGAGGCCTATAATAAGGCCCGGGACATAGAGAAATTCGTTCGGGTTCCTAACCCAAGGCGTTTAGCTTCCCAAGGTGGGGAGTCTCGTCAGTCTCAACCACCACTTCAGTCTGTTCCTTCAAGGGGGGGTACCCAATCTAATCTAGGGCCTAGCACTTCTAGGGGAAAGGAAGTCGTCGGTGCTAGCAGTCGCCCAAGTGGCTCTGCTATTGAGTGTTTCCATTGTCATAATAGGGGTCACATTGCTGCCCGTTGTCCCCACCGCACCCTCATTCTTGATCAAGAATCAGATGATCCTTCTGCTTTTGCAGATTATGCCCCTCCTGAGGAGACTTCTGATGTTGAGAGGGATCTTGAGCTCGATGATGAGCAGGAGCAGTCCCATCTTGCTGTTATGCGGTGCATCTTGTCTACTCCTTTAGGGGAGAATGATTGGAAACGCACGAGCATCTTTCACACCTTTGTCACTTGTGGAGATAAAGTTTGTAAGGTTGTGATTGATGGTGGCAGTACTATGAATGTGATCTCCACAGCCGGTGTAGCTAGGATGAAGCTAAAGATCGAACCCCACCCTCAGCCTTATCGGGTAGCTTGGGTAGAGAAGACCTCTTTACCAGTCTCAGAGAGGTGTCTAGTTCCTCTTCAGATGGGAGATTATTCTGATAGGATTTGGTGCGATGTCCTTCCTATGGATGTCGCTCATATTCTGCTTGGTCGTCCTTGGCTTTTTGACTTGGATGTGACCAACCACGGGAGGGATAACTCGTACATTTTTAGGCATAACGGGAAATCTATTCGATTGCTTCCTGCCAAACCTTCTTCCCCAAGTAAAGTTCTCAAGGCTAAGAATCCCTCTCCACCTCCTATCAAAAACCATATCCATGTCCTTACCCGAAAGGAGTTTGTGCGGGAAGGACAAGAGTCTGGCATAGTTTTAGCGCTTGTAGCTCAGCCATTACTCCCGGTTCCTTTAGCAAAGGTTATTGAACCTCCTCCTGAGGTCACTCCCTTATTAGAGCAATTTAGAGATATCATACCGGATGAGTTACCTAGTGAGTTGCCACCCATGAGGGATATACAGCATGCCATAGATTTTGTTCCTGGATCTCAGTTACCTAACCTGCCTCATTATAAGATGAATCCTAGGGAGCGTGAAGAGTTGAATAGGCAGGTCGAGGGTCTTTTAGAGAACGGATTCCTTCGAGAAAGTATGAGCCCATGTGCTGTTCCAGCCCTTTTGACCCCTAAAAAGGATGGCTCTTGGAGAATGTGCGTTGATAGTCGTGCCATCAACAAAATCACCGTCAAGTACAGGTTTCCTATACCTCGTCTTGATGATATGTTGGACTTGATGGCTGGATCTCAGTGGTTCTCCAAGATCGACCTACGCAGTGGTTACCATCAGATTAGGATTAGACCAGGCGATGAGTGGAAGACCGCCTTTAAAACTCAGGATGGATTATACGAGTGGCTTGTTATGCCATTTGGATTATCCAATGCACCTAGTACATTTATGAGAGTTATGACACAGGTGCTTCGCCCTTTCATAGGGAAGTTTTTGGTGGTCTATTTTGATGATATTCTGATTTATAGCCGGTCTAAGGAAGACCATCTCGGTCATCTTCGTCTAGTTTTTGATACACTTCAAAGAGAGAAACTTTATGTTCATCTTAAGAAGTGTTCTTTCCTGCAGACCGAGGTGACCTTCTTAGGATTCATTGTCTCTGCGTCAGGTATTGCGGCTGACCCCGAGAAAGTTAGAGCTATTAGGGAGTGGCCTACACTTACCTCTATTTCTGAGACTCGTAGTTTCCATGGGTTAGCCACTTTCTATAGGCGTTTCATTAAGGGGTTTAGTACCATTATGACTCCCATTACAGAGTGTTTGAAGAAAGGGGAGTTCAAATGGTCTAATGCTGCTTCTAAAGCTTTTGCAGTCATTAAGCAGAAAATGACTGAAACCCCAGTTTTACAACACCCTGATTTTTCTAAAGTTTTTGAGGTTTCATGTGATGCATCAGGGGTTGGAATTGGTGGAGTCCTTAGTCAAGAAGGCCATCCTATAGCGTACTTCAGTGAGAAACTCAATGAGTCTCGAAAACGATATACTGTTTATGAAAAGGAGTTTTACGCTGTCGTACAAGCACTCAAGCATTGGAGGTATTACTTGTTGCCTCAGGAATTTGTCCTCTATTCTGATCATCAGGCTTTGAGGTACCTCCAATCCCAAAAGAAGTTGAGTGAGAAACATGCACGGTGGGTGCAGTTCCTTCAGGAGTACCCTTATGTTATTCACCACCGTCCAGGAGTTGAAAATGGCCCAGCTGATGCCCTTAGTCGAGTCAATGGGCCAACAGATGCCCTTAGTCGAGTCATCACAGTTCTTCAGGCTGTTAGTGTTGAGGTGATAGGCTTCGATAGACTTAAGGATGAGTATCTTACTTGTCCTGATTTTGGCATTCTTTATAGAGAGATTCAGGATGGGTTCCGTCATGACCATATTGATTTTTTTATCAAAGACGGTTACCTATTTCACGGACCTAGGTTGTGTATTCCCCGCACTTCAGTTAGAGATTTTCTTATTTGGGAATTACGTGCTGGAGGTCTTGCTGGTCATCTTGGTAGGCACAAAACTTTTGATTTGCTAGAGGATAGGTTTTATTGGCCCTCTCTTAGGAAAGACGTCACCCGAGTTGTCTCTCAGTGCCGTACTTGTCAGTTAGCTAAGGCTACCAAACAAAATACCGGGTTATACACTCCGTTACCTGTTCCACATGAGCCTTGGAAAGATGTTAGTATGGATTTTGTCTTAGGGTTGCCCAAAACCGCTCGAGGACATGATTCCATTTTAGTTGTCGTGGATAGGTTTTCTAAGATGGCCCACTTTATTCCCTGTAGCAAAACGGCTGATACTTCTCATGTGGCCAAGATATTTTTGAAGGAAATTGTGCGTCTCCATGGTTTACCGACTTCCATTGTGTCTGATAGGGATGTCAAGTTTGTTAGTTACTTTTGGAAAACACTTTGGAAGCTTTTTGGCACGCAACTTAAGTTTTCTGCTGCATTTCATCCTCAGACTGATGGGCAAACTGATGTTGTTAATAGGAGTCTAGGAAATTTGCTTAGGTGCCTTGTAGGAGACCGTCATGGGAATTGGGACTTAATTCTCCCTACTGCGGAGTTTGCGTATAATGGATCTGTTAATCGATCAACTGGTAAGAGTCCTTTTCAAATTGTCTATGGTCTTTCCCCTCGCCAACCCATTGACCTTGTTTCCCTTCCCCCTGATTATCGGCCTTCTACCTCTGCTGATATCTTTGCCCAACACATTCGTGATCTCCATGCTGACATTCGTCACAAAATTACTTTAAATAATGAAAAGTACAAATTATCTGCTGATGTTCATCGTAGGAAACTGGATTTTAATGAAGGAGACTATGTTATGGTGCGTATCCACCCTGCTCGTTATCCTAAACACTCCTTCAAAAAGCTACATGCCCGAGCCACCGGACCATTTCGTATCATTCGTCAATTAGGATCTAATGCTTATTTACTTGACTTACCCTCTGATATGAAGATTAATCCTGTTTTCAATGTTGAGGATTTGTTTCCTTATCGAGGCACTTTTGAGCCTCCTACTGTGCCAGGTTTATCTACAGGTGGCTCTACCTCTTCTACTACCACAGTTCCGGTGCCTGTTATTCCACGCCTACGACTTCCGCGTACCGATCAGATTGGCGATATTATTGATGATCAGACTATTTTGTCACATGGTGGTCCTTACCGACGGTATCTTGTCCGCTGGAGGGATCGTCCTGATATTGAGGATACATGGATTACAGAAGATGAGTGTCGGCGCCTTGATCCTGATCTTTTGGAGGTTTATCAACGTTCTAACTCTCCGGAGGAGAGTTTTTCTCAGCCGGGGGGAATTGATGTGGATCATGACCCACAGGGCCCACGACCTTGGAAGACCTATACTAGAAGGGCCCGCCATAGGGATGATTAGCTGATTGGGATACTTCTATTTTAGTTGTTATTCTCTTTTAATTAGTTTCCTAGTAAGAGTAGAATCTTTATTTAATTAGGATACTTCTATTTTAGTTGTTATTCTCTTTAATTAGTTTCCTAGTAAGAGTAGGACTGTTTTTCTATATAAAGGGAATGAACCCTTTATTTTGATTTAGACTTGAAGATTAATACAATTTCTCCCTAATTTCTGATTTCTCTAATTTCTCTCTCTTTCTCTCTCTTTCTTTCTCTTTCTTTCTCTTTTTCTTTTCATTGGTACTCAAGTCCCATCACCCTACCTCTAAGGGAGGCAAGGGGACGTCGAGGAGGGCTTCACATTGCTGGTGCATCCGCAACCCCGCCTCATGGAGTGACAAGGCGCGGAGAGGTCTCTACTGTCATTATTCCCTTAGCGTGGCTAAGGATGCTCGCCCGAGGGGAGAAAAGGCCCACGGGGCGTGCCCATGAATATGGAAGACAGGGGGAGTAAGCGCGATTAAAGGCTAATCGCCCTTACCCTCCCTTGTAGCAAGAGGATTGAGAGGCTAGTCGCCCTCACTCTCCGCCCCTCCACAAGGTCGAACATTGGGGATTTGGTTTGGCGGTCGGGACAAAGGCTAGCTAGGGTGAAGAGACGCCCTCGTAAAGAAATAGAGTCACCCCTTCGCCTTGGCTTGGTCGGTTTGGCAATCCAAGGCATGACACATGCGAAACGTAGTGTAACCCCCTCACTACAGCTATTGACCCGTCACGTTGGGAGATGTGCATGCCTGCAACCCTGGCACAAGTCAGGGTTGTAGTCCCAGGTCAAACATTTTAATGATAAGGCCTGGATTGTCATTTCCTACCGTACGGGACAATCTAGATGGTATGTACATTTTGTGTTAAGAGAATGGCAGAGAGCCAAGGCGCCCCCCATTGGTTGTGCCTTGACCCCTCTGTTGACCATCTAGCTGTTTTTCACCCATGATCCCCCCTACAAAAAGAAGAATAGAAGATCATTTAAGGGCATTCACCAACCAGAGTGAGGGGGAAGTAATTACACATTTTCCCACAGAAAACTTGTGATCCTAGAGCAAGACCGACTGAAACCTTCCCTGTAAGGTCATGCCTCTGAGATTGTCACCACGACCTGCTTTGTTCCCCTTTCTCTTCGACCCTACACAGGGCAATCTAACCACTACTGCGACGGTGTCTTTCCCCCTTCGTCGTCCTATACGACAAACGTCAAGGTCGGTTGAGCCTCCCTAGTTTACTTTGTGAACAACGTTCAAGCTATATATTAAAAATAATGCATACAACCAACCAGATGCCTCCTAGAAGCCATACTTGCTCTTTTTTTATTTTACAAAACGAGCTTGTTTTCGACTAAGTATGAGATTTGAGTTCTTCTTTCAAGTAAATATAATATTTTTATTATCTTTGAGGAGGTTGAACATAGTTTGAGTCTGAATAAAAGATAGTTTCTTCACCAGTTGTGTATTTTATTTATGTTCTCACTTTATATACATTTTTTAGCATATTTAATTGGCATATAGTTAAATGCATGTTTTTGAATTAAGTTATTTTTCTACATTTATACTAAAGATTTATGTATCAAACAGGTAAAGTTGTAGATTTCTTAAAATTATTTCCCTTCTGTTCTCCCAAACCTATCACCTTTGAAACTAGATGTTCAAGGATGATCTATTTATTGGTCGAATATTTCCTTATTAAAATTATATCTACTAAAAAATTTTGTAAAACATAATGAAAAATTATATTATAATAGATGAGTTTGTTGTTATACAAATAAATTATTGCACAATGACTAGCAACCATGGATGAAAAAATCATAGTTATCAAGCAAGCCTTCAAAGTAGCTCCTTGGAGCATTATTCAGAAGTGATATGCTGCAAGGTTCCAAATCGTTAAACAAATGAAGCTTCTAGGAGTTTGCTTTTTTGTGATATATTTTTGGATCATGGTTCTCAAAAGAAATGATATAATCATTTAAACCATAAATTTTTTTTACGGATTTTTCATAAGCAGTTCTTTTATCTTTCTAATTATGCATCCTTATATGTTTAATGTCATCAAAATTTATTACCTTTCCACCCAAACTACAAACTATTCTTGAGATAAAGAAATTTGAGTTTCTTGGGAGCTCAAATTTGACTTAAGATGGTCCATGGTTCCTTCGTGAGAAAATCGAGATCGTGTCACAAGAGAATCACAAATGTTATAACTTATAAGATCCTATATGGAAATCATGGATGCGATTTCATGGAGGGAACATCATCTAATTGAATAGTATCCTTAACTACAGGCTAAACCTTGAAACCGGCTAGGCATTTAAGGCAATTTTGGCAACAATACTTGAAGCAGTATTTTTGCTACATGGAACGGTATGATATTGCTCTTATAGAAGGCTTGGATGACAAAAATGAATGTAGATGCTATTTTGAATGTTAACATAATACAAATTTCTACTAGTTCATTGCTTTGCTACCATAGTTGTCTTGGTTTGTTTTTTTTTTTTTTTCCATTGGGTGATGCTAAAATTTGTGCACAAACATGTTAGTGTAACATTTCATTAATTTTCAAAAATAGAAAAAAGTAAACTAAAATTCCTCAAGTTCTTCATATTTCTGCAAATTTCACTTGACTGAGCTCATATTGGTGCCTAATTTTATACTTATTCTACTTCTACAAATATGTTTTTGGATTTTTTATTTTACGTGTTGACGGTTTATTTATTTATTTATATATGTACATATACTGAGGGATCAGTAAAAACTGCCAAGTTTTTTTTGTTATCTTTCCCTGAGATTTTCAAATTGATTGCTACATCAATGTTGCACACAATTTATCACTTGATACATTTCATTTCAATTCATGGCATATTGCACAATATCAACATATAATTTTTTTTCCTTCATAAGTAGAGAAATGTTATTAAGAGAAAAAAATGGGTCAGTGCCCTGTATAGGGGGGGTTTACAAGATCCAAAAGGCTTAAATCAAAGTACATTGATCCAAAAAATCTAGAGAAAGGAGTCTCTAGAGAAGGAAGTTCTCCAAATGAAAAGAGATCTAAGGTAAATATCTTTGGGCTTCAACACATGCAACTCTTCATCCTCAAAGATTCTACTATTGCTTTTGTTGGGATATGTCTCAAGTTCTTATTCCAATAAGGTTTATCTTATGAAATTATTATTTAAGGAAATTCCTTGTTGAGGTTTACTCGGTGCATAAGGAATTTCCAATTCCTTGTCCTACAAGGATTAGGGTTAGGAACTCTATAAATACATGTTCGAGTCTTTAGCTAGATCTATGAGAGAGATGAATCTGTGAGGGTTTCACAGGGTTTATCAGGGCCCACAGTTCAATCTGGGTATTTGCATTGATGGAGTACGCCTTAGCTCATTTTTTGAAAGTATTGTTAATACATGGAATACACAAGAGAAGATTTGTTGCAATGAGGACTTCAGTTATTGGTGGAGTTAATTTATCATTCCATCTAAATGTTTTACATGGTGCATGTACTCAATTGATCCAAAACAAGCAAGCACAAGCTCTAGGAACAATGGAGTCGAATGGTATGCAGAATGGAAGGCATACAGACAAGGGCTCTTTTTGTGCCTTGCGAATAGGGAAGAATATTCATACAAGTTTCTAGGTGGAGTGCTTGTAGTTTGAACTTTGGTAGAGGTATACTTGATAGGTACAATAAGCACATGAAAGATGGAAGAATGACTTGACAGATTTGAGCCAAGGTGGAGATTGTTGGGATATGTCTCAAATTCTTATTTTTAATAATGTTTTATTTTTTATAGGAGTTATTATTCAAGGAAATTCCTTGTTAGTTTTACTTGATGCATAAGGAATTGCATTCCTTGTCCTACAAAGATTAGGGTTTGGGAACTCTATAATATATGTTTAAGTCATTAATTAGACTTATGAGACAGATGGGTTTCAAAGGGTGTGTAAAGAGGTGAGGGAGGGAAAGAAACACTCGGGGAGTGGGGAAATGGATATTGTTTAAGGGCACAAGTTTGGGTGTAGATATCGGAAAGTGGGGAAATGGGGGAATTGTTCCAAGGCTCGGGTCGGTATCAGCATTCTCTATCCTCTATAATCTCTATGGTTATAGTGGATCTTCTCTTCTCATCGGCGTATGTTGGTAGAGTATTGTTGAACCATGTTAAATGTTGTTTTTCTCGTGTGTACGATTTGTTTTCTTTAATTCTTGTTGTTGGATCTTAGCGTGGGTGTGCTTTTGGTATATTATTTGATTTCAAAGCTTTCCCTGGCCCAACATCTTACCTCTACATACACCAAAGAAGGCAATGTGGAGCAATCCTCCATATCATTTCTCCATTCTTGTTCCTAGATCTTATCCACCAACCTCGCAAAAGCTCCTTCACATTTGAAGGCAATAGGCATGACCCAAGAATCCAAGATACACTCACTAAAGAAAACTAAATACCACAGTCCCCAATCCACTATGCAATTGAGCAAGAGATGTTACGTGAATCCTTGCTTGCTCTTCTTATGCATACCACACCTATTCGGCATCATCCATCCCATACTAAGCAATTAATCCACCATTAAGTGATCAGCATACAAATCCTTATTAAATACCATAAAGAGCTAGTAAAATGAGTTAGGTTCTCCCACTTACTGGTTCTTGATGTCATCTAGTTGAGGATGTATTCTCTTTTTCTGAAATTAATCTCAAGATATTTTATTGCCGTGCTTTAAAATCATGGATCGTATGTCTTATGTTAACAGCGAGCAAATCCTATTTTTTATCCTTATATTCTAAAAAACTCCAAATTATTCCTTAAGAGTTACAGCTTGTATGCATGTGCATGAACTTTTCTTGTTACTTGGTGCCTTGGTTCACTTGTAATTCATTCTGATCGTATCATTTGGTGGATATCAGATCTTTTAGTTTTGGAGCATTTATTTGTATCAAGTGTTCTGGTGTGCATAGAAGCCTTGGAGTGCATATAACGAAGGTATGGTATCCAAACTACACTACTTGACCTACTTTGTGACTAGTCACTTCTAATCATATTGTATTAAAACTGAATTTCATAATTATGATTTATCTATCCTTGTAATGGCATTATTTCTAGACATTGTGAGACCTTAGAATTTGGTAAAATAAGGCATCACTACTGTTCAAGACAAATTGAGAAAATGAAGTTGATGATGAATAAGTAAACAATCATAGGTTTTCTGGTGAGAAATCATAGAGCATAACAATGTGGATAACAATGACCTCATCATGAAAATAACCAACAATTATTATTATTATTATTATTTTAAATTTTAATGAGAGGAATGATCAACAACATTATGAAAGCTCTAGAAGATTTCAGGATTGGATAAAAGAATATGTTTGTCAATTCAAGTAATGCTTATAGGCAATATGTTGAGCAGTTAAGTCTTTTAGGGATGAATCTCTGCCTCCTAATTGCATTCTAAGGAAGAATAAAATAATTGTTTTACACCAAGCAGGTATGTAGAAGATGCAAATAACAGTTGAACAAGTTTAAGGATTTAAAGAAGGCTTCTCCAATATGTCCAATCTTGTTGAAATCTTTTGTTAAGGACTATCTGTGGTGACAAACTCTTTCCTATGTTGAACTATCATCAATTTATTCTCTCACACACAACACGCGCGCGCGTGTGCGCACACACACACACAAACAATAGCTGTGTTGCAAGGGCAAATCAAGGATTGCCAGAGTCCATCAAACTAAAACTTTCTGATAAAATCATTCTTTCAAGGGAATAATTATATCTGGTGGGCTGATGCAATAGGATTTGTATGTTAGATTTCATTTGTTGTCATTTACATTTTGTAATAGCTTTGTAACTCTAGTTTAGTTAGTTAGAGTTTGTTTGAGGCCTATAAATACTAGGTTAGAGAGTTAGAGAATTTTTTTTTGAACCACATGTATTATTTTCAGATCTAGAAGATCTAGAATCAGAGCTTTAAGATAATTTCAGAATTTTTCTTCACATTTTATGCAAATTCTCATGATTTCTTTGTGATTCTGATTTTTTATGCACATCGTTTGGTATCGGAGGACAGATCTAATCCTCTTTTCGCCACTGATTTTGATAATTTGAACTCTAAACCCCTTTGTTTCTCTTCTAACCGGAACCCTAGAATTGATATTTAGGTGCCGATCCTTCATATCAGCCATTTTGGGCATCTTTACCATCTTAGATTTCCCTCTAACAGTGTTTGAATCCAATGACATTCAAGAATACAGCCATCTCTCAATCATTTTATTGGATTCGAATCTTCAAACAGAACAAAAAAAAAAAAAAAAAAAAAAAAAGAGAAAAGAAGAAGAAAAGAAACCAGCTCTACAATATCGAATTATGAAGGATGACCAATCGCAGCAGCTTTCGGTGATTCTTTTGCAAGAATAAGCCTCAATTCAGCCAAGGCATTGTTTGATTCCTCCTAGAGTGTGAATCGCAGCTAATCTTTTGGTGATTTGTTTGTTTCGAAGTAGATTTGATGTATTCAATTCAGTGTGAAGTTCATCCACAGCTGAGGTTGTGGTTACTGAAGGGAGAGAAAGAAGAGATGGAGGCTTGAGATATCAAAATAACCTTTGGAAAAGTGTTGAAGCTCAAACTTTGGTGAAAAGAATAGACTGCATCGTAATCAAGTCCAAGAAGATGAGATTGCTCAATTGAAGAGGCAAATGATTGCAATTATAGAGAAAGTACTACATTGCCTTGTACTCGAGATGGAGACAAAAACTCT
>JAESVK010001165.1:189138-210933 GCA_017140935.1 Hamamelis virginiana
AGAGTAATGCAATATTGAAATCTCAAATATTGTCTAGAAAAAAAAAAGTTTTGAGTTCATGTTTTTTGCAATTTATAATAGTAATTGTGGGTAAGAAATAAAACTCTAACACATCAGATGACTCAAAGTAGCTTTGTTGCTTAAATTTTATACTAACACATATGGCTTGATTTAATGAGATTAAACTAGTTGATTTTATTGTTCTTTTATTAAACTTTTCTCAAATCCTAAATATCTAAGTACATATATCATATGTAAAGAAATCAGCATCACAGTCTCATCATAGGAATAGGTAAGAGAATTCTCTTAGTGATTCTTTTGAGTCACACACAATTAGGTTGTCCCTTTTGAATTTAGGGTTTAGGGTTTAGGGTTTAGAGAAGCCGAGCCTCCCCAGAATGTGACTTCTATGGAGGTAATAAGGGTCTGGTATATCTTACTGTTATTCATCTAGATATTGCTTATGTAGTTCATGTGGTGAGTCAATTTGTGTCTGCTTCTCTCGCCCCCCCGTCGGCGTTAGGAGACATTCATGGCTTACTGACAGGGAGGACGGTCTCTGGATTGATTTATGTTGGCAAGGCATAAAAGCCGTTACCGTATGACCTGTGTGGTCTTCTGCAGAATCACCAATTGAGACCTATTCTTTGGCCTCTTTTCATGTGTGTCAGTCAATCCAAACAAGCTCGGAAGTATACCTCAAAGCTAACCTAAGCTTTGGTAAAGCCCCGTGATTACAGGGCGAGCTACTAGATAGAGTTTTGAAGGACCGACTGACCTATCTAAAGTACAGAGATAATCATAATGTTGTTACCACACTTCTGGGCCGGCTCTCGGAAGAGTTACCCTACCTCAGATAAAGACAATGGGAAGGAGAGTCACTGGCCACGCATCGTAGGCCTCCCATAAGCGCCAAAGATTGGTGATGTTGTCATGAGGAGTGTGGGAAGTCGATAGTGTACTTGATGATTGAAGGACCTATCGACTTGCATTAACTCCCTGTGGCTAGTAGGGGGGACTTTAATGTAATTGTGGATCTATCGGAAAAAGCTTGGGGTTCGGCCTCCTGACTTGATTTTATACTAAGACATATGGACTTGATTTAATGGGATTAAACTAGTTGATTTAATTGTTCTTTTATTAAACTTTTCTCAAATCTGAAATATCTAATTCAAAAATTTTCTCCTTTTTTTAGTTGGAAAATTTGATAAATCTTAAAACAAGTTAGAATTAACTACACTTGATATACTTAGAGACTATTTTATTGGAAATCTATAATGGAAGGTTTTGGCTATAGTGGAAGGTTTTGGATGCTTATATAAAGGAAGTTAGATTTTAAGATGGAGAAGGTTTGAGATTATTTTGGGAAGATATTAGGTGTGGGGAAAGGTCTCTTAAGGACGCATTCCCAAGTTTATTTGAGGTTATGGATTCTCATAGTGATGGGATTTTTTTATTTATTATATAACATGGATAGGAAATGTTTGGAGTTGTAACGTCACTTTTGGAAGAAATTTTTAGGATTGGGAGCTTGAAGGAGTTGTGGATTTTTTTAGCAACTATATAGAGTAAAGGTGGTAAAAGGAGCAGAGGAGAAAATAGAACGGAGAAAGAAAGCCAATGGTTTATTCTTAATCAAATCATTTTTTGATGTCTTTTTCAAAAGGGGTGATAGGAACTTTCTTCCTACCAAAATGAGGTTGCCTTCCATTCCTCCTAGGGTGGCTTTTTTTGTTTGAACAATGGCATATAACAAATGCCCGATGACAGACAATCTTATTAGAACACATTTTCTATGCCTAATCATTGTGAATTGTGTAAAGAAGAAGTAGAATTGGTGGATCATCTCTTACTACATCACTCTGGCACAAGCTACAATTTGAATATTTTTAGCCTAGAATGGACGATCCCTCAAATGGTCTTTCAACTACTTAAGAGGTGGTGTTGTAGAAATATCCATGCTTCCTATGTAGCTGTTTGAAAGATGGTTTTGCATGTTATTTTTTAGACTCTTTGGAAGGAAAGAAATAGGAGAATATTTCAAGGAGAGGAAGAGTCACTTTGTCCTTGAAGTCTAGTGTAGTTAGATAACTTTTTGAGTAGAAAGAAACAGTATTTTTTGAATCTTGTGAGTCTTTCCATCATTTGTTGCAAACTAATCCATGCGCCCTCTTCTTCTTTAAATATTTACGGCATTCTCCTACACTAATAGATGATTAGCTCCTATTAGGCTACTAAGACTATCAAGTAAACTAATAAGCACAAACTTGACAAATAACAGTTCCAAAATGAGAAACACACCTTACTGGGCACTAGTTATAAACTCGTAATACATAATTAAAATTGGTAATTTGACAGTAAATGAAGATAAGCCTTTTCCAAAGACTCATTAAGTTGGTAAAAAAACTATCATTTCCTATGCTGCAACATGGATGCTCACGTGGCAAGAGATGGCGCCCGCTAAGCCACTACATCATCCTTTGCAGTCTGCACTAATTAGGCCACAACATCAATAAGTAGTAGTATTCTTAAGCCACGGGTGGGGTGGGGGAACCAGAAATTATTTTGTTGGGTCGGGCGGCTAACACTTAAAGAGGTACATGCCTATCATATGAGCCTGCATGCCCAGATGGGTTCTAACTTTATAGTTTGATTGAGTTTGGGGCCAAGGTTGGACTTTAAAAGATGGCCTTGCCCACTCAAATACATAAAATTGTGTTAGTATTATATACATATTGTTTGTCAAATTATGTTAAACATATAAATAAGTAATATTTGACATAATCTTTATGCTAATTTATAAAACCCATTTTATATAGGCTTTACCTGTGCATTGATAACTAATGTGTGGCTAACCCAACTCAATCCTAGCTCATATCCATCCTTAATAAGAGACATGAGTTTGAGGAGTTTAGCCTCCTGGGTTACACAAAAATATGAAGTTCCATATTGAACCATTAGGAAAACAGACTCCTTCGAGCAATGGAGCCATATTTGACTTGGAAAAGAGTAGAAATACATAACCTTAGAACTAGAGTTGAACCTCTCTGTCAAAGTTCGTCACAGAACGTCAATTCTTAACCTAGATTAACATTGTACAAGGGAAAAAGGGTGAGCCTACTTTACAAATGAGTTTTCATTGCATCTATGGATCTCCATAATAGTCGTGGTAGTTGTGGTACCTCCCATCCATTAGGTGCTCCCACATGGTGAATTGGTGCCAAAAGCTTGAGTGCATCTCTGTAACCTTTATTACAACCTTTTAATTGAAATTGCATTACCACCTAACAAGATTACCAGCACAATTAGGCCCAAACAGGTCATACCTACCACCTAATAATATATTTTTTTTCTCTCCTCACCCAAACGAAGAAAAAAGAACCCCAAATTTTCTAATTTTTTTTGGCAACTATGGACAAGAACCTGGACATGGACAATGAGAAAACTGGAATATTTGCAAAGGTGGTGTAAATAAGAGTTATCTAACAACAAGACAACCTTTCTTCCAATCTATTAGACATTTGTATTTTCTCTTCCTGGGGAGAGAAGTCCCACATCGCTTAGGTATGAAAGTAATGTGCTGTATATAAGCGTGAGGGCACCCTCACCTCTTGAGCTAGCTTTTGGGGTTGAGTTCTACCCAAGACCGTGTAACATGGTATCAGAGCATTGGTTATCCATGTGACAAGGCCCAAATAAGCTTGCACGGCCTGCACGTGAAGGGGAGTACAGAAGAATAAAATCCACTCTAACCCACATCACCTAAATAAAAGGCTTGTTATAGTTTCATATACATATATTGCGCCCTCCAACCTAAAAGCTATCAGAGCCGGCATACTGAGGGATGGGTAGGGTGCGTGTCCCTGGCTTGCATATGGCAGGTGCTGTCGAGTGAGCACGCTGTGCGTGAGAGAGGGTGTGAAGCTTAGGTATGAAAGCAATGTGCTGTATATAAGCATGAGGGCACCCTCATCTCTTGAGCTAGCTTTTGAAGTTGAGTTCTACCTAAGACTGTGTAACATGGTATCGAGGGATGGGTAGGGTACGTGTCCCTGGTTAAATTTACTGCTTGATCAAGCATTAGCGCCAGATGGTTAATTCTTTGGCTTGTTCCCTTGCACCTTGGGTGTTTAGATTCCTTAAAAAAAAAAAATTACATATGTGTACTTCCTTAGCTATATTTCTTTTTACTACTAAGAAATTGATTTAGTTAATCCATAAAATCCAGTGGTTAAAGAATTGTTCACTCATATTTCCGAACAAGAACTTTGGCATCTTTCCTACCACATAAGAGGCCTCTTGGATTTGAAAGAACACTATTGTTGGTTGGACGACTGGGGGTGGGGATGGCTGCCACATTTTTAAAAATAAAATAAAAATAAACATTGCAATTCGATGTGAAGTGTGAACTGCATTTTAATAGAGCTAGTAGTTTACAGAACAATTTTATGTATTTTTCTATAATTATTCCGCAGGTTTTCTCAGTGAAGCTAGATGAATGGACAGATGAACAAGTCGATAGTTTGATAAATACAGGTGGAAATGTTGCTGCAAACTTGAAGTATGAAGCTTTCATTCCAATCACTGTCAAAAAGCCAAAACCAGATTCTTCTATAGATGAGAGATCCGATTTCATTAGGTAATACAGCCACTGCACTTGTCATAGCTTAATACACGAAACCTGTACCATTCTGAACCATTAACCCTCTTCTTGAATACTCAGGAGAAAATATGAGCTGCAACAATTTTTGAACTCTGATGATTTACAGTTGTCCTGCCCCTTTCCACCTGCTCATTTGAGTTCATCGTCCTCTAAAAGCAGTCATTCAAGCAATAGTTCTGGTTCAGCCCAAGATAAGAAACAGTATGAGAAACAAGCAACCAATCGGATCCATGGGCTCGGGCACGCATTTCGCAACAGCTGGAGAAGGAAAGAATCTGAGAACAAGTTTTCAAAGATTAGCAACTCAGTGGTAATGTTTTCCTATGAGCAATGTTGTACTATACAAAAATGTGCTCTTACTGGGACTCTTTCTAAATGTTGTTTTGTTAAAGGAAGACTAGAAAAGAAAATTTCTCAGATTCTTCGTAGGATTCTACCAGGAAAGGAACTTAACTTCTTCAAAATCTTTATCTGTTAATTAAAATAAGCTTCTTTGGTTTTTCAGATGTTTTGAAATGCATTTTATTTAGGGTAAATTACATCGACCGCCCCTGATGTTTTGACGAAATTACAAGGACCTCCACTGAAATTTGAAAAAAGTCATCGGCCTCCATGAGGTTTGGATTTATGTTCGATGACCTCCCCTATTTAACAAGCTTACTTCGAAAATCATATCTCCAGCATATGAACTCCTATTTGAGTCATTCAAGTTGCTATAGAAAGATCTCATGGCATATTTTCGATTGCAACTTGAATCACTCAATTTGAATTTGAAATGGAGAAGTTATAGGCCTTCAAAGTTTGTGGAAAAAAATCACATTTTTCCAACTCAATTTTCTGCAGAAAAATGTGATTTTTTCTCAACTTTGAGGGCTTGTAACTTCTTTGAAAGTGAAGTTTTTATGTAAGAGATATGATCCTTCAAAGGCTCATTAAGCTAGAAAAGGTTGCAGAAATTTGGCTAACATGGCGACCTACCTACTTTGAGCTTGTTTTCTCTGAGATTTTGACGGAGGTGTTGTACACCACTTTGCTGGTCCAAAGTAGAATGTATGAGCTTTTCATAACAATTTGAATCACTCAATTTGGCTTTGAAACGAGAAAGTTGTAGATCTACAAAATTGGGAAAACAATGACATTTTTCTACAAAAAGATCCGGGGAGGTCGTCGAACAAAAATCCAAACCTTAAGGGAGGCTGATGATATTTTTCAAAACTCTGGGAAGTCTTTGTAATTTCGCCAAACCTCAGGGGAGGCTGATGTAATTTACCCTTTTATTTAATCGTAACGTGACCTATTAGAACATGATACCAAGAACACTGAACATTTTTCTTTGCATTTAACACAAAGAAGTGCATCAAAATGTGCCATCTAATTTAGATTTTGTGTTTGATATGGGTACCAATATTATTACTCTAAATGTATTGTTTATAGGCGGGTATGATCGAATTTGTCGGACTGATAAAGGTCAGTGTGGTGAAAGGCACCAACCTAGCCGTTCGGGATGTAATGACTAGTGACCCGTATGTCATCCTCACGTTGGGACAACAAGTGAGCCACTTCTCTTGATGGACTCCTTGTCTTTATTATTATGCTCAACTAAATAGGGGGGAAAAACCAGTCAACTTTGTTAATAATTGAAGTTATTCATGATTTATGTTGCAGTCAATGAAGACGCGTGTCATAAAGAACAACCTAAATCCAGTCTGGAATGAAAGCCTAATGTTGTCAATTCCAGAACACATCCCTCCTCTGAAAGTGGTAAGTCTGATTTCCTCATGGAGAAATTAGTTTATGAATTAAACCGGAAACAAAACTTTGGTAAACACATTGAAAATCACTATAGTTTATGAATAACATGTGAACCTCATCGTAACATGCCTTTAGAATTTTAGGTATATCCTATTAAGATAACAGATATATAACATCATCATCTAATCTTGTAAAACGTGAAATATTTTTCTGGTTACTTCCCATAGATGGAGCCTGTGCCCCATGCTATTTTATCCATGTTGGTGCATTCCTCCTTGTCCTAAGCACTTCTTTTGCAATTTCTCTCTTCTTGCCTTTTAAGACCATAGTGGGATTGGTTCATCATCTTTGTGCATAGCCCATCTATGCCAAATTCCAAGTAAACAAGAAAAGTATACAAGTTTGATAATCTTTCTCCATGGCACGACTTTCTATTGATAGATCTAGGGTCCTCTTTCTGTTGTTTCAATGCTCACTGGGCTCCCCTCAGCTCAGTCTTTTTGGTTCTTGAGAATAGCAGCCATCTATCCCAAAACTGGAATAATTATCCCAGTCCAATGAGTCTGCGTCCATCCCCGACTTTGCTCAAGTACTGTTCACCGGATCTTGTACTAAATAAGCTACTTTGTGTCCATAAGTGGTTCCCAGAAAGATACTGCATTGTTTTTGTTTTGTGATTCTTTAGTGACAGAAGAGTCGTACAGACGTGAACTATTTAAGCTAGTAATCATACTTTGAGCTTGGGAGATAAGGTTGCAAATCTGGACTTAACTAAAAGCTTAGGAAGGTTTTGCTTTCTTGCTAAATGAAATGGTGGAGATTACAATGCTTTTCAAGAGAAAATGAAATAGGTAGAATTTGCATTAATAGTCTGCAACAAGTTAATGGTGCTTCCCAGAATTTTTGGTCCTGCACGCTTTTATCCACAAGAATTCACTGGAGAACAAGTCACCAGTTACTGAGTTTTTACAAAGCTCCACCTGTGGTCTTAAATCATGCTTTTACTATGACTTTTTTGGGATGGTTTTTTTGCAGCTTGTATATGACAAGGATACGTTCACGACCGATGATTTTATGGGAGAGGCGGAGATCGACATTCAGCCCTTGGTCTCGGCTGCCAAAGCATATGAGACTTCCACGATCAAAGAGCCAATGCAGCTTGGGAAGTGGGTAGCAAGCAAAGATAACACCCTGGTAAAAGATGGTATCATCACCCTCGTCGATGGTAAGGTAAAGCAAGAAATCGCTCTTAGGCTGCAGAATGTTGAGAGGGGAGTGCTAGAGATTGAGCTCGAATGCGTTACTCTCACTCAATAGCACATAACAAGAAGTTTGGAGGAAGAACTTGTACTACTTTTGACACCCAAATTGCACACTTCACATTGCCCTCAACAGATGTATTATATAGGAATCATTATTTGCTTGCATTTTGCTGTAATCGTAATCATTGTTTTAGCAAATATTGGGGAAATAAAAAATCCAACTCATTTTTTTCTTGTACATCAAAATTACATTCCCTAAGAGACGTGTAAAACCTTTTTTTTATTCTTTTTTTTTTATTTTTGTTTGAGAAGAAGCTGTTTGTCTTGAATCTAATTTGTTGAAGGTGTCTGAGGTTTTCACAAGCATTTTTTGAAAAGTATCTGCAATGTCGTTCAATACAGAACCCATTTCAGATCATTAGAAGGGAAGGGCTGTGTAGCTCATCTACTTGAATGGCCGTGTCCTGAACATCCGAACAAACAAGACCATTTTGGATACGAAAACCATTTCAATACATATGATTAAGGTTTCACGCAAACCGTCGGTTTTTTTCGAAATGTCATTGAAAAAAAGGGGTAACAGTTTTTAACTGTTTTTCATTAGTATATTTTGAAATTCTGATACTAGATCACCGTGGTTTTTGGCATGCATAGCATCCATAAATACATTATCTAATCCAATGGTTAGCTTTTCAAAATATGAATCCCACAATTATATGTGGATTTCATACTTACATAACTTATATAAGCATATACTAACTAGATTGGACTTTATATATGATTAAGGTCAATTTTAATTGTGACTTTTTATGCTCCGCTCAATTTATAGAAAAAGGAAAACATCTCACTTTATTTTCGATTGTCCCACAATTTTTTATTTTTATTTTTTATAGATATATATACAGAGATGCTAATATAAGATGCACCAGATGCAAAATTGTGTAAGCTGACCTCCATAGTGCCGGTTCAAGATTAGATTTTGAAAAACAAACTGTTGGATTAGATACTTTTCTCATGTATGTTAGGCCTGCCAAAAATCATAATGATCCAACGGTCAATTTCTGTGAAAAATGATAACATTTTGAATGACCAAAAAGTTACAGTTTTTCATAGTGATATTTTTCAAAAACTAACAGTTAGATTTGTGATTTTTGGCAAGCTTAACATACATAAGAGGAGTATTTAATCAACTGTTGGTTTTTCAAAATATATTATGCAAAGTTACGGCAAGTGCACCTTATATTAGCATCTCCCCATATACATATATATTTATTTCTTTCAAAACACATTCTGCAATTTTTATAAGAAAAAACATCACAAGGCTATCTCCAATGGTGTATGCATATCCATATGCAAATTTTGGATATTAATTTGCATCAATGCATTTGTTGCCACATCATCATTTTTTCCATTTTCCCTCATTTTTTTCTCCAAAATTCCAACCAACCAAAAATAGTAAATGGAAAGAATGAACTTCAATAATTGGATAGAAATGCATTGATGCAAACTAAAATACAAATATTTAAATATTTAAAATTTTATCTTTTGTTTTTATTATTTTATTTATTTATTTACTTTGATAAACGGTGTTGAAGATGAATGAATAGGTATTTGATTGATGAAAAAAAGGTGGTTGGTAAGGAAGAATGGGGATTGGAATGTGGAAAGACAGGTAAACAAAAATATGAATATGGCACCATTCGAGCACCTCCATCCATACCCATATCCATTCACTTTAGTGATCCAAAAAATAGATACGGATCACCAAATTTGCATTTTACCATTGGAGATGCCCTAACAAAATTTTTTTTTTCTCCAAGAGATGCCCTAGTAAAGTTAAAACTACTATTTTATTGCAACTTTCTTGTAAACCAAACAATGGTGGGAAAACTAAATTTCAACAAATTCCTTTTTCTTTACTCACATCTCACTTTTTTACATTTTTCATACCGTTACGTTCTATTCTGATATCGAAATTGTTCTAACCCCAAAAATAACAAGAGGAAGGAAACCAAATCATTTAGGCTCTTTTTCTCAACTTTTACAGGTTTCAACTAGAGGCTTAATGATCATAGTTATTGGCTTAATGGTAACTTGTAACCATTATGGAACAAACCAGAATAGGTTCAAATTTTATTGTGTGTCAAATTTAAAATAATAATAATAAGGGTAAATTACATCAACCTTCCTTGAGATTTGGCGAAATTACAAACACCACCCCTGATTTTTGAAAAATAACATTGACCCCACCTAAGGTTTGGATTTTCTTTCAACGACCTCCCATTACACAAGTTTACTTTAAATGATCATATCTCTCACATATGAACTCTGATTTGAGTCATTCAAGTTGCTATAAAAAGCTCTCATGACATGTTTTTTTATTGCAATTTGAATTACTTGATTTAGATTTGAAATAAATAAGTTATGAGCCTTCAAAGTTGGGGGGAAAAATCACATTTTTCCAAGTCAATTTTCTGCTAAAAAAATAATAATAATAATTTTTTCCCAACTTTAAAAGCTTGTAACTTCTTTATTTCAAAACACAATCAAGTAATTCAAGTTGTAATTGAAAATATACCATTAGAGCTTTCTATAGAAACTTAAATAACTCGAATCAGAGTTCTTATGTGGAAAATATGATCCTTTAAAGTAATATCGCTAAGCCAAAAAAGTTACATAAATGTGGCAAACATAGTGACCTTCCTACTCTGAACTCGTTTTTTTCTTAGTTTTTAAGGGAGGTATTGTACACCACCCTACTACTGCAAAAGTAGAATGTATAAGTTTTCTATAACAATTTGAATCACTCAATTTGGCTTTAAAATAAAAAAGTTGCATATCTCCAAAGTTGGACAAAAAAAAATTCATATTTTCCTACAAAAAGTGTAGAAGAGATTGTTAGAATGAAAATCCAAGCCTTATGAGAGTCTTGTTATTTCTCAAAATTCAGAGAAAGTTCTTGTAATTTTGCCAAACCTCAAAGGAGGTTGATGTAATCTACCCTAATAATAATAATAATAATAATAATAATAACTCGAGGCTCTACAAGTGCTCAAGATTTTATTCTTGAATAGAAAATTAGGAGGAGGCTGAACTCAAATCCCACTCCTCATCACTCCATCCAAAAAAATAAAAAAAATAAATAATAATTAATAAAAATTAAGTCCAGAAAGGACAATACATCTCTACCTTGATTGAGATGATCTCATGTATAAGTTTTATAAGCTCAAAATAAAATTTTGTAGCTGTCAGAAATTTAGGAAAAATAAAAAAATAATACGGAGCACAGAAAGAATAATCTTGAAACGAATGAAAATCCTCTACTTGGGTTTGCTTGGTGCTTGGATTTGCTTGGTGCTTGGGTGACGTGGCATGATCTGGATGATCTGCTTTTTACTTGGATGAAAAACAGACCATCCGAATCATGCCACATCACCCAAGTATATCCAAGCCCAAGTAGAGGATCCGGATGCTCTTGAAACAAGCCCATAAGGAAAAAACAAGAGTAAATGGTATGATTATGTCAAAATAAGAAAGAAAACATCCCCTTTTTGTTTCATAATGACCGAGAAAGTCCAACTAAATGCGATTGGAACATCCATTTATGATGATTTGACAAAAAGCCCCAATTAGTAATAATGGACCATTGGGATGAAAGCTCTGATGTGACTG
The DNA here is from genome assembly GCA_017140935.1 of Hamamelis virginiana. Lineage (NCBI taxonomy): Eukaryota > Viridiplantae > Streptophyta > Magnoliopsida > Saxifragales > Hamamelidaceae > Hamamelis > Hamamelis virginiana. Next base: position 200,488 of record JAESVK010001165.1, read on the forward strand.
TCCAACCAAACATGGACGGATCCGGACTTGTTAATCATCTCAACTTAGATTTGTTAGAGATCCGATCCTAACCTAGAGTAGGTAGTGATTATTCTAGTGTGGTCGATCTTACAGTAAAACTACACTAAAAAGTAACAATAAATAAAAAATCAAAATATCTGAACTAATATTAAAAATAACAAAAATACTTAAATACTAATAGCCCTCCATATGGCCAGCTGCAAAATAAATTTTAAAAAATTGACATTAGCTTAAAGACTCCTCTTAGGACCTGCCAAAAATCACAATGAGTCAGTGACTACAGATTCTATAGTCAGTTTTTGAAAAAAAAAAAAAAAATGACCGTGAAAAAATAATCATACTTCGAAGAACATAATAGTCACTGCTTTCTACGACATTTTTAAAAAAATTAGCCGTTCGATCACCATGATTATTGCTAAAAAAATGAGTGAAAAACAGAGGATTATTACTAAAAAAAATTAGTGTTTTAGTATCCAAAACAAATTAATAAAGACCTTTAGATCTCCTCAAGGCCTTATGTGGCATCATCTCTACGGAAGATCACTATGTAGTGATCTACATTGAGATCACAAGCAAACCCGGATTGGACTTGGACTCAGACAGGCTGTTAGAATCAAAAGAGGAGGATGATATATGAAAACTAAATCTTGGCTTCTTCAAGCAAGTGCAAAGTAGAACCGCGCTACAAGAAGTAAATGATGACAGTTTTGGAAAATCATCAATAAATATTAAATAGTTTTAAAAATTCAGCCTTTATTTCTTAATTCTTATACCTTGTAGCGATAAGTGCATTTTCCATTTTGCATTAATTCAGCCAAAAGTTCTAACCGGAAAACCAAAATCAAGCAAAACTTAGGATATGTCCAAATAATTAAAATTTATACATAAATAAATAAATAAAAACACACACACACACAAACTGTCAAAGGGTAGCAATAAATTCAGTTATTATGACTGATTTGGATTGTAGGGATAAAAAAAGGCCAGATATTCAGATATTACAAAACCAGGTTAGAAAACTGAATTCTGTCTCAACAGACAGAACCAAAAACTTTCATGTAATTGATAACAAAGGAAGAAAATTACTAATAGTAATAAAATCAAATGCTGCTTTTTGCCAATCAAAAAGAAGATGAACCGCCATTGCTTTAAAATTTGCAGACTAATCATGAATACCACTCCCAGCATGGGCAGCAAAATCAAAACAAAAGGGTATAAATGAGCTAGATCTAAAAAACATGAACTTATTAAAAGACCTTGTGTTCTTCTAGTTTATTGTTGATAACATTCTTGAACTCAAATTTTGATTAAAAATTAAGAAATGCAGTGAACTCTCAACAAATCAAAACAACTGTTCGATAAACATTCAGCCTCTCAGGATATTACAACACAAAGCAGGTTATAATTCATCCAGAAAGCAAATTAAAGAGAAACTATTTTAACACTAATACCAAGTGGCGAATAATTTATACAGAAAGAAAGAAAAGAAATCCAGTAAAGAAGTTTTAACCATAACCTTAGTTAGAACATAACCAAGATTCACTGCATTAATAGGTAGTTTTCATATTTCATTTCATCAACTATAACAGGAAGCAGCAAAACACATGAACCAAACAACACTTCATCATTCACAGCATCTATACATCCTTTGCAGTAATGAACAACTGATAAGCAAATCTACATTTCCACTGAAGATGGAATTGAAAAGATCTTGCTAATATAAGAGTAACTAAAACTCATAGATTAGACATATCCACAACAGGCACAGCATTAGTGTTCTTTATTGATTCTCATCCACATTCAGCATTTTACAATCTTTGTAGTAAAATGATAATAAAAAGCATATTTACATTACAATGAAGATGGTAAAAACAATCTCCCAAGTATAAAATGAAATGCAGTCAAAATATCCACAGCAATTTTGCATTTCATAACATATGCTGCTTTTTATTTCATAATATAGTTCATGTAGACAAATGAACATGAAAGCCCAAGCCATGAGGAATTTACAAAGAAACCAAGAATCCAAAGAGACTTTTGAATTCAACCCACAAGCATATATCCACATCATTACCACTACCAATAACATTCTTCAGTAATCATCAATCAAAAAACACCAAAATATACGCACCAAAAGTCCCATGGATCGATCATCATTTCAATTCAATAACAGCAATTAGGGCACCGAATCAACCCATTCTCATTGCATTCCAAGCATCTCTTCAATATATCCTCATCTTCATCAAACACCTTCCTACTCCCATTACAATTCGAGCACGGCACGAACCTATCATCCCCACAACCCTCACAGACATACCCAGGTTGCCGAACAGGCAACCCATCAAGAATTTTCCCCAATTCGCCATATTCATGAAGCTGCTTAATCACATCAGCACCACCATAATATTTCCCTTTAATAAACACTTGTGGCAAGCTCACATTCTTCACGTTCAATACACTCTGCAACTCTTTTCGATACGCCGAGTCCATCGATATATCGCGTTCATCGACGAAAGCCCTAAATCCCCTCAATATCATTCGAACCGCATAACAATCCTCGTAAGTCCTCCGAATTCCCCTTAAACTAGTAAAATATACAACGATTCGATCCTCTGTACCCGGTAATCGAATTGACGAATTACTCATAATCGAGGAAACCTTAGAGTTGGTTGGCGATTTCAATTCGACAGGGACATGCTTTGGGGATTTTGCGGATTCGAAGAGATTGCAGAGTTTTTTCACCTTTCCTTTGAAAGAATTACCAGCTGTGACCATTGTTTCAAAGGAATTGTTATAGAGATTCTTGATCGAAACAGCGCGATCGAGAGAGGGGTAGGGGTAGGGGTAGGGTTTGATGAGAGAATCGGTGGAGGTTGAGTGCAGGGTTATGGAGCGATTGAAGATCGCAGACTTGGGTTTGCTCGAAAATTCCGTGTTCTTTTCATATTCTGCCATTGGTGACAGCAATAGAAAATAGAAAATAGAAAATTTGCAGAATCCAAATTTTTGGGTCTTCTAGGGTTAGGATTAGGGTTTTGTTCTTGGCGGTGGTGGTGGTGGTGTGAGGAGAGGAGGAAGATAGCGATAATCTTGACCGTTCAATTTAGGGTTTCGGAAATGCTGAAATTTTGAGTCCTTTTTGGGTGTTCCAGGCTCTTGCTGCTGCTGCAGATGGTGGTGGATGAGAAGATTGGGTCCGTTGAATCTAGGGTTTGTGGTGGTGGAGATGAGAAATGAAAGAAAGCTGGTAAAATGGTGAATTTGGTAGGTGGATTTTGCCTTCGGATGCTTTTCGTCAGGAGAAATATCGTTGCTTTCAGAAATGTTGAGGAGCTGGATTTTGGAGACGTAGACACGAAGCAATTTTAGAGAGAGAAAATGTACAGAGAGGAGGAGGAGAGAGAGAGAGTGCGCGGATCTTTTGAAGGTTCAAACCGACTTTGGATGAGGGAGATGGTTGAGGTCAGCCTCGGCGCCGACTTTGACAAACACGCGATTTGTGATGCGTTTGAATTGCTGAAAAATTATATAATAGTTTTAATTATGAAAAATTACGGATTAATCCCTGTACTATCAACAAAAAACACTTTACATTACTCAACTATAAATTACCCATTAATCCCTTACTACTATTAATTTGTGACAGATTGCATCATTTTGTTAATTAATCGGACATTTATTTAATAGAAATAAAATTATTTGCATTCATACATTCGCTTATTTTAATAGGAAAATACATTCAAGTAAACATATTTAACTTTCTATCTGTTAAATAAATGTCCAATTAATTGACAGAAGGGTGCAATCTGTCACAAATTGAAAATACAAGATGTCAAAGTGTAACAATTGATAGTTCAATAGTGTAAATTGTTTCTTGTTGACAGTACAGGGGTTAATCCATAATTTTCCCTTTTAATTATTATTATTTCCTTTTTTTTTTATTCATAAACCTACCGCAAAAGCATTTTCAATGGTATACAATTCCAACTAATATTTGTATTTAAATAATTTACTTCTTTTTTTGGTAAAATTTCAATAATTTACTTTAGTAGTATATCATTTGAAGTGCTAAATTTTGACAATAGTATACAAAGATGTCAAATTTGATACCTCAAATGTTAAATATTATTTGTACTATATCATAGTTTTCCTTTAAAAAGTGAAAAATATCAAAATATAACATTAAAATATTAGAGCACATTTGTACCAAAATTTAGCATTGATACTATTTACTGTCATTTGAAGTGTTAAATTTTGACATTGACACATCAAATGAGATAAATGCATTAGAAATATTCTAATATCTTTTATAGTATTAATTACCAAAGGAAATGTTAATTATAAGGTGCATTTGACCTCTGTATCGGCAGTTGTAGAAAGGATTTTGAAAAATCGGTCATTGGATTAGATAATAACCTTATGTTTTTAATGCTTACCAAAAATAACAGTAATCCAACGGTCAGCTTTTTAAACAAAAAAAGAAAAAAAAAAAGATTGAAAAAACGGTGATATTTTGATGAACAAAAAAGTCACAATATTATTTTAGTTTAAGAACTACTAAAAGAGTTAAAAACTATATCTTATATATAATCCATCAATAATTCTTAAGTTCAAATATGAAACTACTTAGGGCCATATTATGAAACTTTAAGATAATCAAATGTTTAAAATTAAAGATATAGTTGATGGGTGCAAAATACATTTTAGGATTAATAAAGTATAGGATGGAAAGTATAATTTTTTTTTTTTTTTAAAAAAAGATATCACTTAATTAGTAAGTAATTTGCTTATGAGGACTTTCTTACGTAAAGACTTAGTTTTTTAGTTAATGTTAAATGGCAATTTTAGAAAATCGACCGTTGGATTAGATATTCTTCCAATGTATATCATACATGTAAAAAATGACAGTGATCTAACAGTCAGTTTCTAAAATACAAACTGTGAAAAACTATGACAGTATCCAAACATAGGAAAAATATTCAATCTAAACGGTTAGTTTTTCAAAATATTCATCCTGTATTAGTTAAAAAGTCAGCTTATGTGAGGACGTCCTTGTAAGAAAAGGACTCTCTAATTAGTTAATGATTATTTACAATTTTAATATATATAGATTAAAATTAACAAAATTTTATATAATTTTGACAAAACCAGATTAGGTCGAAGTTAATAAATTTTAAATCATGATGGTTTTGGACAATTAGTACTATTGGAAGTTTGAATTTGCATGAGATAAGAGTGAGACAAGCAACTACTCTCTAGTCTCTACTAGGCAGCGCAATTGTCAAACCCGAAATTGACCCTAACATAGGCTTTTGCCGCCCCCTACATAACCAAAATACAGCCTGGATTAGTGTAGACGTGTGACATTTTGTACTCTTCACTTTCCAAAAGCATTCAATGAAAATTTGTGGTTTTTTTTTTTTTTTTTTTTTTTTTTTTGCTATAGAGGTATCTTGAGTCAGTTTGTGCGCACCAGACTAAATCCTGCATCCCGAACAAGACTTTCGAAACAAAGCTTACACCTTGCGGTCCGTGGCCCAGGATATTAGTAGTTAGTGGGAGTCAAACTCAGAACCAAGAGACTTTGCATGCCCTTAACCCTGCTCCTCAACCACTAAGCTACCCACCCTTGGGTTGAAAATTTGTGGTAGGTTGCACCTATTTAGAGGTGTCTTAATCTCATAGAAAATGCAAATGTTTTGTGGGTTGGGTTTATTCCCAAGAGCAATGTTATTTATCTCATTAATTATTATTATTTTTATATAATAATTAATATAATATATTATATCAATAAATTACTTAATATAAATATTAGTATAAAATTACAATTTAGTGTCATGTTAATAAATTATAATTTTAAAAAATGACCAGTTAACATGCGACATCAATTATCATGTTAAATGAAAAACTGGTTGAAAAAAATTAGTGATTGAAACGACATTTTTTCGATTTAAAAGTGTTTCAATCTAATAAACGGAGTGAAATTAGGAGATATATATTTTATGGAATAGGTTCCCTTGACACAGTTTTTACTTTTAATTTAACACGCAGTTTGCAAAATTCAGTGTGGGATAAGTATTTTGAGAAACAGATCATTGCATTAGATATTCTGCTTATATAAATTATGTTTGCCAAAAATCACATTGATCCAACGCAACTGTGACAGTTTCACACAGTTTTTTACAGTTTATTTTAAAACTGTGATATTTTTAAAAAAGTGGCTGTCGGATTAATGTGATTTTTGGTATATATAATGTATATAAACAGAACATCTAATCTAACAGTCGATTTCTCAAAATACCTATTGCATGTATCAAACTATGGACAGGCACCATGTGTCATCGGAACCTAACCCAAACTCAAGTCTCGTTCTTTTATGAGAGCGACTATCATTTGGTGGTCAATTTTTTTTGAAAGTTCAAGTAGGATTTTTCAAGTTATAAAGACACTTTTTAACATAGCGTAGTGTGCTTGAGTTATAAAAAATTATTGACAGTTCAAGTAGGATTTAAGCTAGAAGATGGACGCCGGTGATTGGTGCTGCAAATGGTCACGCAATCCTCGGCTTGATCAGTTTCCGGCAATCTGCAACTGTTGCCGGCGACAGTTATAATGAGAACTTGTATCTACAATTTTCCATTCCGAGAATCATAGGTATGCCACACCGTTCTTCTTTTTCTTTTTCTCGTGCTGTTGCTGTTGCTGCTTCTTCTTCTTCCTCCAAAGTTTGGGCTTTTGAAATTTAATACCACCACAATATACAGTGAATTCAAGAGAGAGAGATAAAGAAAGAGAAAATGTATTCATGAGAGAGAAACAGAAAGAAAATGTAGTGTGGGAGAAATAAATTGTCAAAAAAATGTATTGAAGTTGTTTAAAAAAAATGCAGTGAGTTGGTTCTGTAGTTGGCGTATTTGAGAATATGTTTTTAATGTCATGTGGACTGAAGTTGTTATTCAAAACAATGGGTGGCAATTTTTTTTAAAAAAAAATGCTAAGCTTGTTATTGAGTTTGGGTATTTTCACCGTGTTAGCAATCACAGTGAAAATACATTACATTATGGATGAAAATTAAAGGGAGAGAGAGAGAGAGAGAGAGAGAGAGAGAGAGGAGAGAATTTGTTAAAAAAAAAAAATACAATGAATTCATTGTGTTGGGTTTTCACTGAGTTTGGGCATTTTCATTGTGTTGGATTTTTACTGAGTTTGGGCGTTTTCACTGTATTGGACGTTTTCACTGTGTTGGGGGTATTTTCACTGTATTAGGTGTTCTCACTGTGTTGGGGGTAGTTCCGTTATTTTGAAAAATATTTTTAAAAGATAAGGACTTTTTCGCATGAAACAATTCTTAAATAGGACCTTACAAAGGAAAGAAATATTAGTAGAATTTTTTCGCATTAAACTTTTCTTAAGTAGGATCTCTCATCAATTTCCACTTTAATAAAGTGACAATGTCCTTAATGAAGTGAACTAAAATGTCACCAGTTGTTCATAATCAACTGTTTTAGAAATTGATTATTGGATTACTGTGATTTTTGGCAAGTAAGACATAATATAAGAGGAATATTTAATTCAACGGTTGGTTTTTCAAAATTTATTTTGCAATCGGCTTCACGGAAATCACTTTACGCAACTTTACATTAAGTGCACCTTATAATAGACTCATGGCTCCTTCTACTTAATAGATGAATTATAAAATGCTTAGTTTATGCCATTTAATTTTGCTAAATACTACCCTTTTCTTTTCTTTTCTTTTTCCCAAAAGCTCATACGTACAATTCATACAAGCTGCTACGAGAATGCAATTTCTAATTCATGAGATACTATGGATTAGAACTTAAAAGAAGAGTCTATTAGTTTTTGTACACTCTTCAATTCTTTGAAAAAAGTTAAGAAGATTTTATGGGGCTCGTACAAGTCTCGTTCTTTTATAAGAGAGACTGTCATTTCGTTGTAAAAAACTTAATGACAGTTCATGTAGGATTTTTCAAGTTATAAAGACGTACACATTTTGAGGCAACGTAGTGTGTTTGAGTTATAAAGATTATCCATGGTTTGACATTTGGTTTGTAAGGTCATGTTTGGTATGCAGGATATGGGGTCTGGATAGGATAATTATGTTCCTATTTTATGTTTGGTGACATTACTTAAGAACGAGATAAGTTATCTATTGGATTACTATATCTTCTATGTGGAGGATATAATAATCCCAAGGGAATGGTGGTATTATTTTATCCTGGATTTCAGGGATAAAACCATCACCACACCCTCCACCCAACCTCACCACCCACCACGACCACCCACCCACCACCACCATTGAAGAGCACCACCCACCACCACCACTATTGCAACCAACATAGAATAGCACCACCCACTACAACCATTAGCACTACACCCGCCACCCACCACTACCACCACCACTACTGTTGCTACCATTGAAGAGCACCACCCACACATCACCATCACCATTGAATTGCACCACCCACCACAACTGCCACCACTACCACTCACGACAACTAATATTGCTGCCACCATAGAAGAGCACTACCTACTACAACCACTATCACTGCACCCACCACCCAACCTCACTACCCACCACCACCACCACTACCATTTTCGCTTCCACCATTGAAGAGTACCACCCACACACCACCACCCACAACAACCACCACCACAACTGTCACCACTACTGCTGCCACCATAGAAGAGCTCCAACCACACATCACCACCCACCACAACCACTACCCCCACCCCCACCACCACCACTTCCTATGTTAAATAGGAATTCTATAACTATTTCCAGCATTATATTCGATCATGTACCAAACGAAAATGAGGGATAAGTAAAGGTATATAATTATCTGATGGGAAAGTTTATTCCACCTAATCCTATCCAGTCCGGGCTTTTAATCCGGCATGCCAAACGTGGCCTAAAATCACATATGAGACATATATTTTAAGAAACAAATTGTTAGATTAAATATTTTGCTTAAATACATTATGTTCACCAAAAATCACCTTAATCCAACGGTTGGTTTTTCTAAACATCAACTGTGAAAAATTATGACAATTTTCCGTAGTTTTCCATAGTTTGTTACAGTTTATTTCAAAACTGTGAAATTTTTTTAAAAAGTAGCCGTTGGATCAAGGTGATTTTTGGCAGATGTGATGTGTATAAGCAGATCATTTAATCCAACGGTCGGTTTCTCAAAATACCTATTCCATATATGATTTTGAAAACCACGTGTCAAACTATGGGTAAAAACTATGTGTCACTAAAACTTGACCCTATAAAGAAATACTCCCTTTAAGACAATTTAGGAATTTTCGCCTTATCACGAACCTGTTGACTCAATATGTATTATTACTTTCAAGGAAGATTTAGATTCGATCACATAAAAATATATCGAAATCCATTTGTTAATGTTAGGAGAGACTTTATATTGTTTTCAAAACATAAAAAAGCAAAATAAAATAAAATAAAATAAAATGAGAAGCAAGGCAAGTCACATCTTGATAGGAAAAGAGAAAAAAAAAAAAAAATTCTTAAATAAGGATAGCTCCTATCCTGCATAAAAAGTTTAGGTATGTGCTTCTTTATAAAAGGTTTCACAATGACATTAAAAGCCACAATGGATTTACCATTGCCTCTTACCAAAAAGGTTATAAAAATATAAATTCATATACTAATTACTTTCGTAAGTGGGCCCTTTGAATGGTGAACTAAATTGAGCTACTTGGCTAACAAATAAGGGAAATAAAATAGGATGAAGCTAGTTGAGAAATAGGAGAAAAAAGAGCACAGAAGTATTCATGAAACGTGTGAATATTGTCACCCCTCAAAGTTATTTCTACCCCCCATAAATGTATTTCTAATCCCACTAATTGATCACTATAATCCTAACCAACCCATGAATTTCTCTTACATCTTGCATCTAATTCTCGCCATTCCTTTCCACATGTTATATATGTATATGATTATACCAATGGAGGGAAAAGTAAATAAAACTGAAAAAAAAAAAAAAAAAAATCTTGTATCACAAGTATGTTTGGTAAATCAGTACATAATCTTCGATTTTGGCCAATTATGTCAAGTTGGTCTTGACTGTGTTTATATTGTTCGGTGTGAACAAACATGATATGTTCGTTCGGTTCTAATTATTTGAAAGTGTTGGAATTTTGGAAAAAAAAAAATAAAAAGAGGAAAGTAGCAAGGGAATCAAATTTTAACAATAATAATAATAATAATAATAAAAATACACTATTGATTGGGAAAGTATTTTAAGGAAAGGCAATTTTCACTACCATCCATGATTTGGAACCCTTGGGGCCATGCCCATGACCACTCTGTGTCTGCAGGTGGGACATTACCACTCAGAGTCATTGATGAAAGGTACTATTCAGCAAACCAAGAGACATGGAAAC
>JAESVK010001165.1:289229-346120 GCA_017140935.1 Hamamelis virginiana
GACGTCGTTTTCACTTATTTCCGCAATTTTTTCCTCTCCACATTTCCATAATTTCCGCAATTTTTTTATTTTCCGCAGTAATCTACTTTCCGAAATTCTTTTATTCAAACGACATTGTTCTCAATTATTTCCACAATTCCTTAATTTCCGCATAACCTTCATTTTCACATATTCTATAAATTTCTCATTTGCCTAATTTCTGCAATTTCCTAATTTTTGCAATTTTCTTCTTTTGTAAATTTTATGTTACTCTTTTTATTTTGTTCCAAATAAATAGCAAATGCTTATGAGGATTTTTAATGTGCTGACCTAGTTGGGATGTTATTGTTCTCTATGATGTCTGGTTGGGATTTTCTTCTCTTTGGGATTCTTACTACTACTACAAAAAAAAAAAAAAAATCATAGAATTAGGAGGACGGTTTTAAATGTGTCCTCATTCGCGATGTCCTTATAAATCATAGAATTAGGAGGAAGGTTTTACGGGTGTCCTTAAAAATATGATTTAAGAGGACAAACTGTCCTCATTCACGTGTCTTCTTTTGATTAAATTTTGGCAATATACCTACTGTTTTATGTCCTGTTATTTGTAATTGGTACCTGTTTGCTATTACAAAAGCAATAATGGCATCCTTTGTGTACATTAATGACAAATTGCATGTCTAATATAGGCATCTACACATTTAGCTAGGATATATATAAAGCCAATGTTAAAACATAAATGTATAGCTAGATACAATTATGTGAAGCAAAGCTAAGCATGTCCAACACTTCACAAAATGTGCAACACAAATTATATAAATTCACATCTTCAATGATTTTGTGTATATTTTAACAACTTTTAGACAAACAAAAAAAATCTTCTTATATACCCCCAGACTTCATAAATCGATCATGTAGCATGCACGTCCCCAAAATCCGTGTCCAAAGCACGCAGACTTCATAAATCAAGAAACACATCTCCAAAATCCAACAAAATCCTTGTCCAAAGCACGCAACGCTTGAAGCCTACATAAAAATATAGAGGAAAAAGAATGAAAAGTAATTAATAGTCCTAAAATGCTAGAAAACCAAGCACACATTCATACAAGTGCATTGCAATGGATAATATCAATCTACTTACAAGATATATATGTGAACAAAATCCAATTTTATCGTTAAGGAAAACAAACAAGATCATCAGTCTTTCAACAAGTTTGAATCAACTAATTTTGCTTGATTTGCATTATGATTCAATTCAGTGATGATCTTTGTAAATGCTAATATCTAACTTTTTAAATAAAATACAAAAAAAATGTCCTTGTGCTATTTGACCGTTGGGCACCATCCATGCCCAACCATAAAAGAAGACACGTGCAACAGGTCTTTTCCTCACCTACCAAAGAAACCAAAGAAGACAAGGCTCCAAAAAATGATCTCTCATGACCATAATGAATTATTATGGATTAAATGCAAAACCTATTCTTATAACAACAAAAATAAATAAATAAATAAACATAAAAAACCTATATTCTTAATGTAATGGCCTAAATGAAGAAGCTGTCTTGTTTTTATAACCAAATAGTGACATAGAAAACTCATAATGAAATATTATAGCCCGAATGCAAAATCATGTTTTTATAACCAAATAACTCTATGTTATGGCACAAAAGCAAAACATGTTATCACTAGATAGCATCAGTCCATTCCCATTCCATTTGTAACATCAATAACATTACAAAAATATATATAAAATAGATAGGGGTCAATACAAAGCCATCCTATTGGGTTAAACTACATTTAACATCAATTCATTTCTAAAAGCATTTTATATAATAGTTACAAGTTTCTTGATAAAAAAAAACTTTATATGATGTCCTGTACAATTATATTAAGCATTTGTAACATAACTTCTATATATCCATATCCTCCCAGAATGTTGTGTGCAAACTAAGGATGATTAAAGCCAAGCTAGCTACACCCATAATTTTTTCAATATATTTTGGAAATTCGTTGGAGGGCAAGGTATGAAACTAACCTTAAAATTTTAAAAACAACAATACAAAATTTGAAACAAGTTGTACTTATGGTGTGTCCCAAAACCCAAAAGCTTAACTCTTTAAGTGCTTGTCTAGCAATTTCATAAGTAAATTCGTCTAAAAAGTGCATCCCACCCAATTTCTTGTTTGGTCTTGACATTAACTCCTTTAAAATTGTTAGTTGTGATTCTGCAGTGAAGAATAATATTAACTACCTCTCATTTCAAAAAATTCACATCATGCAACCAAGGACTGCATATATGTGTAGACATCCATTTTTAACCATGAGTATGATCATGAATGGTTGCATGTGTTTAGAGATGAAATAGGGTATTAAAACCCTAAGTTCCCAGTTTTACCCTTTGTGGGTAATTAGATAGAGGTCATTATCACATCTGGGTTTTTAGGTCAGATTGAGACGATTCTTTTTGCATGAGGTTTTTAGAGAGTCTAGGAGCATCCCTGTAAAGTTTCATGACATTCTGAGCCTAGCTTGATAGAAAATAAGGCCTTTTGTGACTGAAGGGCAGTACTGTCCTTTGAATCACAAAAGCCCTGAATGACTGTCGATCCTGTCTCGAATGGTCTCGAGGCTTTGGCATAGATATGTAAGGTGTGTTTGGTAGTTAATTTGATCAGTGGCAAGGTCTGTAGAGCCTTCTGGCTCTTGATTGGCTCTTAAGGCTCAAAAGGCCCTTTTAAGCCCAGATTAGGGTTTCGACCGGAAGCGACCGGGATTCGATATTTTTATCAAAAAAAAGCCTTCAAATGCTTCAAAAAACTTTCCTAAAACATTTTCAAACTTGTTTCGAGAAGAAGAAATGATTTCGAAAGCAATCGGTTAGCAAATTTCAAAACCCTAATTTGGGCCCGGTAGGCCCTAAACAGCTAATCGGTCAACTTTTCCCTAAAACTTTGACCTTTGTCAATGCATTTTCACTTCAAACACTTCTTAAAACATGGAGAATCGAATCACGATCGTTTTGGCGCTTGAATCGTCAAATTTGGACTTAAAACGGACCCGAAAAGCCGAAAAAAACCGAAACCGGGTCGAAACGGGCTGAGATAGACCCACATAGGGCAATTTTGGGGATGAGGGATCGATGAACGTCCACTTAGGGACGGCCAACCATCCATGAGAGAGGGCCAACCGTCCTAGAGTGGATGGTCGTCAATTCTTTTAGCCAATAACTGCCAATGTTCAGTGTTATTTCTGCCCGGGACTCTTCCAAGCCCTACCATGTGTCCAGTTCGGCCATGGAGACTTTTGGATGAATATGAACACCTTGGAAGGCTGGTTTTGAGCCCTTGGATCATTCTTGAGAGATGTAAACCCAGCTATTGATAAAACTCAGGCCTCCCTATAAATAGAGGGTCCTGAAATCAGTTTTAACACACAGAAATAAGCTTTAGAGAGCTAGCTTGGAGAGTAGAGGCTTGAGCAATTGCACAAGCTTCCCCCATAGCACTCTAGCTTAAGTTTTAAAGTCCTTGAGTTCCTTGGAGTCCTTGGAGCTTGAAGAGAAGGCTTGGAGTAAGAGGGAAGGAGGCAAAGAAAGAGGTTAGTAGCTTATAGTTTAAAGTTTTGTTTTCTTCTTCTTTTTCTTCTTCTTCTTTAATCATGCTAGGTTAGGTTTTTATTTCCTTAGTGTGCATAGGATTTAGTTCATTGTTAGTATATATGCATAGGATATAGTTCATTGTTAGCATGCATAGTTTAGATTCCATATTTCTTTAGTATGCATGGTAGGCTAGTTTATTGTTTCTTTAGGAATTAGTTTTATAATATGTATGCATATTTCTCTTCTTCCATTCTTCTTTAGTCATACCATATTAGGATTGGATATTTAGGATTAGGTTCATGCATGTTTAAGTCTTTTAGGTTAGTAATCATGTTAGGTTAGTTTATGCAAAATAATCACATGCTAGTATTTTAGGATGGATTTGTATTGTTCATATTAGGTTGGTTAGTTTATTTTCATCTTTTAAAGTGTGCTTAAAAATATCAATTATGTTCGAGGGAGCATGCAAAAAGGTAAGACTCTACCCCTGTGTTTATTTCCTATGAATAAAGTGTTGTTTTCAAGCATATTGTATGGGATAAATTGGCATATCATACTAGGTTGCATATTAGGTCATTTACACTCTTTTTTATTCTTTTATTTTTTGGGTTTTAAACCACTTTTTGGTTGCATATAAATCTGTCCATGGGTTTAAAGTGACCAAAAAGTGCACTAAAACTCATTTTTTAAGGTCCAAACTAACTTAGAAACATGCCTAGGTTCCCATAGCTAACCTAGATTGCATTTAGGATATTTTCATGCATTGTTCACATACTTGATTGCATTTTTTACCTATTTTCCAGAATTTTTCAGCATGCATATTTTAGTATTTTAGGTATTTAGACTAACCTAGGATTAGCTAGAAACCCTAGGATTAGGGGAGTCACTTGACCCCACTTAGGACTCTTCTTTGTTGTAGAATTACAATAAGAATAGAGTTCTATTTTACCAAGGAATCTACTTCGAGAGTAATTCTAAAAACTAATTTTGAAAGAATTCAAAATGGAATGAAATTACATCTCTCATAACAAGTGTTTTGATCAAACTCAAACTCTCGAAGCTAGAGTCCAAGATAAGATAGAATCTCTATGATTATGTGGTTTATTACAATAGGAGAGTCCTAGGGTAATCGAACTACGTGGACTTTGATCTTTATCAAGCAATTAGTAGAGTACGTAGGCAGTCAATAGGGCGAAAGTCCAATCTTAAGTTGACCTTGAGTCTCCTAAGACCCTTAGGATTATGTATACTTTTGTACTATCTATTATTATTATTATATATTATTATTCATATTTTGTGGTTGGTTAGATAAATAGCATTGCATTGATAAGATTTTGATAAAGCCCAAATTTAATTAGGAGACCTTTAATTAGGGCGAGGTGGGTGCCTACAAGGAGTTCATTGGAACCTTCCCACTTCGTAACCTAGCCCCCCGAATCCTACTTTGATTCAAAGACCATGCTTTCCCAAAATATGGGGTCAATGTTTTATTGAAAATAAAACTCTTTTTGTGGTTTCCTTGTTCCCTAAAAATAAGGTGGCGACTCCTAGTTTTTTATAAACTCTTATCTTTTTTCAAAAACTCAATCTTGAGTGGATAATAGAGAAGGATAAACGTGGATAATAGAGAAGGATAATAGAGAAGGATAAATCGAGACGGATAATGAATAATCCATAATCCACTCAAGAAACCCCCCTAAAGTGAACGAGAGGCCTCCCGATTAGGTTGGCTGGTTCACAATATGATATTAATAACCCCATATGCAATAAAACTCAAGGTGTACTATGCATGAAATACTGTAACAAATACAAACAAACCCAAATGGGTCTCCGTCCAACCTCCTCCCCCGATACTACAATATTTCCAACAATCCCACAATAGAATCCAATAATAAGAGAATTTGGGTCACAATTCATGATGTTGGCCCAAAATATACTCTAGAGGGGGGTGAATAGAGTATTTGGCAATTTAAAAACTGATTTATAAATGGGATAGAGTGTTTTTGAAAACTCAAACTTTTGATAACTAGAATGCAAGATTAAATATTAACTCAGCAAAATATATAAAGCAAGTAAAAAAATTTAAATGCAAGAGATAGAGTTAGAGAAATTCAAACACAAGGATTTTAACGTGATTCGGTCTCCGCCTAAGTCCTCGCCTCAAGATCTCTGTCTCGAGGATTAATCCACTATCAATCTCACTTCCGGTGGAGATTCAAACCTTTACATAGCCTTCTTGCACGGTGGAAAACTCTCACCAAACAAGGTTTATACAAAACCTTAAACTCACAAGAAGTACAAGTGAAGATGGATGAACACCAATATGATTCTCAATAACACTGAGAATACATCAAATAAGCTCTCAATAATATCTCTCAAAGATTTAAACTAATTTGCTTTTAGAGAGAATTACAGGGATTGAAACATACAAGAATGATGAACACTTGTAAGCTATAATAGTGTATGAGATTGGGTGTCCAATTAAGCTTCATGGCAAGTGTATTTATAGCCTTAGAAATCAGCTATACGTTGGAGCGTTTAGGAGGAGCGTCTTGGCAATTTGCATATTCAAACAGATTTGAAAAATGGAACAAATCCGTTTGGAGGTGCAGTCATATTTGAATCAGCATTCACAAGGTCAAATATTTCAGCAGCATGCTTTGAAGATTATTCAAGCAGCAACCTGTCAAATATTCCTGCAGAATAATTATTATTTTCATTTACTTAAGTTTACAATGTAAATAAGGAAGTACCCCCCATTTGGATTCAATGGAAAATACTAGAAAATCAAATTCCCAATAAATCAAAATGTAAAAAATCAATTTTAGTACAAAAAATAATTTTCGTCAACAGTATCAAAAATTGATTTATCGAGTAGGGTATTATATACCACGTATTAAAGCTCCCTCAAGACTGTGCTCAGTTAATGAGTATATAGGGATCAATTACCGCCAAAATTTTTTTTGAAAATCTCAGTATATCAAAAATTCATTTTTCATACTTAGCCAAATTTTTCATAGGGAATAGTTTTTCTGGGAATAGTAACATCTTCAACACTTGAGCCTCCAATTCATGGATTTTGTTGTCCATTTGTTTGCTCTTGTCTTTTTTGAAAAACTGTCTTACAAATTTAACATTTAAGCACAAGATATTAGGATAATGCAGTGGCAATTGTTTGTTATCATTGAAACCATATAACATATGCTGGATTGGAACCATTTAGGCTAACACATGACAAGTGCCTTATTATCGTCACTGATATATTGTCCATATTCAATTCATAATGGCAGTAGTTGGTGTTTGAAATAAGAGAATTTGGGACATGATTAAGAACATGCATTGTGTCATGAGGTGGTTGAGACAAAACATCCCGCCAGTGACAGTATAAGTAGTTAGAAAGGCAAGTAAAATCATCTGATAATCAAAGGGATGTGTTTGTCGATATGATATTCTCGATTGCTTTAATCTCATTCATAAGATTTTTTTTTTCAAAATTTGAATATTAGGCTCTGTTGGTAAATAAAATTAATACTTACCCATATTTTCTTAAAAATAATACTAATTGTCTGACTCCTTCAAAATCTGCAATTGCAATTGGCAACAGGTAAGGTTATTTTAGAATCTGTGATTCTCACAGCTGTGGTTGTTTTGAGTCTCACTATATACACATTCTAGGCGGCAAGAAGGCTAGGGGCTATGATTTCAATTATTTCCTTGGACCCTTCTTATTTGGTGCTATTATTGTGCTTATAGTCTTTGCCATGATCCATATATGTTGATCTTACTGTTCACA
Organism: Hamamelis virginiana; assembly: GCA_017140935.1. Taxonomy (NCBI): domain Eukaryota; kingdom Viridiplantae; phylum Streptophyta; class Magnoliopsida; order Saxifragales; family Hamamelidaceae; genus Hamamelis; species Hamamelis virginiana. Next base: position 296,600 of record JAESVK010001165.1, read on the forward strand.
TCTCTTTTTTTTTTTTTTTTTTGGGTGTAATGGACTGGATTTGAACCCGTGATCTAAGCTTAATCTTATCCTATTCGCGTACAATCTCTCATGAACTGGGCTAGCCCCAGTGGCTTCTTTTGGGTCTTTTACTTACTAGTGATCTTTTTTTTTGAACTGCAGGTACTTCATCCACTGGGTAATTAAGCTCTCGTCGATGATATATGGAGGTTTGGCATCAATCATATTCTATGGGTACATTATATATGATACAGACAACTTGATCAAGCTCTACTCTTATGATATTTATTCATTGAAAGACAATCTTAGTTGCACAAGTTTCAGTTGGAATGGGTACTAACTCCTTTTGCAGTACATATGGGCATGTTTTGTAGCTGAACATTGTGGAGGTTCTTTTGCTTGGCTGCGCGTTATTCCTCAAATAGATTTAATTGGAAGGGGGATATTTCAATTTTTAAACACTTGCTATATAGCGTGTATGTGACTTTGGATATGTGGGGTTTAGTGTTATGTAAATTGAAAAACTTTTTATTTTATCAGTTTCCTTTTTTTAAGTCGTTATATTTGGCGTACATGTAATGACATTAACAGGAAATAGGTTGCCCAAACAAGCATATTAGTGAGGATTAATAAAAAAATTACATAGATCCATATCAATTTAAAACAAATAAAAAAATATTTGGACCATTTTTTAGGGACAGTTTAAAATTGTCTTCAAAATATGTCATGAAGACGATTTAAAACTGTCTTCAAATGTGAGTTTTGAAGACTATTTTAACCATCTTTGAATTAGACTTTTGAAAACAGTTTAAAATCGTCTTTAAAAGTTAAGTTTTAAAGACAGTTAAACACTGTCTTTAAAAGTTAAGTTTTGAGGACAGTTGAAACCTGTCTTCAAAAGTGCCCGCACCAAAGAAGACACGGCCTATTAAGACAGTTGTCTAACTGTCCTCTAATACCTATGAGGACGGTTTTAAACTGTCCTCTAAAGCATTTTTTCTAGTAGTGGATTATCAAACCATTGTTTTATTTATAGAGTGAGAGTGCGATTTAATACCTAGGGGTCAACGACTTGCTACAACCAATGCCACACCTTACCCAATCCATCTTCATTGACAAGGCTAGTCCAATCTTATACTTGCATTGTAAAAAAAAAAAAAACCAATATCAATCTTAGGAGTATGTATTTTACCAAACGGGAAGATAAGAGTAGTATTATTTACAACCCTGTGACCATACCTTCACATGCAGTCACTATGTAGTTCATCAGTTTTACTCTCACCTCATCTATCAAAATAGTCTTGTAGGTTTCATCATTTCGAAACAGCAATTAGTTGTGAAGGTATATACTATGACTTGGCAATGCATTTATAGTTTAATTTAAGTTAAACCATAATCTAAAAGATTTGGATAACTCACCAACTGATTGGGATGGGTCTCATGTGCATCTATGATATCCTTCATGTATCTCAAAACATAATAGTCACATTCAACATTCCCTCTTTGTGTAGGACACTAAAGACATAAATCATTATTTATTATAAATTCAAGATGTTATAAAGGTAGTTTATGTGAAAAGTACATATTTTCTTCAATTTTTACGTATCACGATGTTATCAATCTCAAGGTTCCTTGTACTAGATCCAAATTTGAAGCTATACTTTAACGATTTGCAGACACTGCATAAATTGTGCATTAATTATCAACCAAATACGATGGAAAGGTAAACATAAATAGTGTTACATTGCGATGTAGGATAGAATATAAACTCACTAAGCTAGAAGGTCAATTATTACAAGATGCACATCGTCACCCAGTGGATCGAAATACATTGTGTGTTGTTGTAAAGGGTTAATCATACATAACACCGGCCTAATGATATCTGAAACAAACTCAACAACATTAATCTGTTTCAAATAATCTGAACATGCCTACTATAGTTGTAAGGGGTTAATTCATTTATAAAAACCAATCAACATGCCCACTATTAAAAGGGTAAAAAAATAACTGTCCTAGAACTCCAGTATCTAGATTAGTAAATAACGATTCACCATTATTATTACTTTCATGACCATCTTTTCAGCTAAAAAAGAAAATCTGAACTTATTATCCAACCTTTTCGCTTTCACCTTCTCATACAATGTGCTACAACACAATACATCAGAAATATGACGTTACATTCCAAGTAAAGCATGCTACAAGGCATATAATAATAAAAAATATATGCCTTGTGTTCTAAGTTTACTAACCACTCTCCTTAATCTTCACAAAGTATGCATCCTCAGATCAAAATACTTCTGGATCTATCGCAAGATATAGCACCACATTCAGATTATGTCTTGTAGCTAGATCAATCGGCTTTGCAAACGATCTGATCACAATGTCAAACCCCTTTAACCTAATGGGCGCCTTCTTCTGTCCCCACAATCAAAAGATAAATTACAATACATAGAAATTGCACAAACATTAAATAAGTTATATAACATATTTACTTAACGTAGAGGATTGTACCACATTACTCTCCAAAATAAAAAACTGCCTTGGCCATGCAACAAACCCCCCAATTGCCTCTAAGAGATTTGCTACACCTAGTGAAGGTATTGGTAGGCGTTCAATCCTGTACTCTGACTTCTCTAGAGAAACGACCTCCACACGGGCATTTCCCTCACCTAATCTCTATCCATGTAGCAAGTTGGATGCATCCCCATCATGCAAATTGGCAACTATACTGTCTATAGATCTTAAGGCCAAACTACATGTGCAAGATTTCACCTGCATTTAAATCATTTAATAAAGTTATAGGCGATGATGTTAACAAACCTAAAAAAATTAAGGAATATTAGTAGCCATCGAGTAGTACCTTATTATTTGAAGGCATAGGAGATGGCAGATCGGTTTGGACATCATATTGATTGCCTTTTTTTCTTCTCTGATTGTGCCTACAAGTAAATAATATTGGGAAGAAATAAAAACGGTTCTATAATAAAGTTTGGAATAGTAAAAGACATATAATAGTGGGTAAGCTTAATTATGTTACTACCTTATCCATAGGCGGCCTAGCCGGTGAAGGATGCATATCGAGATCTAATTGCCTCCCCTAAACCAATCGTGTAGTGGTATTGCAACAAACAAATATAAGATTGAAGAGAATAATACCACTATAATTATCAATCAAATTATAACTACGATAATGTTTGTATTTAGACTAAAAGAATGAAAAAGATCCTGAAAGTCTATCATGGATGATGTGGGCCTCCGAGGGGAATGGAAAAGGTTAGGTGATCCTAGTCCTACCGCACTAAATTTAGCGCTATTTAATCCCACCTTTTCAGCACTATGCGAGAGACTGGTGCAAAACTCTGGCATCTCAAATCCCTGTTTATGCATTTCTGATGCCATAGCTTTCATATACTTCTTCAATGCACTAATCTCTTTCATGGCAACATTAAGAGTCCACTAGTAGGCTGTGGGGTATGGAAGAACGATGTTGGAGTAACTAGAGCACCAACACCTCGAACCCTCCCACTATGTTCCTCAGTTCCAAGAGCCTGGGTCAAAACATCATTGCTCTCTTCTATAGTCAAAGTGCCTTCATCAGCTTGCTGCGATAACTCATCCTATAACATAGATTTCAAACAATTCTCAGTAAGCATTAAAAAACTACCAACTAGTCATATACGCCTGGCTTCTAAACAAATAAAACTCACAATCTTTTCAGCCTTCTATCTCACACAATCATCTAAATATACGCCATCTTTGTCTCTTGCTTTCTTCCACATAACATGTCTTGAAATGGGCTATGTTGTATTTTTCTCTTTTTTGATGTGACATACACATATTATTATAATTGAATAATAAACCCAAACATATATTACATATGACAAACCCTAACATGTATTAAATTTATTTACCAGTTCCTCCTCCAAACCAGCGTAGCCCTTTCTAGCCAATTTATGGGCCTACAAATTTTTCTTCCAGATCTCTTGGGCCTTTTTTTCTTTTTTTTTCTTTTTTTTTTCCTACAAATAAAATGCATGGCAACATTTGTACCCAATATATGTTAAACTAATTGATTTTATTAAACAAAAATAATAATAACTTGAACATTAACACTTACCTTCCAACCCTCACTCATGCGTTGCTCAACAAAGTCTCTCCAGTGCTCTAGAGTAATTGTTGTATACCCAGTGGGTGGGTATCGTAACTTTTGAGGATTTCCAAGGTTTGGCAATATGAAATTTCTATACATCCTATTCTTGAAATGATGAAATCGATTGGAAACCTTGGCCATGACTTTGGTCTTCCAATTCGTTTTCTTCTCACACTCGAAGTTCGCCTACAAATTAAGGAAGTAAAAACTATATCATTTGTAACATTATACAAAAAATATATAGTTTTGAACAAGATGTTTTTGAATAAATTACCTCTTTAATTTCGAGTATCTTATCCTTCACACTTTGGGGCACCTTTTTCCACGTGTGGCAATTAATCGGGGCATATGATCGACACAACTGTTCTGCAACAGTGATGTCAATTTTATATATTCCCCTATAGGCTGCTATGAACCAGCCAACCTGATCGGGAGGCCTCTCGTTCACTTTTGGGTTCTTGAGTGGATTATGGATGATGTTTATCCATCTCGATTTATCCTTCTCTATTATCCTTCTCTATTATCCACATTTATCCTTCTCTATTATCCACTCAAGATTAGGTCTTTGAAAAAGGATGAGAATTTGTAAAAAACTGGGAGTCGCCACCTTATTTTTAGGGAACAAGGAAACAACAAAAAGAGTTTTATTTTCAATAAAACACTGACCCCATATTTTGGAAAAGCATGGTCTTTGAATCAAAGTTGGATTCGGGGGGCTAGGTTACGAAGTGGGAAGGTTCCAAGGAACTCCTTGTAGGCACCCACTTTGCCCTAATTAAAGGTCTCCTAATTAAGTTTGGGCTTTATCAAAATCTTATCAAAGCAATGCTATTTATCTAATCAACCACAAAATATGAATAATAATATATAATAATAATATATAATACAAAGGTATACACAATCCTAAGGGTCTTAGGAGACTCGTAGTTAACCTAAGATTGGACTTGCGCCTTATTGACTGCCTACGTACCTTACCAATTGCTTGATAAAGATCAAAGTCCACGTAGTTCGATTACATAGGACTCTCCTATTGTAACAAACCACATAATCGTAGAGATTCTATCTTATCTTGGACTCTAGCTTCGAGAGTTTGAGTTTGATCAAAACACTTGTTATGAGATATGGAATTTCATTCCATTTTGAATTCTTTCAAAATCACTTTTTAGACTTGTTCTCGAAGTAGATTCCTAGGTAAAATAGAACTCTATTCTTATTGTAATTCTTACAACAAAGAAGAGTCCTAAGTGGGGTCAAGTGACCCCCCTAATCATAAAGTTTCTAGCTAGTCCTAAGTTAGTTTAAACACCTAAAATACTATATGCATACTTGCTGGAATTTAAATAAAATAAATAAAAGATACAACAAACAATGCTAACAATGCATGAAAAATGTCCTAAATGCGATCTAATCAAACTATGTGAACTTAAGCATATTTCTAGATTAGTTTGGACCTAAAAAAGTGAGTTTTAATCCACTTTAAGATCACTTTAAACTTTGGAAAGATTTATATGCAACCAAAGAGTGGGTTTAAAACCCATAAAATAAAAGAATAAAAAGATGTGAATGACCTAATATGCAACCTAGTATGATGCCCTAATTTATCCCATACAATATGTTTGAAAATAACACTTTATTCATAAGAAATAAACACAAGGGTAGAGTCTTACCTTTTGCATGCTCCCTCGAACACAACTGGTATTTTAAGCACACTTTAAGAGATAAAAATAAACTAACAAACCTAATATGAACAATGCAAATTCATCCTAAAAATACTAGTATGTGATTATTTTGCATAAACTATCCTAACATGATTACTAACCTAAAAGACTTAAACATGCATTCCTAAATATGAACCTAATCCTAAATATCCAATCCTAATATGGCATGATCAAAGAAGAGTGGAAGAAAAGAAGGAGAAATATGCATACATATTATAAAACTAATTCCTATCATGCATTAAAAAAAAGAAAACTATTTTAATAAACTAATTCCTATCATTCATACGAAGGGAACAATAAACTAACCTATCATGCATACTAACAATGAACTAAATCCTATGCATACTAAAGAAATAAAAACCTATCATAGAAGAAGAAGAAGAAGAAGAAGAAGAAAAATGAAAAACTTTAAATAAACTATAAACTCTACTAACCTCTTTATTTCCTCCCCTCTTGCTCCAAGCCTCTTCTTCAAACTCCAAGGACTTCAAGGGTCTCAAGAACCTCAAAATTAAAGCTAGAGTGCTATGAGGGAAGCTTGTGCAATTGCTCAAGCCTCTACTCTCCAAGCTAGCTCTCTAATGCTTATTCTGTGTTAAAACTGATTTCAGGGCCCTCTATTTATAGGGAGACCTGAATTTGATCAATGGCTGAGTTTAAATCTTTTAGGAATGATCCAAGGGCTCTAAAACAGCCTTCCAAGGTGTTCATACTCATCCCAAAGTCCCCATGGCCGAACTGGACACATGGCAGGGCTTGGAAGAGTCCCGGGCAGAAAAATCACTGAAGATGAACAATTATTGGCTAAAGAGGTCGATGGCCATCCCCCTTGGGACGGTTGGCCATCCCTCATGGACAGTTGGCCGTCCCTTGGTGGACGGTCATCAATCCTCCATCCCAAAATTGCCCTATGTGGGCCTGTCTCAGTCCGTTTCGACCCGGTTTCGGCTTTTTCTGGCTTTTCGGGCCCGTTTTAAGTCCAAAGTTGACGATTCAAGCGCCGAAACGACCGTGATTCGATTTTCCATGTTTTAAGAAGTGTTTGAAGTGAAAATGCATTGACCTAGGTCAAAGTTGTATGGAAAATTCGACCGATTAGCTGTTTAGGGCCTGCCGGGCCCAAATTAGGGTTTTGGAATCTGCTAACCGATTGCTTTCGAAATCATTTCTTCTTCTCAAAACAAGTTTTAAAATGTTTTAGGAAAGTGTTTTGAAGCCTTTGAAGGCTTTGGTTTGATAAAAATATCGAATCTCGGTTACTTCCGGTCGAAACCCTAATCTGGGCTTGAAAGGGCCTTTTGAGCCTCAAGAACCAAACATAAGCCAGAAGGCTCAACAGATCTTGCCACTGATCAACTTAGCTACCAAACGTAATTTGAATATCTATGCCAAAGCCTCGAGACCATTCAAGACAAGATCGACAGTCAATCAGGGTTTTTGTGATTTAAAGGACAGTACTGCCCTTTAAGTCACAAAAGGCCTTATTTTATATCAAGCCTGGCTCAGAATATCATGGCATTTTGCAGTGATGTTACTAGACTCTCTAAAAACTAAATGAAAAAAGAACCGACTCAATCTGACCTAAAAACTTACATGTGATAATGACCTCTACCTAACTACTCACAAGGGTAAAACTGGCAACTTAGGGTTTTGACACCCTATTTTACCTCTAATCACAGGCAACCATTCATGACCATACTCATGGTAAAAAATGGATGTCTACAGCAGCCCTTTCTCATTCAACTCAATATCCTCTCTTTTTTCTTGTCTTTCTTGTTCTTTCTCCCAATTGTGAGACTAGTTGGGCCCTTCTGACCCCTTTTTCTAGCTATAGTGACCGGAGGGTTGGCCTCTCCCACGCTGGTGGATGCATCGACGGGTAAAGTGGTACTTGTTAGAGAAAATATGGTGATAAATATAACTTATTATATTTCAATATCTACCCCAATTATATGATATTGGCAATACTATAGAAAAATTAACAATATAAGTTGGAAATAACAATCCAAAATAAATCATAATAATTTAAATATAGGGATTTAGCTACATGTTCATATGACCTATACCCCGTTATAGATATAAGTTATAAATAGATATAATTCATTTTAATAATCCTCACCTGCATTGACAGATGACTAAGTTGTGCATTTTTTTCGCAACCTCCTCCTTTTTGGCGGGTTGGTGCCTTATTGAATCATATCTTCATCGCCTGGAGATGTATTGGCAGGATCCATGGTGCCTATTCAGAGAAAAAAAAAAAACATACATGAGAGTATAAAGCATACATGACATGACAAAAAAATACTTGTGCGAGTGTTTCTGCACATATCATAAATATATTCTTGCATTAGTAAACATTTAAGCAATGTAAGATAGAATATGATTCCACCACAATACCACAATGCACTCATGTGACTCTACTAATAAAAATGGAAATATATTAGAAGATATATGATGTAGCTACAAAAAATATATCATTCTTCCACCCATATTCCCTCCACTCTGTCTCACAGTAATGATGGTCCAGCTGGATCAATTATATTCAAAAGCCTTTCCTGTGGCAAATCTTGTCTAACATCATTGTGTTCCACACAACCATCAATACAAACATCATCCTTATCTTCGTGCAAATAGTTTGTCTGTAGTGCGGATAGAACAACTGACCATTTAGAATTCATTTGGTCCTCAATGTAAAATACTTGATTAGCTTGGGAAGCTAAAATGAAGGGATCGTTTCTATGACCAATCCTTCCAAGCTCAACCAATGTAAAACCAAGCTCATCTACTTTAACACCCTGGTTAATGTCCACCCAATCGCACTTAAATATTGGCACTTCGAACATCTGATAATTTAGCATCCATATCTCGGTTATTACTCCATAGTAGCTTGTAGAGTCCCACATTGGATTGTTATCCTTCGCACTAGCAATATGCATTGTGCAAGTAACTATGCTAACTCCACCGTTTTAATTGACGTGTAGTCTATCACGATCCTGTGTGTGATAGCGACAACCTTTAATTATATACCTAGGAAGTTTTAGCACTTCATGGAATGGTCCATGTGCTATCCACTCCAACTCACGAGATATTTGATTGGATACCCCTAAATTATCTTCAACCTTCTTAACGTGTAATGGTTAATCACAAATAATAGAAATGGAAATTTTCATGGAGTACAAAGTCTTTATGGTTTTAATACCGTATTACATATCCGTGGAATAAAGGTGCGTCTGTGCTCATCCTGAAGCCACTTTTGTTTTTATTTTTTATTTTTGAGGATAAAGTTTCCTCAAATAATCCATGTGCTCCCTAGCAAGTGGAAGGGAAAGAAATGGGTAAAGGGAGTAAAATGTGTTAAAACTAATACTAGCATTACACAATAGAAGGCTGTACAACATTAGTGTTCTCTAAAACATAAAGATGCGTCTTCTCCCAAACACTCGCTTCAACTCTGACAAGTTTACCACCAGGTAATTCTCTACTAGTTTCAAAATCAGATGCCACTAAGTTTTTATGTTGTGGAATACCAATCGCATCCACATCTTATAAGTAGTCAGTGTAGAATTTAACAGCCTCTTTTGCAATATAATATTCTGCAATTGTTACATGGTAAAAATGGATTGAGATTATACTTATTTCCAACCATTAGAATTAATGCAAAATACCAAATGCAGTGGAATATATATAGTGACTCAAATACAGTGAAACATTGTATACAGTGAAATGGTGACCAAGTAGGAATTGCGAAAAGTGGAATGGATTATTAATTGCGGAGTGCGGATGGATAGTAGATTGTGGATTCAAAGAGCTGAGATTTTATAGGCATTTTTGTAATTATATGTTTTATTAATTGCCACATGTCATATTGACACGCATTATAGAGAATTTCACTCTATAAATTGAGGACGTGTACATGTAATAGGGAACCGAATTTTCATTTCTTCAGGAGAATTTTTTGATTTCTTGTCAGTTTCTAGAGAGAAAAAGGGAGTTTTCAGAAAGTTCCGTGAAGTCTTTCTAAAGTTGTATTGATTCTCGATCTTTGTAAGTGTGAATATTCTATCATTATCAATAAAGTTGCTATTTATTGTTTATAATTCAAGTAGGATCCATCTGAAACATCGACCAATGATGAATGTATATTACTAAAATATACATTTATCATTGGAAAAACAGTTCTCGTACCTGATTTCACTTTTTTATGAACTCTAAAATGAAGTCACCTCCCTTAGAATTGGAAATAGTTGTGATAGGGCTATTTCCACTGCACATTCCTTGGGATCCGTCCTCGAAGTTGAGTTATTTTACGGTTCTTCTCTTCTTCTCCTCCTGACTTGGTGGCAGCAATACACCCCTCAGGTCGATAGCGATTCCGAAGATACCTCTTTAAGACCTTCATGTACTTCTCGAATGGGTACATCCATCTAAAATGAACAGGATCACACAGTTGCACCTCTCTAACCAAATGCACTTTTAAGTGCACCATTATGACGAAGAATAAAGGTAGAAAATGCTTCTCTAGGACACAGTGGGTGAGAACTACTTATTCTTGAAGTGTATGTAGCAACGTCACATCCACTACTTTACTACACAAGTTCTTGAAGAAAAAACAAAGTCTCGTAATAGCTTTTCTCACATACTCTGGCAACATTGATCGAATTTCCACGGGTAGCAATTGTTGCATTAACATATGACAATCATTCGACTTTAAACCAACAAGTTTCTGCTCAGTCATGGAGACAAGATTTCTGAAGTTCGAACTGTATCCTTCCGGAACTTTAAGCTCGAACAATGTCTTGCAAAACCATCTTTTCTCCTCCCTAGTCAAAGTAAAGCATGGAAGAGAAAGGTATATATGTTCACCCTTTGTTATAGGAGCAAGTTCAGGCCTTTTGACAAGATTCACCCAATCACATCGAGTAGCGACCCCATCTTTGGTCTTGTTAGGAATGTTAAGCAATGTACCTACAATGCTATCACACACGTTTTTCTCAATGTGCATAACATCCAAGTTGTGATGAACATGAAGTTTTTTCTAGTACTCTAGTTCGAAGAATATTGAATTTTTGTTTCATACTTGGGGTTCAACGGGCTTACTTTTATATTTACACTTTCTTTTTTTCTTTACTGGAATTTGATTTTTTTTCTCATTTCCCGAAACATGATTTATCCCTTTAACCTTACGCAAGACTTCCTCCCCACTTAACGGCATTAGTTTTGGCCTAAGCTCCAGCTCACCATTGAAGTCCTTTTTTTTTTTGTTTCGATATCAATGTCCCTCAGGTAAAAATCTTCTATGGCTAGTATATGGATTCTTCCTACTATAGGTCAACCTATTGGAGATTGTGTCTTCCCTACATATTGAACAAGCCTTGAATCCCTTTACAGTGCAACCACTCAAATTTCCATAAGCAGGAAAGTCATTGATTGTCCACAATAATACAGCCTTAAGATTAAATGTTTGTTTTCGGTACACATCGTAGACATCAACACCAACCTCCTACAATAGTTTTAAATCATCTATCAAAGGTGCTAAGTAAACATCAATATCAATTCCTGACTGTTTTGGACCTAATATCAACAACGATAGCATTATAAATTTCATTTTCATACATAACCAAGGTTGAAGGTTATATCTAACAAGTATAACAGGCCAACAACTGTAAGGGGTGTTATATGAGTTATGTGGGTTAAAACCATCTGCAGAAAGAGCCAATCACAAATTTCTAGATTCTGCACCAAAGTCAGGCCATGTTTAGTCAACCAGCTTCCAAGACCTGAGTCGGCTAGGTGATGTAGCTGGTCAACCACTTTCCGTTCTTGGTCATGCCAGGTCAAGTCCATTGCAATTTGTGCCGTTTGGAACATCCTTCTAAACCTTGGTATGGGGGGGAATACCATAGCACTTTTGCAGGGACACCGTTCTTTCCTTTAGTCGGAAGAGTACCATCCTTCCATCGAGAGGTATGGTATCTGGGATATTCAGTTGCACTTGCATAATCATTCCGATATAGAACACAATTGTTGGGACATGCGTGTATCTTCTTATAATCTAATCCCAAAGCTTTCAACATCTTATTTGCATCATATATAGATAGCGTCAATTCATTATTGGAAGGCAACATGCCGGCTACCAAGATAAGCAACTCGGTAAACTCTTATCGGAAAACCCATTACTAGTCTTAAGCCTATAGAGCTTTGCCACTGCTGATAACTTTGTAAATTTGATGCAACTAGGATATTGTGGTTTTTTAGCATCTTCCAGCAACTTCCTAAACATGTTAGGATCCTTTGTGCACTGCTCATGAGCTGGTCTAACCATTTCTTTTGTGTCAGGTACATCGTCCATATATGCTTCTGGCGGATGACAATCAAAATCGGTGCCATATCTACAGAACGAAGGAACACTAGGCAAATCCTCACCATGCCAAAACCACGTGACATATCTTTCATCAATTCCGTTTAGAAACAAATTGTCTTTCACCTCTTCTATACTTAAACACACACAATTAACACATTGTACACATGGACATCGCACGAAGTTAAGGCCATTCGCATTAAGTTTTGCAAAATGCAAGAACTGGTCAACCCCCTCTTCCTATTCATGTAATCTCTTATCCATAGACATCCAAGATTTATATAACGGTTTATCCATCTATCCTGAATCGATGGCTCAAGCCACTAAAAGAGAGAGATTGTAGACAACATCAAATGTCGAGACTGTTGGAAATGCATCCAAGATCAACACATAACATTAGGATCATGAATGACCTAAAACACACATGTATAAAACCTATAAATCACAACACATATAAAACCTAGAATTCATTTCTCAATAATGAAGACAATTATAACAAGTCCTGGCTGTATATTCACATTTCCAGTTTAGATATGAGAAAAGTTATTGCTGGGAGTCAAAAAGTCAAACCTCTAAAAATGCCAATAGACATAAGCCAATAGCTACAACAACTCCAAATGTAACAATCAAAACGCATCAACACCCTCCTGCACATTCATAATCAATCATAAACCTAAGAAACCAATATCAAACATGAAATTATCAAATGTGAAATTTGTAATACATGGATAGTTATGAAACATGAAATTCAAAAGGAAATTGTGAACAAATGCAAGTCCATGGAATGAGAATAAAGTCATATAGAAGAGTTAACAAGGAATAACCTCCCTTATTTGGCACGATCAAGCACACATGCTAGAATTGAAATGTTGGAGTATGGAGGCTCATTTTTTATCATCAAAAGTTTACAAGGGTGCCATAGGGCTAACAACAAAGGTGATAAACATCATGCTAAGGTTTTCAATCATCTTGAAAACTTTTTATTTCTCATTTTAGTATGGAAAAAAGGAGCTTCTAGCCTCTACCTAAAGAAGTGGTCATGGGCCCTTTCCATGGGGAGAACTTCTATCTCAAGAGACGATCATTCATTTTCCAATATGAAGTGAGATAGAAACCATAGATAACCAAACACAAGACTTATAAATCAAAATAATTAAAATAAGTAAAAAGATAAACAAAGCATCTAAACAATACACAAGCAAGATAACAACAATCAAAATGAAATTTGGCTCCACTAAAGGGCCCTTCCCATTTTGGCTTTATTTAGAACTAGCTTACTATGCACACGCGATCTTAAGCTTGTATCATTTTCCTCTAAATTATTAGACCAACAATTATATTAATGAAATATTGATTTGGAAAGGTATCACCACTAATAGAAAGTTTTTCAACTTTTCCTCAAAACATGCAGGCTAAAAAACCATCGGCATATCCTTAATATATAATAGGGTGGGGCTATTTACAGCCCACCATTTTATTAAAGGCAACCCATTTAAAATTTTTATTGGGTCTATTTTACCATTTTCTAACTACAGCCCACTAATCTTTAGGCAACCCATTACTATATAAAACAAAAATTTTAATATACCATAAATGCCCCAAGTCTAAATATAACCCATTACTCTCAATCCTCTTAATCACCAAGCTCTTCAAAACAACATTTTCTTTTTCTTCTTCATGTTCTTCTTCTTCCACCGCCATCAAACGCTACCACCGCAGCCATGACAACAGATGACTGCGGCAACCACAGCGACAAACGCAAAAAAAAACCTCAGCTCCCAATACCCCCAACTAAAACATATTACCCCAAAGCTTTCATTTTATGTTTTTTTGTATATTATTGATAAACATTATATTTGGATTAAATATGCTTCAAAACATGAAAAGTAGCACTCTATAACCATTGTGATGTGATGGTGTTACGAAAAAAACCCATATTTCGATCGAAAAATAGAAAAAAAAAAATGTGTCCGTGTTCGCATTCGGCCTGGTAAGGCCGAATATTAAGCTTTAGTATTCGATAAGCCAACATCGAATGTGATGATTTAGTATTCGGTAAGCCAACACCGTATATGAAGCTTTAATATTCGGTAAGCTAATGCCGAATATGTAATTGTCGAATATTAAAGCTTCATATTCGGTGTTGGCTTACCGAATACTAAAGCTTCACATTCGGTGTTGCCCTACCGAATACTAAAGCTTCACATTCGGCCTTACCAGGCCAAATGCGAGCACGAACACAATTTTTTTTTTCCTATTTTTCGATCGAAATATGGATTTTTTTCGCAACACCATCACACCATAATGGTTATAGAGTGCTACTTTTCATATTTTGAAGCATGTTTAATCCAAATATAATGTTTACTAATAATATACAAACAACCCTGAGACAAAAGTATTGGGGGTAATAATGTAATATGTTTTAGGTTTGGTGTTGGAGTAATATGGTGTTGGGGGTAAAATGAGTATATTTAATTAAAATTTTATTGTGCTGCCTTTAGTAAAAATTCAAATGGGTGGGTTGTATTTAGAAAATGAGCTGTCTTTAGTAAAATGTGGGTAATAAATAGCCCCACCCTATATAATAATGTAGCGGAAAACATATTTCAATAATGAGCTAGCCAGTATGCTTTGAGGGACGACCTAGGAGTAGTGTCCCATACACAGACGCGCGCGCACAGTAATGATGGTCCAGCTAGCTAGCTAGGAGGTCTCTAAGTATCTAAGTTATGCTTCCAGCTAGAGAGTAACAATAACTGATAAAGTAACCCTACAATACAACAGATGCTCCCATAACGTTAATCCTAGTAGAAGCAAATACACTACATGACAATAAACTACATATTGTTCTTGAGCATGACGCATTTGAAAACATACCAAGGTGGGTATGAAAATGAAAAGTCTAATAAATGAAGCAAATGCTCAAGTCATCCAGAATCCATTCCCTGTCAAAATCATAGATCCTGGTCTAATGAATTTCACTACCAAATCTGACCACCAAATTCCTAGCAACCTCAATCCCATATAAGACAAAGCACTTCCCATTAAATCTACAGTTCAACTTGTAATCAAGGAAGAAAGTTTGGCTCCGTTTGCAATTTGATCCGGCTATCCCAACTCCCGTTAAAAACTAATGGAATTGGTGACATCCAACCCATATTTTTCCCGATTTTATTCCAAACTTCCCTCTAAGTTTTCTCGCAAACTACTAATCCGTTTTCAGTAATTTTTATCACTAAAAATCTCTAAAATCAAGTTCTACAACATATCCAAAACTCATTAATTTTAAAACACTTAATGATTTATTGATTTTTTGTTTTGAAACCTTAAATAAATCACAATAAATAAATGGGTAAGTAAAATATCATGAAAATGCCCCAAAAATTAGGGATGTCAACGGGACGGGTTTATCCGGGTACCCGCCCCGCCCCGCCCCTATTGGGAAGGGTTTGGGGTCATCCTAATAGGGTTAGGGGCGGGTTTGAGATTTTTTTTGAAAACCCTATAGGGTTTGGGACGGGTTTGGGATGAGGGCTTAAAAACCCGCCCCGCCCCGATTATATATGTTTATTTATTTTTATTATATTTATTTTATAGGTATTATACAATTAAGTTTCTCCTTAATAAAATTAAATTCCAATCATGCCCCTTAAGGGGTTTAATTTATTTTACTCTTAGCAGTAACAATTATCTTTAATGTTCATCGATGTATTTTGTAATTTATTTAGGTATTGAGAAAATTGAGAAAAGTATAAAGAAAATAGTAAATGGGACGGGACGGTAATGGGATGGGGTCTTTTAATTGGGACGGTAATGGGATGGGGTCTTTTAATTGGGACGGGAATGGGATTCCAAATCCTGACCCGTCACTGGTTTGGGACGGGAATGGGATGGAGTTTTCTTAAATGGGACGGAGTTGGGAAAGGGGTGACCCGTCCCAAACCCGCCCCGTTGACATCCCTACCAAAAATTCCTATTGTCAAATTCTTAGAAAAATAGAATCATACTTCAGTTTTAACAAATATCATATCAAATGAAAGGTTCAAGGGAGCTTGCTCGGCCATCAATGGCGGTCCAAGTTTGAACCTTTCATTTGATATGTCATTTGTTAAAACTGAAGCATGGTTCTATTTTTCTAAGAATCTACATAACACATATGAATTTTTGGTGCATGTTCATGATTTTTGGCTTACCCATTTATTTATTGTGATTTATTTAAGGCTTAGAAACAAAAATTCAAAATAAATAATAAATTGCTTTAAAATTAATGAATTTTGGATATGTTGTAGAGCTTGATTTTACAATTTTTTTATAGACAAAAATCACTGAAAACAAATTAGCAATTTGAGAAAAAACTTATAAAAGAAATTTGGAATAAAATTGGGCAAAATATGAGTTGGAGGTGACGTCATCAATTCCGTTAGTTTTTAATGCCAATTAGGATGACCGAACCAAATTGCAAACAGAGCGAAACTTTTGTTCTCGATAGAAAAATTTTAAAGTAAGTGGACTTGATTGCATTTTGGGTGAAAATATATGGCACGTAACTATTTTTAACCCATAAGTGTAAGGGAAAATTCATTCAACCTCCCTATTTATCCTCCCCTTTTTTCCTCCTTTGCATATATATGTCCAACTTGGGATAAGTATTTTGAGAATTCGACCGTTGGATTAAAAGTTCCGCTTATACCTATCATATATGCAAAAAATCAAATTGATACAAGGTCGGTTTTTCACAATTTTGAGAAAAATTGTTAAAAATAGTGAAAAATTGTTACAGTCTATTTTTTGAAAAATCTACCATTGGATCAATGTAATTTTTTGCATGCATGATATGTATAAGTGGAACATCTAATCTAATGGTTAGTTTATCAAAATATCGGTTCCAAATTAGTCAGACGAATTAGAGAGGAAGAAAAGGGAGGTTAAATAAAATAGTTGTGAGTTTAATTACTAGTATTTTTCTAGGTCAAATAACAATGGTAAAAAGCATGTGCATGTAAGGCCATACCATGATCTAACGCCAATCCGTGAGAAAACAAAGATGAGAGTTGGTATGAGAATGAGTAATGAGTACGATGGTACTCAAAGGGTGTAACCAACTAGGTCGGGTTATATATAACAGTGTATTCCATTCTAATCAAGTGAGAGATGAAGGCCATTGAGTGATTAGATAGGGATACGGTGTGCCCTAGTACACTAGATTGGTGATAGAGAACTTCCCACTAGTGGGATGCTTGTGTGTGTGGTGGTGCATAATAGCACTATGGAACTCACATAAGAGTGTTGGAGAGAAGAGACACATCCTTTCTAATGGCTGTGTCCATTCCAATTGGGTGCCAATGGTATTCCTTGGATGTTTATAAATATATGGGAGATAAACCCATATTGGGGGTGTGAATTTTTCAGAAAGTAGACTCACTCTGTGTCAAAAGTGTTCTTTTCCATTAATGAAGCATCAATATGCTATTGTGATACTCAGTCTAATGGCATAGTATCACTGATTGTTAGGGACCAATACTTGGTCTTATTATTTCTGTATGCAGTATTTTTTTATTTTTTTTTAGATTACTAATATATCTACAAGCATATCGGTGATATATATTTCATGATTTTCCTTAATATATTTTATTTAGATTTAGTCCTATCAGCATATGCTTACATAATCTTATGTAAGCATGAAACTAGTAGATAATTGTGTGATACATGTATCAAAAAATTGACCATTGGATTAGATACTATACTTATGTATGTTATTGATGCCAAAAATCATAGTGATCCAATAGTTAGTTTCTCATAAATGTTATTGAGAAAAATTGTGACAGTTTCAGCGACCACAGTTTTTTCGATTTATATTTTGAGGTGTTTTCATTGGTTCACTGTGATTTTGGCACACATGGTATCCATAAGGAGAATGTTTAATCCAACGGTTAGTTTTTCAAAATATGTCTCCAACAATTATCTATTAGCTTAATGTTTACATAAGATATATTAGCATGTCCAAACTAGATTGAGACAATATTTTATTTATTATGAATTTTACTTATTTTATTGAGAAAATAAATATAAAAAATTAAAATGTATTGAAAAAAATTATGAAACTTCATCGATATACTTATAAATATATTAACAATTAAAGATAAATATTATATAAAATAAAATAATAAGTGTAACATAATTTTTAAGTCAAAAAAACAAATAGCTAAAGGAGAGATGGATTTAAAATGTTAGAAATTAAAATTATTGGGGGTCAATGTGTTGCAATTAAAATTATAAATATGCAAAATATAAATCCATGGTGGTTGAGGGTCAAACTGTAAGGTTCCTTTAAATTTGCCAAACTTTTTTTATGTTTCGGTAAAATTAAATTTGCCAAACTCGTTCACTGAAAAAGTACCGAAGTGCTGCACAACGTATATCCAGAGGACTAAAACCCTAAGCACACCTTTCCACATTCTTTCCCGCCACTCTCTCTCTCTCTCTCTCTTTTAGGGTTAGGGTTCATTCTGAACCTTTAACGATAACAATGATGTACGGTGATCCGCAACAGCAGCAACAGCAACAGCAACAGCAACAGCAGCAGCAGCAACAGCAACAGCAACAGCAGAATCAGGCAGGTGGAGAGTTTCACAGGGGTCCACCACCACTACCACAGCCACTACAGCCACCACAAATGATGATGAGACAGCCTTCAGCTTCTTCCACTACTCTCACTCCAGACTATCACCACCCCTCCGCTCCTCCTCCACCTTATGATGGTAATTCCTTTTTATTTTTTATTCATTCAGTTTTGCTTCTTTATAATTGTTGAGAAATCTGAGGAGAAGTACAGAGAAAAAGAGAAGTTTGGTTCTTATGTTTATATTTGTTTTGGGTTCCTGGAAATGATAGGGTTCTAACTCCGTTTGGTTGCTGAGAAAGCTGAGGAAGAGATAACAATATAATTTCAATTTCACGCTATATACTGTTTGAGTTTTCAAAATAATGATTGCATTTGTCACGGCTGAGTGGAGGATGTTGTCTTTTTGGTCCCAAATAATGAATAATTTCCCTTTACTTTTAAAATTGTGATTGCATTAAGAATCCAAGCAATAATTTAGCTAATAAAAAGATTCAATAAGTAGTATTTTGGTCCCCCTTTTGTAGCCGTTGAACACGGGCCTTTGGGCATAATGAAGCTCTTTTTGCAGAAGAAGATATAAACAATGTTGTTGTGAGTTTTTCTCACTAATCTTGAGCATAAGAGATTAGTTTGAATTATATTGATGTTGAGCTATTTCTCTGCGGAGTCAGTGCATTAGGAATGTCAGTTGATTTGTTTGAATTATATGGACACTCATTCTCCTCCTCATCTCCCTCACTTTGATAAAAGCTTGAATAAGTGCTATGCGAGGAGAATTAAGAGTTTTTAACTCATTAACAGGACATTACTCTGCGGGATTAACTGCTTGAGTATGTGTGGGATGAGATATGAGATATCCCTTCCTTTCCCTTAACTAGATTTCTTATAAAAATGATGGCTATTAGTTATAGTTGATTTTTCACCATTATAAGTATGTGGTCTGATCCAGCTGATCAAGATGAATTATGATAATATGAAGGTATTTTCCTTTGGGTATGTTTGAGTGACGAATTTAAGTTTTGTCTTGTTGATTGTAGTAATGTTTGTTCTCTTAAGGAGATTGAAGGATTGGTCTTAGGCCATTAACTTTAGCTAACCAAGCTCTATTGGGAAAATGACTTTGGAGATTTGCAGTAGAAAGAGAGAATTTATGGAGTAAGATGCTGATGGGGAAGTGTGGGTGTGAGGTGGGGAGTGGCAATTGAAGGGAGTATGGTGAAATTATGGAGATGGGCTTTGGACAGTTACTACGATAGGGTGTAGACCCTTTGTGAAAGTGGTGCAATTTGAAGTGGGTGATGGGAGTAGGATTAGTTTTTGGAAGGATATTTGGTGTGGAGAGAAGGCGTTGAAGGAGGCCTTCTCTGATATCTTCTGGATTGTAAGGGATAGGGATGCTTGGATAGGAGATTATATAGAGTGGAAAAGCGGGGGGGGGGGGGGGGTGATATGGTGAAGTGTAATTTTGTTAGGAATTTTCATGATTGTGATTTGGATAGGATTTATGCTCTTTTTTGAGAAGATATATTCAATAAGGGTGGAACTATAGTTGGAGGATAGAATTATCTAGAAATATAGCAAAGATAGGACTTTTTTTGGTCAAACAGTTCTTTCATTACGTTGCATGGAGTTGAAGCTAATGGTTTTCCATCATGTAAAATGTGGTTGGAGTCTGCTTCTTCTATGATGGATTTGTTTACATGAATGGCTGTGTGGAATGAATGCTTAACAATTGACAATTTAATAAGAAAGAACCTTGTGATGCCAAATTGGTGCATTATGTTCATAGAGGTGGTTGAGTCAGTTGATCATCTTCTGTTGTGTTGTAAAGTGGCTTTAGAGTATCGGCTTCTTGTTTCACTATCTCTGGGTTAAGTTGGGTTTTACCTCATTTGGTTTTGACAATTAGAGGAAAGTTGGCCAGCTAGGACCGGCAATAAAAACTCTTTTTAGGTTCTGAAGAGGGTGTTTCATACTATTTTTTGGGACACTTTTGAAGGAGAAGAATAGGAGAATCTTTGAGGTGTTGACTTGTCTATATTAGAGCTGAAGTATAGATTAGCTAGAAATCCATGTGTTTGGAGAGGATTGAAATGTTTTGAACACTGGAAGTCCTCTGCCATTTTTTTTTTCTAAGTCGCCTTTTAATACCCCAAAAAGTTACTTTTTGTATGCCATGTGTATAGGGGCTTCAATCCTTTTTCTTATATCAATACAATTTACTTTTTAAACAAAGAGTAGTATAAGGATAAAACATAGTACTGTCGAAGGAATCGAAGATATTGCTGTGAGAAATGAATGATCAGATGAATTGTATTATTGTCCAGGTGAGACAAAGTGGATCAATAGACTTGATACTAATATTTTACTTGGTAAAATCTGGTTGATGTGTTCTAGAAGAAACTTGGCTTCTGTAATGGCAACAATGCTCTTCCCCACTCCCACTGGATCTAGAGCTAAAGTACATTCTAATATTGTTGTTCAAAAAGTAAAGTTGTATTGTGTCGTATGAACTAGAGTGGAAGAAGACTGCATTTATGTTCTTTGCATAGGTATTCTTTGCACATATTTTTGGGGTTTTTACATTATTTATCAAAAGAAATAAATTTTTTTTATCAAGATGTTGCTATGTGTTGATGATTGGAGAGCTTGGTTGTTATTTTTGAGGAATTTGCCAGGAACACAAGCTATTATCAGCAAACAAGTTTTTCCCTATTTTTAACACCTGCATATCACCCAAAAGTTTTTCAATGAACTCTAAGCTTTGAAATATAAGTTTTTGTAATTAGCCAAAATCATTATTATCTTTATTATTATTATTATTATTTTCTTCCTCTTCTTCTTCTTCTTGATGAGAATATGCGAAGCTAAACAAACTTCTTAGCTAAGTAACTCCTTTCTATTTAAAGCTATCTTGGGTGAACCTCCAATACAAATAATGCGAGCATGCGCACGAATATTAGTGTGGATCAGTGAAAAAATTTTCAACGGCTTGTTTAATCAGTAAAGGATTAGATTGCTTAGAGTTTTTCTAAAGAAAGTAATGCTTTTGTTTATTTTTACTTTTTTGGTCATTATGGCCAATCTTAATTAATGTGACGTTTTAATTGCGACCTGATTGGGAGTCTAATGCATTGGTGTTATTTCCTAATTTTCAGTTCATGAATCATGATTATGTTATATTGTTTATATGCATGTCAAGCAAACTTATTGTGAACACTAAACAAGCTTCCTGCTTAGGGATCATGTTTGCTCTAGGCATTCTGGTCTTCTAATGTGCTTTTCCTAATGGAGTTGAAAAATTGTAGTCGTCGTTATTTTCTTGTTCCTGAAAACTATTTAACTTATATTACTTTCCAACATATAGCTTTTTAGATGGTCAAGTTGTCAATGCTTCTCTTCTTTGTAAGAGAAATACTAGGAGTTTGTTGAGCTTTTGATATTCTAGATCATTATGGCTGTTTCTAATATTTCATTCTTCTATGCTTGTGTTGCAGCTCACGGTGACAGTTTTGCTGCAAAAAGAATGAGAAAGCTTGCCCAAAGGAGAGCAGTTGATTATACAAGCACAGTTGTGCGATATATGCAGGTAATATTTGTCAAGTATGATCCTCTGCATATGCAGATTTATCTTGCTTAAAGTGTTCCTACTGCTAGTCTTTTAAAAATTATGGCAACAAGCCTACCATTTAGTTTTGGATGCATCCATACCACTTCTGTCATTCCTATGGTTTCAAAGAGGGGGGAAATATAAGAAAACAGGGTCTGATTGTGGATTAATCAGAAAGCACAGCACTATAGGGGATTATAGAAAAGGTAAAGAAGAAGAAGCATAATTAGAAGTAGAGGAGAGAATCTAGGTAAGCATGCCTTAAATAACCAAACAAAAGCAGTCAAAATATCATTAGTCAACTGCAATCTTGTTTTGGTACAATGGCCCATATTTATAGACTTTAGAAAATTTGCTAGATGAGCAAAAACCTTCTTAAGCAAAACTAGCCAATAAAAAAACCAACCAGAACAGAAAGTTTATAAACTCTTAATTGGACTCAAATAAGAATCAAACCAAAACAAAATTTTTTAGAAATAGAAAGTTTAAGAACAAATAACAAATTTCCAGCAAAAGAAGACTTTCTAAATTGCAAATAGGACTCGAGTAGTTCCTAACAAAGATAGAAATTAACAAATCCTATAAGCACTATTTATCCAAAAAACCAAATAATCCTAATCTTTAAACTTACCAAAATACTCCATGTGAAAAATAGTCATGGGCACTTTATCTTAATATTGCTGAGGTTTCAATCAATTACGGAAATGAAGCTCACATTGAAATAATTACAGAAATATATTTTTCTGACGAAAATGCCCTTTAAGAACACATAATCACCATTTTGAAAAGGAAATCCCATATTTGTTAAAGATCATCAATCCCCAATTTTTATACAATTACCAATTTTGTCGAGATAATCACCATTTTATGAATAGTCAAATCACATTTAATAAGTAATGATAACAAATCAGAATATATATATATATATATATCCAAAGATCGCCTTCTTGCTCCAGTTCCCTAGTGTCCAAACTCCCATTTTGTGAAATGGTGATTCAATACAAATTTGGTGATTAATGAAAATTGGTGATTACAAATATTTTTGGTGATTATATGTAAAATTTGTAGATTGGTGATTCTTTGCTTTTTTGGGTATTATGTGTAATTTTGGTGGTTGGTGATTGTATAACAGTTCGGTTATTATATGTATTTTTGGTTATTATACATATCCTGCATGCATTTAATGTTTGATGGGACATGATTTGATGTTAAAAAGTTTTTAAATGACCAGTACGGACAGTGATTGGTGATTGTTAACAAAAATGGTGATTATTATAAAATATGGTGATCGGTGATTTTGTGTAAAATTGTTGATTCTTCATATTGTTGGTGATTGGTGATTATTCAGATTTTTGGTGATTATTTATAAAATTGGTGATTATGTAAAAAATTCAAATGAAATTCAAATTTTTTATCGTTAAAAGGGCAAAAATGTCCATTTTCATGTATGAACCATCATTTCCGTAATTATTTCAATGCGAGCTTCATTTACATAATTGATTGAAACCTCAGCAATATTGAGGTAAAATGCCCTATAATCAATTCCATACAAAGAATATCCTGGATAAACCCAATGTTCATGTTTTTTAATTAACATGTTTTGTATCAGTTTATTAACTTAAACTATCCATGTCATTTTCAAGTGGATAAGAACAAATAAATTGACCCCTGGCCAACTCATAGAATAGGAAAAGAACACTTGGCATCTTTAGGACTTGCAGGATAGTTATGTCAGGTTTGCTCCTGGCTTAATGGGAGCAAGTGCAAAATGTGGAGAAGAAAATGTAGAAAGTGGCTGAGGAGGAAATGGAGACATGGTATGCCAATGCCATGTAAGTAAACATCACACAATCAAGAATGTGGAGAGGAAAAGGGCAGGCATGAAGTAAATAAGAAGGATAATGGGAGATAACTACCTGCTGCATAGAGAGACTTCCATAAATGGAAGATAGAAGCTTTAGTCTAACTTAGCCATAGTTATAGCTTAGCGTAATCTTGCTTACAATTAGTCATAATTCATAGTTTTCATAGCAATTACTTAACATTTCTCCTCGATCTCATTATAGAACACCATGTCTGTCCACCATGTTAATGTGAGTAAGTTTGTTCATCATTTTTTTTTGATGAGGTAAGTTTTTTCTTCATTCTTAGTTGCTATTATTTTTTTCTTGTTTTATTTTGTTTTGTTTGTTTGTGTTTTTTTTTTTTGCCCCGGTTGTGAGTTGAATTCTTGAATGATAAATTCCTTTTTTTTTTTTTTATAATCAGGAAAAGAACCTGAAAAGGGATTAATCCCAACCATTATTACAATTGACTGACATATATACTTTCTAAGTGGCTTATTAACCTGTCGAAAATCATCATTTTTGGCTTTTGTCCAGTTAATTGGCATTGGGGGTTGAAATTGGTTTTGAACTGTAATTTTGAAAACCGACTAAAGAGAAACCCAATCTTGATGGAAACTGATTTGAAATTTTGGAGCATCAAAAAATTGATGAAAGAGAAACCAAATTTTAATAGCCAGAACACTATCTCTAAAAAAGGAAAAGAAAGAGAGAATGATTCATGATTCACTGCAAAGACAAGTTGATGCCCGTCAGATACAAAATCTAAGTGTCGTATTTTTATTATACACACACTGACCGTAAGAAAGGGACTGTTCAGCATCATTGTGCTTATTATTTCTTTGTTGCAGATTTTTTGGACTGTATTTTCTCGATCAGATTCCTAAATCAAAGAACCTCTTCAATAGGGTTAGGGTTGTTTTTTATTAAACAGAGTTTGAGTAATTTTCTGTCGACTTTGGTAGCCTATCTTCGAATGATTCAATCCTCCAATCAATAATTTCCTATTGGATCACTTATTGCTTATTTCTCAGTCGATCATTAAATCTTTTGTATTTAGCGGTAATGACTCATTTCTATTTGGAACTTGCTTTGTTTATTATTAGGTGTTGTAGCTACTTTATTCTGATATTGAATGTTAATTCTTTCCATGTTCATTTGGTTTTTTCGAGTTTCTTACTGTATGATTTTCCCCTATCACATTGTTCCTTTGATACAAAAGGAAGAACATGTCTCATTTCTTGGTTTTCTGTTGCATCCACTCTTCTATTGAGCCTGCTCTTTTATTATTACTTTTATTTTATTATTTTTTTTAAATTTAAATTTATTTTATTTATTTATCGTATGAATTTCTGTTGGAGGTTTAGTAACTTGTATTCTGGTATTATCTGTTTCTGCAGATTCGTATGTGGCAGCGGGATTCAAGGGATCGGACAGTATTGCAACCTACCCCAGCAGCAGCAATTGATGTTAGTGCACAGTTCTTATTCATATTCTATATTTGCTTGCAATATGAGACATGGCAGAATGCGGACATGATACTGGTTTAATCCTTGTGATATATTGTCTTCACTCTTGTGTTCTTTATATACGATCTAAGCTTTATGTCAGTTTCTTTCATGAATTCTTTTTCCCGGTTGGTAATGTAAAAACTAAGAGGTTTCATCGTTTATTGCATTATTTTGGACTTGGTTTCTATGTTGGTATTATTTTAATGTTCTATTTTTATTTTTATATATTGATTATTGGTGCAGATGTTGCCAACAGTTGCCTATTCAGATAATCCATCCACAAGCTTTGCTGCAAAGTTTGTGCATACATCTTTGAACAAAAACCGTTGTTCGATCAATCGAGTTTTGGTGAGTGATCAAAATCAGTTTTCTCATATGTATATTTTGCTAAGTGCACCTTGTATATTTTGAGTTCACATCTCAAGCTTGTGTAATTTCTTTGAGGTAGCACTACCATGGTCCATTTATATGTACTGATGTAGCCTTTACAATTTTTTGAAATAGGCTATTTTGGCCATTTTAAGCAAGAAAACTTTTCTTGATCAGATATCGCTTCGTCTGTTGTGACTTTGGCTAGAAGATGCTTCATATATGTGTAACAAGGACACACATGACTCTTTAGTGTCCAACACGAGGACCTTAGTTGAGTTAATGGCTCTGTAAGCATCTCGATGTTATGTGTCCAACGAGCATGCATGGTAGTATGCTCAACTGCAACATGGAAAATAATATGATAAAATGGGCTTGTCCTTGCAATTGGCAAAATGGCTTCTAATATATCCCATAACACTAGGTACTGACCCACACCGTGCAAGGGAAAATGGTTAAAATAAAAAGGGTTCAGGGATATTGCAAATTGAGATGTTTAAAGCTCAGAGAGACAAACTTGATTTACTAAATGAAACCTATTGCATGGTTTTTACAAAAATAAAAATAGGGTTGTGGGAAAAAAATGCAAATTGGATGGTCAAAATTTTCCAAATAGACTCATTCTTGAGATTCTTAATCAACTAAATAGAGTGAGCCACTTGTCATTAGTCATTACAGAGGACTCAGGAGCCAAGGTTTCTGTTTTCATCATATATATATATATATATATTGGATTTCTATGCTCTCCTTGGGACTTTTTATGTCTCTTATTTATGGTTAACAATTTCTTTTAACATATATATTAGTTGTTAATGGTATTTGAATAGTCTGGGATAACATAATGAAGCCGTGTAAAATTTTCTTTCCCTTTTTCTTTTGGTTTTCTTTTGATTTTTCTTATTTTTGTGTTATTGAATTTTCTCTACTGCTGTACTATCCTTCCAATGTGTGCTAACCCTTGTTTTCTATTAAAGTGGACTCCTACCGGGAGGCGTCTTATCACAGGCTCTCAAAGTGGGGAATTTACTCTTTGGAATGGACAATCATTTAATTTTGAAATGATTCTTCAGGTTCACAGTTGTAATTAGTAATCTCTTTATATTTCCAATTAGAAAAGAAGCCAAATTGATGTCTTTTGTGACATGTACTAATGTGCAGGCCCATGATCAAGCAATTAGGTCAATGGTATGGAGTCACAATGAGAACTGGATGGTCACCGGTGATGACGGGGGCTCAATAAAGTAAAAATATCTCTTAATATATTAGGCACTGCTCTTCAGTATTTCCTTTTGTAGCGATCACTGAGACATTTTATTTTGATGTGATCATGTTTATGTGGGGCTTGCTAGGTATTGGCAAAACAACATGAACAATGTAAAGGCTAATAAATCTGCTCATAAAGAGTCAGTCCGTGACTTGAGGTATGCATTTATATTTTTCTGTATGACATTTTTCTTGGACCATTTGATAATTAAGTTTTTAACTTCTTGAACAGCTTCTGTAGGACAGATTTAAAGTTCTGTTCCTGCTCTGATGATACAACTGTTAAAGTTTGGGACTTTGCTCGGTGCCAAGAAGAGCGTTCTTTAACTGGTAATGTGCCTTTAATACTGAATGGGCTTGACATTGAATTTGTTACCCATAGCTTGGGTGAATTCCTGACACCAATAGTATTTTTCTGAATTCATAAGTTGCATTCATGTTTGTCATATTCAAACAAGTACCAAGTATATATGGCTTGTTCTCCTTCTTGTTTAGAGTTTCCAAATGACACTTTAGTGTAAATGGCACGGTGATGTTAGTTTCAGTTCTTTTTTTCGAGCTTGGTTATGGTCATTGAGTTGGACTCTCATTCTGGATGAGAATTTACATTGCAAATGGCGAAATTGGTCTAAAATCTTTGATCTTCACTTAATTCTATATCTAAGGAATGAGACAAATAAAGGAATCATTCGTGCATGAATTAAGCTCACCATTCTCGAAAATTTCAGAAACACCTTGTTGACAAAGGGAATCGGTCGCATGACCACTGTCATTAGTTCCCCCGACGGAAGGCTCATTTTCCTTCGACCCTGGCCCACTAGACGAGGTCGTGGTCATGGAACCTGTCTTTTTTAGGACGATTGCACTCGCGCCCTCCCCTTTGTCCAAGGGAGTTGAGGGGGACGCTGTTGGCTGCAAACCGGTTCTCTAGAAAGATGTGTGTGAATTACGGGCGTGCCAACTACAATCAGTCAGATGAGTGTAGGTTCTCCTTGCCTTGAAGCCTCAAGGACTTTTGCAATGTTAAATATAAAACAAATGAGATTGGAATGTAATAAACTCAAAATAAACAAATACGTACCATGTGTTGGCTGAGTACAACTTGTTCTTGAAAGAGCTTCCAATAAAAATGAACAGAGACTGATCCCTGACCAAACCAGAGTCTGGATTCTTCAGTTACAATAGATTACTCCTAAGAAAATGAAAAGCGACTAGGAAAGCTAAAAACAAGACTAAAAGATTAAAAGCTGATGCTTGATTTTGATCATGGATCCCTTGTTTCCTTGTCCCTTTCAGCTTTTATAGAGGCCGAATGTGTTTATAACTAATTCCATGTGTCAAATCCCAGTTGGCTAAAGGTTATAGCCGTTCCACATTTTATGGGATTAGTTGAGATCGTGTATCTTCAATATCTTTGATCTGATCTTCATATATGAACGTGTATTCGAACTCCCAACCAGATGTTGCCACGTTGCCACGTTTCTTATCAGATATCAACATGCATTTGAGCTCCTCGTTAGATGTTGTCACGTGCCTTTCATGTATTGGCTGTATCAAAGTTATCAAGGCCATATTTGATAGAGGATATCTTGTTGGCCTGTTCTTTTTATGACCGATATTTCATAGACCGAATATATATGGTCTTTCCTTAATTTCGACCTTCTAAGAATCTTGCTTCGAGATTTTCGGCCTTCACAATCATTGACCGATTTTTAGTGTGGTAACAGACGCCGAGGAGGGCTTCACAACGCTGGTGCATCTTCGACCCCACCCCATGACAGGGTAGGGCGAAGAGAGGTCTCCACTGGTATAATTCCCTTAGCCAGGCTAAGGATGCTCGCGCGAGGGAGCAAAAGGCCTCTTAAGGCTCTCTTACCAGACGAGGGCGGTGAATGGCTAATTGCCCTCACTCCCTCCTCCTTTACAAGAACAATAAAGGGCTAGTTGCCCTTGTTCATGCAATATCGAGTGTTAGGGGGGGTTTGGTTTGGTGGTTGGGACAGAGGGTCGTCAAGGTGAAGGGATGCCCTCGCAAGGAGGCAGGGTCGCCCCTTTGCCTTGGCTAGGTCGACTTAGTGATTCAAATTACGACACATGGGCAATGCAACGTATTTCTCTCATCACAGCTATTAACCTGTCGCTTCGGGCAGTGTGCACATCTGCAACACTGGTCCTGGCCAGAGTTGTAGTCCCTAGGTCGAAGATTTTCATGTTAAGACCTGGGGTAGCAGCACCTGCCGTACAAGACAGGTTGGATGAAATGTCCATTTTCATGATTAGAAAATGGCAGAGAGCCAGGGCGCTCCCATTAGCTGCGCCCTGGCCCTCTGTTGATCATCTGACTTACTTGCACCGATCATCCCTCCCCTATAAAAGGAGGGAGTTAATATCATTGAAGGGATCCAACAACCGGAGAGAGAACATATAGTGCATTGCCCATACGATCTCTGTGATCCTAGGGTCAAGGTCGGCATAAGTGGTTCTGACCAGGTCGTGCCTCAGGGGTGATCACTACAACCTACTATGTTCCCCCTTCCCCTTATCCAATCATATCCTTACCCTTTAAAGACATCGCACTACACTTTTAAGGTCGCTATTAGACGGTTGTCCTCACGATCGTAAGGACCTCCTCAGTTTTCTTTGTAAACATTTTGGCGACTCCATTGGGGAGGTTGCATGTGTGATGGCGGCTCGAACGCACAGCAGCAACTGTGTTGGCACGGGTGCTGGCGGTGTCACTAATGGTGAAGAAATCGTCGACTTGGTACATGCTAGTGTCCACCAACCCATCATTAACGAGATCATGGCGGTTCTTACCCCCACCATTACCATCATGATGCAAGATACTCAAGAAAAAATGCTTCAGATGCTACGGCCGCAGGTTGCGGCCCCTGAATCCAATGCCCCTCAACTGCAAGGGGGCACTGGTGTTGCAAGAGGAGAGATCGGGGCCTCTCATTCGTGAGAATGAGCCGGTTCGGCTGTTGTGCCTCCACCTACTGAAGAAACGGCCCTACCACCAACAAACTCATTCATTACAAGGGAAGACCTCGAAAAACTCCTACAACAAGAGCGGGTTAAGCTCTTCCGACCTCTACCACCAATCCCCGATTGCAATCTGCGCCCTCCCTACCCCCTCGAGCTCGCGAGTGCGCTTTACCCCGTGGGGTACGTGCCACCACTAAAATTCCCGATGTTTAACGGGAAGAAAGGGAACGTTAGGGAGCACGTGGTACGCTTTCTTGACGCCCTGGGAGCCTATCGGTCGAACGAAGGTATGAGACTTAGAGAATTTTCCAAATACCTTACAGAAGGCGCCTATACCTGGTACTCGAACCTTGAGCCGGACTTAATGCCCACTTGGGACGCCATAGTCAGTACATTCTATAAAAAATTCTTCTGGGTAGACGAGCGCGTGACAGCGATCACGCTTAGCCAGGAGTGTCAGAACCAGGGCGAGGACCTTGTCGATTATGTCAAGAGGTTTCGGGAGAGAGCAGTGGAATGCTACGACTCCATCACCGAGGAAGGACGAGTAAGTCTCTATGTGGCAGGGATGAGTATGGCCTATAGAGTATACCTTGAAAACCTTCCCCTCTCATCGTTCTCCAAGATGTATGAGGCCGCTCGGAGAACCATTAAGAGCGATAAGAGGGGTTGCGCCTAAGGGGCTAACTATAGCCGAAGTCGCGGCCGCAGAACCTCAGAAGAGAGTGACTGGAGGAAAAGGGGAGAGGAAATAGCCTGCCGACCTTCCCCCTT
This sequence comes from Hamamelis virginiana, assembly GCA_017140935.1. Taxonomy (NCBI): domain Eukaryota; kingdom Viridiplantae; phylum Streptophyta; class Magnoliopsida; order Saxifragales; family Hamamelidaceae; genus Hamamelis; species Hamamelis virginiana. Next base: position 327,807 of record JAESVK010001165.1, read on the forward strand.
TTCCTTGCGGAGCCAAAGAAGTTTTTAGCCTTTTGGAGCAGTGGGTGAAGGATGGGGCGATCTCGTTGCCTTCGAACGACGTCGAACCAACGACCAGCGATCGCGCTAACCCAAACTTTTGCGCGTTTCACCAGCACACGCGGCACCCAACGATGATTGTTGGGCTCTAAGAGGGATTTTTGAAAAAAATGTGAAAGCTAGAGAACTCGAATTGATGACCCCAGCGACGGATGTGAATCATGTCCCTTTCCCGACCCATGGGAACACGGGAGGACAAGTGCACATGGCCACTCACAAGGGTGGAGCATAGGAAGAGGTCGAGGTTGACCCATTAGGAGAATATGATGGGATCGCAGCAACCCTGTAGCAAAACCCCAAGTTCAAACGTTTTTACGATCAATTGGGCATCAGCGAGGCTGCCAGGTTCGAAGCCTCCAGGGCTTTTGCTAAGGTCGCGCATGAGCAGCACGAGGCGGCCTTCGCTGAGGGAGGATCGATCAAACGGAAGGCGAAGCTTCATGAAAAATCAATCATCTTTTCTGATGAAGATTTTGAGATGCCATACCTCAATCACAACCGACCTCTGTTCTTGACGGCCTTCATCGATGGGGTCGAGCTGAGACGCGCGTTCATCGATACAGGGTCATCGATCAACATTATATCAATCTACACTTTGGAGAAGGCAGGGATATCTGCTGATAAGATAGTCAGAGCACCCATGAATGTGCTAGGATTTGTAGCGGCGCAGCATCAAACCCTTGGGTATGTTGATCTCGACCTGCAAGTTGGACCTATGAGGGGGAGCACACGCTTTCAAGTTATTGACGCCCAAACAAACAACCACATTCTGCTCAGTCGACCTTGGCTTCACAAGTACAGAATCATACCTTCCACCTTTCATTAATGTGTAAAATGTCGATGGAAGGGTGGGGTCGTTCGAATCCCTGCCTCGGCGACCCCATTCGAGCCTAAGGAAGCGCACCTGGCTGATGCAGAGCGATACAACGAGTTATCTCCCGAAGGAGAATCGAGCATCTTGCAGATCAAGTCTGTTAAGTTGCTAAAGTGGGAAGAAAAGAACCTGGGAGGGCGACCAGAGAAAGAGAGGGTTTGGGTCGAAAAAGGAGGCTGCTGTGTCAAGAGGGTGCAACTGCCTAACGGTCGCATCATCTATCGCTTATGATGGTGCGCTGGGGCGGCTTCGCCCAAATGTGAGTCGCGCCCCGGACGTGTCGACCCAATCGAAGGAATTCTTGCCCTCGAGGGCGACAGCTTGTCTATCGCTCCCAAGCATTTTCAAGATGCGCCAAAGCCTTAGGAGGAGGCGTTAGAGAAAGTTGACTTTTCAGACGGTAAGGGCGAGAACAAGCCAGTCTTCTTAAGCAGCAAGCTCTCGCAAGGCTAGAAAAACAACTTTCTATCCCTTCTGAAGGAAATTCAAGATGTTTTCACATGGGATTACTCCAAGATGCCCGACCTCAATCCTAAGGTCGTGTCCCACAAGTTGGGCGTGTCAAAGACGGCTCGACCGATCAAGCAACCACTAAGGGTCTTTCGCCTCGAGCTTGAAACTCAAATCAAGTCGGAGATTGAAAAATTATTGAAGGCAGGTTTCATTAAACCTATCCAACACCCCACTTGGCTCGCAAACATCGTCCCAGTTAAGAAAAATAATGGGCAAATCAGGTGTTGTGTCGACTTCCGCAACCTCAACAAGGCCTGTCACAAAGATGATTTTCCTTTGCCAAATGTGGACACTTTAATAAATGCGACCGAGGGGCATGAAATATTCTCATTCATGGATGGGTTCAGCGGATATAACCAAATCCATATGGATGAAAGCGATGAGACCTTGACAGCCTTCAGAATGCCCATGGGGAATTTCTACTATGTCGTGATGTCCTTCGGCCTCAAGAACGCGGGTGCGACCTACCAAAGATCCATGACTGCGATCTTCCATGACATGATGCATGACATTTTGGAAGACTTCATCGATGACATAGTTGTGAAATCAAAACTCGAAAAAGACCATGTGGCTGACCTCAAAAGAGTATTTGAAAGGTGCAGAAAGTACAACTTGAGGAAGAACCCATTAAAATGCGCCTTCGGAGTATCGGCAGGCAAGTTCCTAGGGTTTCTAGTGCACAGGCACAGGACCGACGTCTACCCATCCAAGGCAAGAGCGATCAAAGAGATGCGCCCTCCTTTTTCGCAAAAGCAGCTAAAAAGTTTCATAGGCAAGGTTTCCATATGTAAGGCGGTTCATTCCCGCCCTCACAAAGACTAATGCTCCCTTTTCCTCACTACTGAAGAAAAAAACATTGTTTATTTGGACAGAAGAGCATCAAAAGGCCTTCAACAGAATCAAAGAGGCCTTAAGTTCGACCTCTACTATGATCTCCCTGCGACCTGGGGTTCCACTTATTAGGTACCTCACCTCCACAGAAAGGTCGGTAGGTGAGCTCTTGGCCCAGGAGATAGGGGTAGGAACGACCAGTTTACTATGTGAGTTGCATCCTGCGAGGTGTAGAGGTGTGATACCCAAGGGTCGAAAAGCACTGCCTCGCCCTTGCATTTGCTTGTCAGAAGTTCAGACATTATCTCCTGGCCCATTCACTGCAGATCATCACCAAGTGCGACCCCATATGGTTCCTTTTCACGTGACCTACCCTATCGGGAAGGATGGTTAGATGGGTCCTTATGTTGAGCGGATTTGAAATTTCTTGTGTTACCCTAAAGGCGATTAAGAGCCAAGCGTTGGCAGACCTCTTGGCCTATTTCCCAGGCCACGACCATGAGCCCATCATGGATGAGATCCTAGGGGATATAGACGAAGTAAGGTTGATTTTTGAACAAGAATGGAAGATGAGCTTCGACGGCTCTGCAGGAGGAGATGAAGGCGGGGCAGGGATTGTGTTCACTACCCCCTAAGGTGTGACCCTTTCGTATGCCTACAGACTCACATTCAGGGTAACCGACGACGAGGCTGAATATGAAGCCCTAGTGTTAGGACTCCTCCTCGCGCTCGAACTAGGGGCAACTCGGCTCTGCATCCTAGGAGATTCAAGCCTGGTTGTAAAGCAAACTTCTAGGGAATTTGTTGTTAAGGAGATCTCACTGGCCCTCTACAGAATGCTGGTCCAAAAGTTCCTTGGGAAGTTTGAGGACGTAAGGGTCGAGCACCACCCGAGGTCGAACAACAAGCACGCCGATGCCCTTGCGACCTTAGCCTCAAAGGTAACTATGTGGGGCGAAGAAGAATTGAACATCAACATCAAACGGCGACCCCTTCCCTGTCCCATTTTAAATCTTGTCTCGGAAGACAACCGTGAGAAGGATGACCGGCGAAAGCAAATCCTGAAAGAGCTCGAGCAAGCAAAGCTCAACGTCGATAGACCACAAGGATTGGAAAAGTATTATAACAAGGGCGGAGAACTGTACCTAAGGGTCTGATGGTGTCCTTTCAAGATGCATAGGGGAGGTCGCAGCCAGAAAAGTGCTCGAAGCTGCACACGAGCAATACGACGGTGGGAATGAAGTCCCCTTCTACAGGAGAATCCAACGACAGGGATACTTTTGGCCTTCGATGGCGAAAGATGCAAGCAACGTACAAAGTCGATGCCCAGAATGTCACGGTCGCCCTGACCCCTTTGAGGGACAGACGGTCGAACTGATAGAATGGCAGTAGCCCTATATTGACTTCTTAAAAGAAGGGACTCTACCATCAGAAGCAAAAGACGCGATCTTGATTAAAAAGAAGGCCCCAAGGTATTTCCTAAAGGAAGGCGAGCTCTATTGAAGGGGATGGCATGGAGCGCCCCTGAGATGTGTTGACTCGCACGAGATACCCACGATCCTGAAGGAAGCCCACGAGGGCGACTGTGGCTAACATCAAGGAGGCGCGAAGCTATTTCGGCACTTACTCCACTTGGGATACTATTGGCCCACGATGGAGCGAGATGCCCGAGATTTCGCAAGGAAATGCCGACCGTGTCAAGTCCATGCCAGTCGAATCAGAGCCCCCGCTGTTGAACTTCATAGTCTGAACACACCATGGCCATTCCATACTTGGGCTATGGACCTCATTGGGCCGATCTCACCCTCAGGGCGTGGGAACATCTGGATTTTGGCTGCGATTGAATGCTACACATAGTGGGTTGAAGCAATCCCCCTTAGGAGGGCGACTGGGGGCGCAGTCGTAAATTTTATTAAAGAGCACAGTGTTTGTAGATTTGGGATCCCCTAGAAAATCCTACCAGACAACGGAACACCATTCATGAACAAGCAAGTCCGAGAATTGCTGGCAAGATACAATGTCGACCATGTTAGATCGACGACGTACTAGCCTAAAGGAAATGGCAAGGCTGAAGCCACCAACAAGACGTTATTGGAAATCTTAAGTCGTATGGTGCATGAGCAGCCGGGATCGTGGCACAACCAGTTGTCTTCGACTCTATGGGCGTACAAGACGTCGAAGAGAGGGGCAACTGGTGCGACCCCATTCTCCCTGGTGTATGGGGCCGAGGCCGTTTTACCGGTCGAGGTTGCTGTACCTTCTGCAAGGCTCGCTTTCGCAGCGCAGTCGACCCCAAGGAGAGGCTCATCGATTTAGAGGCTCTAGAAGAGCGAAGAGAAAAGGCAAACACTCGTCTCCAGGTCTACCAAAGGAGGGTGGCAGGAGCTTACGACAAACTTGTGCGACCGAGGACTTTTGCAGTAGGAAACTTGGTGCTGAAGGCGACAAATCACATGAGAAGAGGATTACCCGCACCACATAAGTTCGCTCCCAAGTGGGAAGGACCTTATGTGGTACGGGAAGCCAACGTGAGCGGCTATTATCGACTTTCCAAGCCTGACTCCGTCGACCTCTCCCCCCTATCAATGTAGTTTGGATTAAGGCCTATTATGCTTAGGCTGTGAAATTCATGCGATCTTTTATTTTGTTTGCTTTGGAAATGAGACGAGGTGCCGTTTTGACTGTGGCACCCGTCAAGAATTGATGAAAGAAGGTGAGAAGCAAAAACAAGGCAAAATCAAAAGCAACTGTTGTATTTCATTCATTGTTCAAAAATTACAACTGTGTTTGGTTACAAGAGAAAGAAATCAAATCAACTTAGGCCCTATAATTGCATCCACATCGATCTTCCGCTTCAATGCCTTTTCACCCTGCGACCTTGCCAACTCCTCCAGTGCGCTTATTTTGGTTTTAAGTTGGACCCCTTCGGCCTCCAGCGCCTCCAACCGTTCCTTATAAATTATGAGCTCGCCACAAGTATGAGCATATTCTATGACTGGGCGCACTTTGTCAAAGCATGATCGCAACCACGTGACGTCGAATCTGACCAGCTCCAGGTCGCGTAAATCAGAATCTAAGAACGCCAGGTCACGGTCAGTCAGGCTTGCAGGCGAGTTGGTCGTAAGAAGGCGGATAATGTCTACCATGACCCCCAAGTAGGCGCTGCGAAGGAGGGGATTTGTAATTTTGCAATTTTTCTTAAAATCCCCATGCCTTGCAAACGTACGCTGGATAATAGAAGCTTCTCTGGGAAAAAGGCCGTACTCCTCCACGGGCTCAGTCTCTTCGGTAGACGGAGGAATGTGACCTTTCGAGTGTGGGGTCGGATGCACAGGGTCGATATGGAAAGCCTGTTGAGACAAGCTAGTCATACGCGCTACATGGGCAAAAGAAGCAATGTGAGGCGCAGTATCCCCACCTAATAAAGATACGAAATATTGAAAAACGGTAGTACCTGGGGAATCTTGACGATGAGGGAGAGAGTCGCTCTTCATTTTAGATCGCTTTTTTGAGCTGCTTTTCGCGTTCTGAGGATCTTCTGGAGAACTCTCTTCCATCAGGATCGGGGCCCTCGCGTCCACCACCGACCTTGCTGCCTCTCCCTTGGACAAGCTGGTGGAAGCAGTAGCCTTCGCGATAGCTACTTCTTTTACCCATCCAGCAAGAGCCGGTTCGCTCGTGCTTGTAGGAGCGTCTTCTACTGCGACCCTTGCAGGAGACAAGGTTGTTCGATCCTCGCCCTCCTCTTCTTCATCCCCTTTAGAGCTCGATCCCTCCGAGCCAAACCTAGTTAATGACCCCTCTGAACTTGTTTCCTCTGAACCAGAGTCAATTCCCTTGGATACCTCGACCTCCTTATGCCCAGGCACTTCGATCTGGCTGGCTTCTTGGGAGGCATGAGGGCGGCCGGGGTCACTTTGCCTTTACCCTTTCCTGGCCTCTTGGCCGGCTCCCCTTCACCTTCGTCATCATCATCCTCCAAGATCAGCTTCCTCGCTGGGTTAGATGGTGGAAATCTTTTGATGGAGGGATGCTTTGGCGCATTAACGACCTCTGGAGGGACCTAAAAAGTAAATCATAATGACAAGTTTAAGGCGAAACCCACACAACATGAATGAGAGGAAAACCGCAAATAACGTATAACTCACCTCGACCCGAGCTTTCTTCGAACCACTGGGCTCTCCAATCGATGGAGGGGGGCGCTTCGTCGAAGCAGGGGGCTAGGTCGCCACCGCCTCCTTCTCCTTCTTTGCTTTTGCCCTTGTCTTGTTGGGATTGTACACACCCTGTCGCTTAGGGCCAGGGAAGGTCACGACCGCGAGGTTGAGAAAATTATTGGCGCCCTCGGCTTGAGTAAATCTCGAGCATAAGTGGTAGAAATCGGGTGTAACCATGTACGCGAAGGGGGTGCACTGGTCGAAGCCAAACTGCCTCGACGCCCTATAAGGACTGTAGAGCACCACCCTCCTTTCATCCTCCAGAAAGGCAAGGAGATGCGTGTAGCAGTCGGCCATCATAATCTTGTGGTAAAGACCATTGACCTGTTCTCGCAGGTCAACGAATATGTGTTCCTTCGTAAAGAAAATGGGGCATTGGTAGCCCGGTAGCTCCGGTACGTAGGGATGCGGAATGAAATTCATCACCGAGTCAATGAAGTCACGGATATGCCCCCGGGGGCTGGACTTCGAGCACCTAAGGGCGCGGCGAACTCCATCATTGTCTTTGGATTCGGGACATAAGTGGAAGCAGGGAGAGGTCAAGGGGCATACCCGGGAAACGCTCATAGACGAACATTTGAAGAAAGGCAGCGCTCGTAAAGGTGTTGACCGAATATCAACCCATCGATTTTTCCATATCGTTCATGATGAAGTCGAGGCAACAATAGAGATTTCCAAGAAACAGGGGGGCAAGTGCGAACTTGCACCCCCTCGCGATCTTGATCGCCATAGAGAAGACACGAGCATTGGCGAGTCAGCCCATGCCTCATGGTTCTTGGTGTCGTAGTCCCTGAAGAAATAGTGGACCCACGCTTGCCCAGAGTTCTTTTGGGGGTCATCCTTGATGCCCTGGGAGAAGGTTGACTTGAACTTAGAGGCAATCCCCATAGCCTCCACCAGTTTCTCCTCCATTTGCTTCTCCGAATGGGTGAGCTCAAGCTTGCCAATGTCTTTGCGACCAAAGAGGTCGAGACGCATCAAAACGCTCACGTCCTCAAGGGTCAGAGTGAATTCCCCCCATGCCGTGACGAAGGTGTGCGTCCCCGCGCACCACCTCGAGAACAAGAAGCTGAGCTCGACCTTGTCTCGTGGGATTGTCAATACGGCGCTCATCCTCATAGCACTGAGAATCCCTGCCTTTTGTATAATTTTCTTGTGTCCCTCAACCGAGAGGACATCCTAAACCCAAGCATCCCACCAGGTTGTTGTGAGAGAGAAGGATGCGAAGGCCAATGGGGATTAGGGATAATCCCCCCTCTCGATGCTGAAGCGGGTCGTGGCCGCACCGTTGACTGGAATGCTTTTGTTTGCTGGGGTTTCGGCGTAGGGGTACATGGCTACATGAGTAAGTGATCCCCCCAAGGCTTCGCCCTTGGCTGCGACCTTCCAGAAGCTGTCCTCGAGAAGAGACGAAGCCTTCCATGTATCGACCGGGGGCACTTGCTGGATGGACTTATCAGTATATGCAAGCGGAGCGATGGTGACGGTTGTAGGAGAAGATTGTTCGACGGAGGCCATTGCGGGGTCGGAAAATATGAAAGAGAGCAAGAAAGATTGAGGGCAGAAATGAATCTCAACCTTGCAGAAAAAGTTGTGGAAACGTGCAAATGAGCATGACCAAAGGGGTAGTTATACTCAAGGATGCAATGATGGTGCATCTGGTCGCGTGTCCGATGCCGCCGAAACGTCGTATCGCATTAAATGCACTCTGATGATTCACTGCTCCTCTAATGAGGGAGCGACACGTTCCCCCTGGCTCAAATCTTTAAGTCTGGCAGGAAACGAGGCATCGCACCCTCGCACTCCTACAGTCGCGTTGTAGGGTCGCAAGGGTGCGGGGGGCAAAATGTTGACGAAGGGAATTGGTCGCATGACCACTGTCGTTAGTTCCCCCGACGGAATGCTCATTTTGCATCGACCACGACCCACTAGACGAGGTCATGGTCACGGGAACCCCGTCTTTTTTAAGACGATTGCACTCGCACCCTCCTCTTTGTCCAAGGGAGTCGAGGGGGACGCTGATGAGGGCTTCACAATGCTGGTGCATCTTCGATCCCACCCCATGACAGGGCAGGGCGAAGAGAGGTCTCCACTGGTATAATTCCCTAAGCCAGGCTAAGGATGCCCGCGCGAGGGAGCAAAAGGCCTCCTAAAGCTCTCTTACCAGACAAGGGCGGTGAATGGCTAATCGCCCTCACTCCCTCCTTCTTTACAGGAACAATAAAGGGCTAGTCGCCCTTGTCCATGCAAGATCGAGTGTTAGGGGGGTTTGGTTTGGTGGTTGGGATAGAGGGTTGTCAAGGTGAAGGGAAGCCCTCTCAACGAGGCAGGGTCCCCCTTTTTCCTTGGCTAGGTTGACTTAGTGATTCAAAGTACGACATGTGAGCAATGCAGTGTATTTCTCTCATCACAGCTATTAACCCGTCGCTTCGGGTAGTGTGCACATCTGCAACACTGGTCCTGGCCAGAGTTGCAGTCCCTAGGTCGAAAATTTTCATGTTAAGACCTGAGGTAGCAGCACCCGCCGTACAAGACAGGTTGGATGGATTGTCCATTTTTGTGATTAGAAAATGGCAGAGAGCCAAGGCGCTCCCATTGGCTGCGCCCTGGCCCCTTTGTTGATCATCTGACCTACTTGCACCGACCATCCCTCCCTATAAAAGGAGGGAGTTAATATCATTGAAGGGATCCAACAACCGGAGAGAGGGAAGAGACATATAGTGCATTGCCCATACGATCTCTGTGATCCTAGGGTTAGGGTCGGCAGAAGTGGTTCTGACCAGGTTGTGCCTCAGGAGTGATCATTACGACCTACTCTGTTCCCCTTTCCCCTCATCCAATCATATCCCTTCCCTTTAAAGACATCGCACTACACTTTCTAGGTCCCCATTCCACGGCAGTCCTTACGATTTCAAGGACCTCCTAAATTTTCTTTGTAAACACACCTTCAACAAATCATCCATAACCACCTCCCAAATCCCAACACTCATGAAAAACACTCATAGTTAACCCATATGGACCTACAGACTTATCCCTAATACAATCAAACACAACCTCTTTTTTGTATTTATTTTAATGAGATTTTATACTTATTAAAAAAATATGTTAATAAAATACTCCCATACTAGAAAAGTTTTCTTATAGATCACAATTTATTGTATTTAAAAATTAATCCTCCTTGCTTAATTCTTCAACTCAATTCTAGTCAACAATACCTTGGATTCCAGCTACTGAGCTACTTGAGGTACTTTAAAATTGAATAGATTTTGACATTCAAAATATTATTTTTAATAAAATTTATTATCTAACTCATTATTGTTATCAAAATACTTCTACGATATTAATTTTCTTACATTATTGAAATTAAAGTATGTAGTGTTCATTTCATAAGATAATTTATCGCCTTCTTTTGTAAACAACATTAAAACTTTGAACCCTTCAATTATCAGCAATTTACGCATTGCACTCCTATAGTTTTAATTCGAACACATGACCCTCTATAGTATTCATTTGTGGCAGTATTTAACCTTCCGTCAATCGGTCGTTTGATTCTTTGATAGGGGTGTAAATGGTCCAGGTGGCAAGTTTGGAAGGCATAAAATGAGCCAAACGATTTCAACAGTTTACTAAAATTCTAAACCAAACCATAATAGATGGTAAACAGGACCAAACTGTTTGAACGGTTTCTTGATTTAAAAATAAAAATAAAAATGAGTCACCCTATTTTTAAGAATGTCTTTATTTATTAATCTTTCTCTACAAGGGCTAGAGATTACAAATTATAAGAAGTTTTGGAGGAGTGTAATTGGAAAAAAAAAAAAAAATTTATATAAAAAATAGATTTGTTGGGTTGTCCATGAGATCCTAAAATAACAGGAATGCCAAGTGCCAAATTAATCAGGCACAAGTAATAAAATCATGCGAAGACCAAAACGAGTCCCAAAATAATACCTAACTAAATACCCTGAAATAGTAATGAACAGTTATAAGACAATCAATTTCATACGCTTTTCAAATGTTGACAAACTACTAATATATGTAATACTATTAATATTTGTAAACCTTAGGTATTTAATACTCTCTCCGTCCCATAATATGTGATAAGTGTTGACTTTTTTTTGTCCCAAAATATATGGTCACTTTGACTTTTCAAACTACAAATCATATTGAATTACCTATAATACCCTTTATTTAATATCCTAATTAAGAGGAGAGAGAGATTTAAAAAGATAAGGGTATTATCGGAAAGCTTGTAAAAAGATGAAAATTCAAACTTATTCCTTAAAATGCGTAAAAAGTCAATACTTATCACATATTATGGGACGGAGGAGGGAGTATCTAAAACACTATTAATATAAAAAGGGTTATAAATCCTTTTAAAAATGGTTTGGTTTTCTTAGTGAAACCAAACCAAACCGAAAGATATTTTATTTTATTTTATTGTCACCCCTATTCTTTTACTAAAAACAGTGTTAAGCTCGTCATTATTGCATGTAGTATTTATCCAAGACCGCTAATGTATCTACAATTATATCGTTGAAGTTTCATGATATTCTTCATATTCTACAAGTATATCGTTGAGAAAAATTATGAAACTTCACATGCAAAAATGACGAGCTTAGCACCGTTTTTCATCAAAAGAATCAAAAGCTGAGTGATAGAAAGGTGAAAAGTGTTACAAATGAAAATTATAGGAGGTCAATGCATTTAAATTAAAACTATAGGAGTGCAATGTGTAAATTGGTGATAGTTAAAGGGGTTAAACAGTAATTTTTCCTTCTTTTGTTTGTTTGTTTGTTTGTTTTTTTTTTTTTAATGGAACCTACATTATGCAGGTGTCACAAGACTCCCACAAGGTCTTAGAAATAGGTTCAAGTTCAAGTTCAAGTTCAAGTTCAAGATAGGGCCTACTTTTTTTGGTTGGGTCATATGTTGCTAGTTTAAGATTTATGGAATCAAGGGTATTTTGGTAATTTTCATTTTGGAGTATATTATGTTTCTTGGGTTGGGTCATGTATGGGTGTTATTTTGTGGGTTTTGTTCGAGTTTAAATAAGTTCTTATTGGGTCTTTTGGATTTGGTCTAGCCTGCTCGACTACTTAGCTTGTTCTCCAATTTTGTAGCCTATAGAAATGATGTAATAACATAATTTTCTGCAGCTATTGAGGCTTTTGAGGCCTGTGTGATGCAATCCTACCCCTAGGTGTGATGCCTATGGGAGCTTAGGTGTCAGATCTAAGGGGTTTTAAGAGTGATTCTTAAATTTTCTTCTTCTTCTTTTTCTTGCATTTTTCTATTTTCCTTAAATCTACCAATTATCCTTTGTTTCAAACCATACACGCCCCCAAACCCTACCTTTTTATAACCCTAAACCATCTCCAACATTTAGGCTTTCATCCTAACCCCCAATTCCTCAAACAGTAGGCCCTGAAATAGTTGCAGTCCAGATTTCCAGCAACTGCTTCCTGTGTTTCCAGCAACTCTCTTTCCTTAAACATTAGTCAATTCCTACCCTAAATCATCTACTAAGCTTCCATCCTCAATCTTTGATATCTTCCCTTAAACGTCTTGCATCATTACACTTGTGCAACACCATAGAATTACTCACAAGTTGCTTTTTGCTCCAAGTCCTTGGCAATGCAAGGGATTGGATACATGCATGTATTAGTTTTACATGTGTATGTTTGTTACATGGAGTACACATGTTTGCATGAAGTAATCTAAGAGTCTTGTATCTGCGGTTTGAACTCAGACAGGCCATGGTTGGGACGTGAAGAGTGTTGACTGGCATCCTACAAAGTCTTTACTAGTTTCAGGTGTGTACTGTTAAATCTTTCTTGTGAACTTCATTGAAATCTTCTGATAAATGTGCAACTGCCATGCTTATAGCTGTTTGAGTTGGGCTTTCTTAGGTGGAAAAGACAACCTTGTGAAACTTTGGGATGCTAAGACGGGAAGAGAACTTAGTTCTTTGTGGGTACAAATTTCTAGTGATTAAACCTTTAGTTTATTTAATTGTTGAATTCTTTTGTGAACTTTTGTATTTCCTTTCAGTCATGGGCACAAAAATACTGTTCTATGCGTCAAATGGAATCAAAATGGAAACTGGGTGTTAACTGCTTCAAAGGATCAAATCATCAAAGTGAGTGACTTCTTTTTTTGCTTAAGGTCTTGTTCAAATTGAAAGTGTTTTTGAATATGTGTATTCTTCATTTTCTATTTTTTCTTCACCTCTGGAGTATCATGCAAGTGTTCCACTCTCTGCATATTTAGCTTTATGACATAAGGGCAATGAAGGAGCTTGAATCTTTTCGCGGGCATCGGAAGGATGTGACTGGTTAGTTATAGTGTTTCTCGTTATTCATGATTTATGTGAGATGAAGTGATATGTACTTACTATGCATTTACTTAGTCCATAAAACTAATAGCTAGCATGTGTAAACATACTCAGTTGTTTTAATATTCCATTTGGATGGAGAATCTAAATATTGGTATGACTGCATTCATATTGAATTCCACTCTCTGTAAACCATTTGTGTTTCTTTTTCTTATTACTGTTGTGTGAAGATAGTCTTGCCAGACTGCCAGTATTACTATATTATTGTCGTTATTGTGGATATTTGTTAACCAGCTAATCGATAACTTTGTAGAACTTTGGAGGCACTGTTTTACATTGTTGACAGAGTCTAAAATGATAAATTTATTTATTATTTATTATTTATTTAGATTTTTTAACTTAAATTTTTTTTGATGTAGGACTGATTCAGAATTGCTGGATTCTTTGAAAATATAGGGATGTAAATGGGGCTTAATTAAGAGGGAATGGGGCTTTTATTGTATAGAAATGTAATCTTTGGGTTGATAGAACCATAGAAGTAGACATGTTTCTTGTGCAAGTATAATTTATACTTATGTAAAAGAAGAAAAACAAATACTACAATTCATAACCAGTAGAAGTCACCTTTAGTGGCCAAATCACTGTAATCTATACAAGTGTAAAGAAAGAAAAATAAATACATCAATATATACTCAGTATTTTTTTTTTTGATAAGCAACAAATTTATTAATAAAAGAGGAGGACAAGATGTCCTATTTATACTAAAAGAAAACACATATAAAGAACCAAAAAGAAAACTAACCCATCTAAATACAAATGGCGACCCAATTGCCCCTAATCACAAACAAAGGAATGCCCTTAAATTCACTAGTGACCGATACCCACAACGAAGTCAAAAAACTAGCTTTCTCACACATACAATCAATGGACACCCTATTATCCTAAAAAACTCTAGCATTTCTTTCAGTTAAATAACCCAAAAAATATCCAATTTAAAGCATCTCTCTAAAATAGAAGCTCTCTTGGATGATCCAAAAATGTTGAACTCAATTTCCATCAACTAAGAAGCATGTGGAGGCTCAACACAAAACACCTCACCAGGATGAAACAAAAGGAACCATAACTTCCTAGCAACCAAACAGTGCAAAAATAAAGATCAATACTTTCCCCCTCTCGACCACACATTACACACCATTGGGGAGAGACACAAACCAGGCATCCTTCTTTGAAAAAGATTGTTAGTGTTAATTCTTCCATGTGCTAATGACCACGCAAAAATCTGAATTTTGAGGGGTACTTTAGGTTTCTAAATAAACTTGGCAGGATCAAAAGGGGTAAGAATGCTGCATCACATAAAGAAAGAAAGAAAGATTTACAAGAAAAGGTCCCTAGAGAATGTAACACCCAACCAATCCTACCTTGAATGAAGGGACTCAAGTGAATCCCATCAAGAAAAGACAGGAGTGAAGAAAGTTCAACAAACTCCCTATCATTTAGGCTTCTAAAGAAATGAAAATTCCAAGTGATCGGATCCGAAGAAGAGACCACAAAACGAATAATAGGAGCATCATGAACAAGAGACAAATTATATAACCTTGGAAACAAGGAAGCAAATGAAGACTCCCCCCTCCAAACATCCTCCTAGAATCTGATTTTTTTCCCCATTCCCCACCAATAAAGAAACAAAACCAGAAAAAATAGGAAGCACCTGAGAAACACTTTAATGGCCAAATCTCTAAAACTCTTTAAATTATCTCATATTGAATCAATTCCCTTCACATGTTTAAACTTCTGGGAAGAAACAAAAGTGGATTCTATTTTTACTTGTGAGCAATTACTTTAATGCAAAGTAATATTTATCAAGTCAACTAATGTCATTCAGGTAATAGTTATCTAGTCAACTAATGTCCATTGATGCAGTATGTAATTCCTCTCTTTCCAAGTCTTGTAGTTGTGGGAATAAGCATCACTCAACACAGTCGCGGTACTAGCTATGTGTAGCTAAGTTACTATCAGGGCACTCTTCCACTTTGGGATTTGGCTATAGGTTGATTATTGCCAATGGAAAATAGTTGTTACAACTTCCTAAAGATGATCTACAAGCTATGTTACAAGGACATTGACATTTTTGTAGGTGCTGGAACCTCAAAACACATTAAATACTGACAAGGTTACTAGTGCCCAAAATGGTTTTCTAACAGATCTACATGTTGGCATGTCCCACATGATAGAAAATGTGATGTATTGTCCTTGTGTATAATATGCTAGTTGCTTCATTTTCTCTATGGCCTTAAATGTTTAATATTTCTTCCACTTACATTTGACCATAAATAGGGCTTTCATGCTATCCTGCTGTTACATATAAGTAAAAATAATAATTAAAGAAGTCATTCTATGGAATCTTTTGTTGCAGCAGTGGATGTATCCACATAATTGTACAATATCATGATAACCATTACTTCCTTCAGTTCATCCATTTTGGTTGCAGAGTAAACCTCTTATCTGTGAGGTTCCTTCATTATACTTTAGCCTTGTCTGGTTGTGTTTTCTGGTGGTGCAAGTGCTATAATTGGTCTTCTGTAATTTTCCATCTTTACTACTTCCTTTATGGAGCTTTTATTTGCTAATGCTTCTTCTGGTGATTTGTGTCAAGTTGATATTGATGTCACATCATTCCAATTTTGCTAGCATTGGCTTGGCATCCATTCCATGAAGAATATTTCGTGAGTGGGAGTTTTGATGGGTCCATTTTCCATTGGCTTGTTGGGTAATCACTATTCCTGATTCAGATCACTATTTTTAGTTGTTGCCTTAATTTTTCCTCTTCTTTGTCAGGCTATTTCAGACCTCAGGGTGTGAAATACTTAAATTCATGGAACATATTTGCAGAAGAAATAAAGGATCAAGAACTATTGTCGTGTATTTATTTAATCTCACTTGAAAGTGTAATGCTGTAAAACTGGAATTGGATCCAGATGCGAAGTTCTAACTTGGAAGGCATTTAGGTTGCATCCTTATTTGATTTGGATTCTTTGTTGGGTTATATGCGGTGATCATCAATTTTGTAATCTAGTTGTAAAAAAAATTGTATTTTTAACAAAGATAAAATCACTATTTAATATTCTAATAAAATGACCAAATTCCTAGTCCAGTTAGAGCAGATCATTTGACTAAACTAAGTAAATGTTTAGTTATGAATGACCTTGTCTTTTCGTACATCCTTGCTGCACCCTGTTATGGGAGATTGCAGGATTATGTCCCAATAGAAAAATTGATAAAAGATCATTAAAAATTCATGTAGTACCCAGATTTAATTGACAAATCTTAAATATATCATAAAACTTGACTGTCGAAAGTTTACTTTGATGTTTGTTTTACCTTAATGGAAATCATTTACATTGATGTTCATTTTATCTTAATGGAAAGCTGCCTTGAAATTGAAGAAGAAATGAAGAATAGAGAAACTATGAATCCAATGCACTAGTTCATTTTTACATTGCACTTATCCTTTTAAAGGATTTTCCTTTTAGACGTTGTATGTGGTACATATAAAGTGCTATTCAGATAATAAGTTGTTAACATCAAATAACTGTAAGAAACGAAACTTATCACTGATGAAGATTAAAAGATGAAAGAACTAAAATAAACTGTTTCCTTTCAAACTTGTCTGATGAAGCTATGAGGCACTTATCACAAGAGTTTCATTTGCCTAAAACAACGTTACAAATGTTTAATTTCAATTGATATATAACTCTTTATCTTCAAATCTTTAGAAAAAGAACTGCTATGCCAATAGAATTTAAATTAAAGAATAACAATAATAAAAAAAGCGAACAAAGTCTATATGATTTATAGTCCCTGTTCCTAGAGTGAGCTTCAGAATGCATGAAGATTTTATGAAGTTATTTGAAATGTATCTAATATGAAAGATATTGGGAGAAAAGGACTAAAAATGTAATGAGATTGGGGAAAGATTTTAGGATTTTTTGACATCTAACTTTGTTGGCTTTTCTTCAGTTATCACATTTATATATGGAGTAAGAAGAAAAATTAAGATGACTACACTTTACTTCACGGCTTTTTGGATGACCAAACAAAGACAAATGATGCCTCAAAGCAGCCTTTCTATTTTTATTATTCCACTTTTTGGTTTTTTAACTAGTGCAAACCTAGACTGTTCTACAAATGAATTCAGGGTTTGGGATTCTGTTCTCTTACTGAATGCTGGTAATATAATTTGTTGCCGTATGCTTAGAACCAACTTCAGATGGTTCTCATATCTCATGATCACTAACAAATATTCCGATGACAGGCATGAAACTCCCCAGGTTGAAATTTCCGGTGCACATGATAATAGTGTGTGGGACCTTGCATGGCATCCTATTGGATATATTCTTTGCAGGTAAGCTCAATCATCTTCTTCTTTATGTTTATCTTGTGTGATGCTAGTTCATTTTTCTGATTGATTAGTACGTAAAGGCATCTCAGTTGAAATATTGTGTTCTTCTAAGTAAGTTTTAGACTTGCAACTGTTCTTTCTTTTATGGCGAACTATATCTGGGTATATATCTGAATTTTGGCCACAAATCATTCATTTACCTTTTTTTTTTTTTTTTTTTTTTGTTAAGAAATGAAATTTTTTGAGGGAAGCTATTTGTATTGACCTTTTCTATTGTTTCAAAGTTATTTGGCTAAGCTTCATGATTAGTGGGCATGGAGTTTAGGTGCTATTTTATTCTGAGGATTGCAGCCAAAATTTAGTGGCAAGATTGAACTGCACTATTGCTTTTTTTTTTTTTTTTACTGAATTTTATATAGAAAACTGCCAAAAGAAAAACTGATCATGGAGTTGAAACTTGAGTGCGCAACATAATATAACTTTTGTATAAATGATGAATGGATTCCCTTTTCCAATGTTTGGAGAAGCTCGATGAAAGGTTCTGTGAAAAACCACAGACATGGATTCGCAGCGGAAAGGTAAAACAAAAACTTTTTCTGTTTATAAAAATAAATCCATGTACACAAAACCTCCAAGAACGAATCAAGCATCGAATCACATATATATAAAACAAACACAAAATATCAAAGCAAATAAAAACTCACTTGATTGTGTTCTTCGGTGTAGGAATCCTTCGAGTTTCAAAAGTATGAAACCTCCAAAGCGTATCCACACGAGAGCAAGACTCCGAAAGCCTTCCTTGTCTTCCACAACTCTTTGTGGCAAGCAAGAATGGAGAGGGAGAGGAGAGAGGCTGATTTTCGGCCCTAGGGTTTCCTTGTTACCTAGAGTGTGTTTAACACTCATATTTATAGACTTTCTCCTCTTTGGGGGGTGTTTGGTTACTAGTGCTAGCATGACCAATCATCCTCGAATTGAGTAATCCTATTCTCGGTTAGTATTGACTTTTAATCAATTAACGTTTAATTATTAAAGTCAAACAAACGCCATGATAGGATTCCCCTC
>JAESVK010001166.1:0-12128 GCA_017140935.1 Hamamelis virginiana
TATAACTGATGAGATCAGGACTATATATATAAGGAAGAATGTCAATTATATATAAAATACAAATCAAAGTATTTACAAACAATGCTAGCATTGCGGTCTGTCAGCAAACACTGTAATGGTCATTAAATCTTAACCATGGGGGAGAGATCAAACGGCCACGACAACAAACAACAGTGTTTGCTGACTTTCATTTCTATACTTATGTATGTCATGAATGTAAAAAATCACAGTAATCCAACGGTTGGTTTTTAAAAAATATCACCGAGAAAAATAATGATATTTTTTAGCAGTTATAGTTTTTTTTTATCAATAATTTAATATATTTACATTGGAACATCGTGTATTTTGATAGACATGATATTTATAAAAAGAATATCTAATTCAACTATCTATTTTTTAAAATATCTATTACACGATTATTTATTAGATTACAAGCATATGTATTAAATTGCCGATTATTTATTAGATTCATGCTTATATAAGATATATAAGCATTTATTAACTAAATCGGTAATGATAATCTATATATTGGTATATACAACACACTTGAGAGAGAGATAGAGAGAGACCTGTGATAAATGGGTAAGTAATCCAACCACCTCGTTTGCTACTGGGATCTCCATCGCCGGCGAGAGGGCTGTCGGTGAACTGCTGTAAGTGGGTGGCAGCCATTTGGGGTGTAGCTAGTGTTGGCATGTCATGATATTGGATGGGCTAGCTAGCCTCCATATATAAAGTGGAAATGGAATATTAGTGGTGAAGCTTGTGCACAGATGCAATGCCCCACTATTGCAGTCATTGCTGTCATGTCGGATGTGAGTTCACAAAAGTCAAAAAGATGCGTATAATGTCCCTTCAGCGTTCAGGCTACGTTTGGTTGACTGGAGTAGAATCGATTCCTTGGAAATCATATTTTATGGAAATGAACCATATTATATGACAGGAATTTGGCATAAGATTCCTAAATACTTTTCCATTTTGCTGTTTGATTGATGAAGGTTTTATCACAGAAAATATTATAACATTACCAAATTACCCTTCACATTATAAAATACAAACAATTGCTTAACAGATGAGCTCTAGACATGGTTGGTTCATGCTAATTGTAGGCAAAACCGTAAGAAGCTTCAAATTTGTTTAATCTATTCATTGTTAATTAGGGTGTTTTCTTATCTTTGATTGCCGAGAAAGTGCAAGAAAGTTGGATTTTGGGTTTTTTTTCACCACAAATTGGGCTTAATTGGTTTGAAAGTTTGGCACATTTTGGTATGGCTGACAAAACAGAGGAATAGGTACCATTTTGGTATGGCTCTGTTTAAGGTTAATTACGGTCTGCAGAAAGGGACCCAACCAGCAAAAGTCATTTTAATTTTCTAGAAAATTATTTATAAGGAAACTTTGTTTTGGGTTTAGTTGATAAAATAGAATCTAGTAATCCTAGTTCGATAAGGATTATTTCAAATCCAAGACCATGCCCGTGACTTCCATATGCATCTATCATGGACGTCCATGAAACCACATCTCTTTGAGAATTCGCATCAAATATAAAACGAGCACTCAAAATTTTTCCACATTTTGCATACGTATCCAACAAAACATTGCACAATTGGGTATCAGAAGTGAACCCTAGACGTATTGCCACACCGTGTATCTGCTTCCCAATCCACAAATCTGAATTCTCAGAGCAAGCAGCAAGGACGCTAGTAAGAGCAATTATATTGGGTCGCATCCTACTCATAATTGAGAATGCCTCTTCCTACTTCCTATTCCTAACAAACCCAGAAATCAATTAATTGAGCATTATGCTGTCCTCACAGCAATCCAAATTAGAGTATACTTTCATTTCTTCTTCGATGCACCCAACATTCGAGTAAAAGTCAACAAAATATAATTGAACATAGTCTTCAATGAGATGGCTTGAATGAGTTGACACTTAAGGAGCCAATAGTGAAATTAAACTATTTGAATGAGAGAGTGAATGCACTGGATAGTTGGAAATTAAGTTTTTGCATTGAATGCAGGATAGTGTATTCGTGTTATCCACGATCTATATGGAGTTTCTATCTTTAAGGGCACAAGTAATTTTTTGATCTCTTGATTTGGGTTTGGAAAAAAATGGAAGGCTAATATTAGTCATGTTAATAAAGTAGATGTATTACACCAGGTTTCCGGTTCCATGAACAGCAGAACAGGTTGGGTTTTTAAATATGCTTCCAAGATTGATGAAAATACACAATCCATATATGATTTTGAAGTCAGCGAAGCATTGAAAACTATAATCACCTATTTTTTTTTTGGCAAATGCCATATTTTGACCTCAGTTTGATTCAAGAATAACATTAAATCACCGTTCTTCATATCACTTTCGAATTTCATCCATCAACATGAACTTTAAATTGTTGGAGGAAATATGGAACTGAATACTACTATGTCTTTTTATATCATTTTGTAGTTACTGTGTGAGTGCAGCAAAAGAAGGAAACAAAGACCGAAACTAAAGATGGCATGTTGTATTGTGTACAAATGTAAGCATGCACAGAGTTGCCATGGTGTTGGTAATACCAAAGCTTGTCAAGGCCAACATTTGGTTTTATTAGGTGTATCAATTAGCAAGTAATTGGTAATTGTTAGCATAATTAAATGGTGGAAAGATGATTTCATAAACATCAGTAACTTGTGCATAATTGTGATTTTTGGGACATAGGGATTTCAAACATTTACATATAGTTTTTCTCCCTTGCAAATCAGTTTATAATTGAACTTTGCTTAGTAGGAAAAATTGCATATGCCTATTTGAAACCCAATTTTAGCATTTATTCTAATTATGGTTTTGTTCAAGCATGTCTAACAAAGACTTGGGGATATCTCATATAACAGCAGAGAAGGGTGCATGCAGTTTTTCAAACTAAACATCCCATGTAGTTGGAGTTGAGGTTTTATTGAATTGGGTGTCAACTATGGATATTGTTAAATTTGATTCGAATCTCATCTCTTGTCCTTATTATTATTATTCAAGTGATTTGTAATGACTTTGGTTGAAAGTTTCTTACAACTAATGTAGTTGGTGTGTTGTTAAATTTGATCTGAATCTCATCTATTGGCCTTATTATTATTATTACTATTATCCAAATGATTTGTGATGAATTCAGTGGAAATTTTCTACAGGGAAATGCAGTTGGTAGATGTTAGCAATTGCACAGAACGCTTGTGTATTTTCTGACCTTAGTGCACTTAATTTCAAATTTTTAATTTCAAAAAATTCTATGTTTCATGTGAGAATTTTGAATGCCATCTGATTTTTATCACACATATCATTCGCGATTTTTTTTTTCCCAGGAGTAAACAATGGCATTCCTTTTGCCAATTTTTTTCTTGTTTTTCTTAGGAACAATGGATCAGGCAATGGTGAGGATGGTAAAAATCCATGGAACATGGCATGTTACGGAAGGACAGAATTTCAGAGAGAATGAAAGCTCTCTAGGAACTGATTCCCAATGCCAACAAAGTAATTTTTTTTTATATTATAAATTCACTCCACTGATAATTGGATTGTGTATATGAGCTCCACTTCTTTACCTTTTATTTATTTAGGTACCGTTTGGATTTGTTTTTTATAAGTACTTATTTGTTTTTTTTTAATTTTTCCAAGAAATTATATATTGTAAATTTAAAAAAAAACAAATAAGTACTTATGAAAAACAAATTCAAACGGTGCCTTAGTTGTTCAAAATAAGAACACTGGTGGACAGAAAATAAGAACACTGGTGGACAGAGAACACGGCCCATAAATCTAGATGCTATGCATATAAAATTAACTTAAGTTGTTTAGTAAATATTTAAGTTGAACACTTATTTTGTTATTTCTAGGGCAATTTCCATGAATAATCCTAAGTTTCCAAAATATTACGGTTACGAATCCGATCCAAAACATATTACAAAAAAATTTTTTTAAGGGCATAAATAATACCCTCCACTCACATGAGTATTTACAATTTGACCATTGAAATGGTCAAAATTTGGTATGGATGAATTAAAAAAAAAAAATGAAGAATCCTCAATATTCAACACTATCCCCAAATTTGGGGATTGGGGATTGTGTATAAATTTGGGTATTGGGGACATTGAATGACATGTATGATGTGATATGTTGGAATTTAGGGAACATTGAATGACATGCATGATGTGACATATTGGAATTGATGATTATTAGAAAAGTTGGGGATTGTGTATCAATTTGGGGATTGGGGATTGGGTTTAATTTTGGGGATTATGTGTACACATGGGGATACTGTGCAAATATGGGTATTTGGGATTTTGTGATAAAATGGGTATTCAGTCAGCAATCGGGTATTGGGGACTTTGTAAAAAATTGGGGATTGCTTATAAAATTGAGGATTATGTGTTAAATTGGTGATTATGTGTAAATATTTTTTAATTAAAAATTCGGAGGCATTGAATGACCAACATTAAATGTTGACGTGACATAAAGTGGATTGGAGATTCTTAACAATATTGGTAATTATTAGATAAATTGGGGATTGGGGATTCTGTTTATTTTTGGGGGAGATACATAAAATTGGGGATTCTGTACCAATTGGTCAAACTTCAATTTTAAGGGTAATTTCGTCCAAAAAAACAATAATAGGTTTATAGCCGTAATATTTTGAAAACTTAGGATTATTCATGGAAATTGCCCTTATTTCTAATGTCCAGTATATTGTTAAAGTCATAAATATCAATTCTTGTTCTTCTAGAGGTAGGTCCAGGTGCAGTGGTTGATTGATGACTTTCAAGAGACCGAAGAATATATATAATTGTTGAACCATAAATTTTATTAAAAAATAATAAATAAATAAGTACTTTTATTTATTTATTATTAAAAATAATAATAATAAAATCTATGTTTTGAATTTGGCCATTTGGCATTTAATCATTGGAAGTTGTTGATTGTCATGTGCTAATTTAATTATCCAACTTTTTAACGTTAAAATAATTTATGGGTTAGCACCCATTAAATTGATAATTTTATTGATGGGTTAAAATCCATTAAATTATTGATTTTATCCATGCATTAATATTCGATCATTAAGTTATTGGATATATTCATGGGTTAATACCCATAACCCAAAATATGGTGGTTATTGTTTAGTGAGTAAATATATTGGTTATTGTTTAGTGGGTAATGGGAGTTACTTTATCCAATGGTTATTATTTAGAATTGGGAAAGTTGCTTTATCTAATTGCCATTATTCAAAGTAGTAAAAGTTATCAACGGTTATGGGTTGGTTTCATCATATTTTTAATATAAAAAGAAAAAAAAAAGAGAAGAATAAAGAAGATACGGTGGAGAAAGTAGAGAGGGAAAAGAAATCTTGCAAGGAAGAGAGAAGAAGATAAAGAGAACAAGGATTTTATTGTGCATCATAGGGGTACATGTAGGAACACCGTAGGTATGAATCACTCTCATAGTTATCTTCTTTAATTTATCCAATTATATATATACATATATATGTGTGTGTGTGTCACACACAAATTGAGCAATTGGAATCCACGAAATATTGAAGGCTTAGTGGGATGGTGCCAACTTAGTACGACGGTTATTTTATTGGAAGTTAATTCAACAAATATAAAATTTTGAACATCACAATTAAGGATTTTCTTTTAATTAGAAAGTATTTGTTTTTATTTAAATACATTCTAAAATTTATTATCCAAATTAAAAATGAATGGCTTGTAATGATTCTAATAAGAACTCTTATTTGAGTTCAATTTTGAAATTTAAAAAAATTTGATTATTGTAAGGAATATCCAATCAAATAAATGAATAATTGAATTGGATAATTTTCAAATCAAATTAAGACTCTTTTTATTAGAAATCCTATTTAACCAACACTTTGTTAGTGTGATTTCAAGACAAGCATTTTAGAGAATAGTTTATATATATCTTTTCTGAAACAGAAAAGACAGAGACTTGAAAAAAGGTTATGTTATTATTTTATTTCTATTTTTTTAAAAAAAAATTTGATGATCTCGATCATCATTAATTAACTTTCACACCGTTATTTTTATTTTTATGTTCACGAACATCACGAATTCGATGATCTTGATTTTTTTTTATAATTTTTAATGTTCAAGAACATCATGAATTTGGATGAATACTTGAAGGAGATTAAACTTTAAGTTTAATTGAAAATAATTTTCTTGATGTTATAGAACATCAATTTTTTTATAATATACATATATAAAGGAATGATCACTTGCGGTACATACTGCAAATGCAGTACACGATCTCAGCCGTACGTGGTGCATGCACATTACGTGACGTGCATGCGCATGCCATGGACGGTTAATATGGTGTACCGTATTGCAGTACATACTGCAACTAATCAATTCAGTATATATATATATATACAATTTAATTTTCAAATGGCCCAATTCAATCAGCACAAAAGCAAAATTCAAGAAAAGTCTAAATCAGTGTTTGGCACATTCAAATTGCATAAAGCAATTTGGGACATATTAAATTCGGCATAGGTATATATACCAATTGAAATGTATAATTCGGTGGATATAATTGAATTCAAAAGGTTTTCAATTAAGTTGTAAAGTATATGCAATTTTCACATGTGCAAGTTCAAATAAATTAAAATAATTTGGGTATATATAATTCGGTATATGCAATTTCAATCACCAATTGGCATATTCAAATTGTGCAATTCCAAATATATGCAATTTCGGCATGTATAATTAAATTTAATCAATTTAATTTAATTGACACATTTTCGAAATTGGTATATACAAAGGAATTAAACAAATTTTAAACAAATTTAAGATTTTTGCAAATGCAATTTGTCACATATGATTGAATTTAAATAATTTCAATCTAATTAAAAATTTTTGCAAATGTAATTTGTCACAATTTTAATCTAATTGAAAATTTCAGCATAAAATTGAAAGTCCAACTTGGCATAAATATAATTAAATTTAAATTTAATTATATTTATAAATTCTTAATGAAATTTAAATGTTAATCGATTCATCAATGCCGTAGCAAAGTTATAAAATTCAAATTACAAAGTTCACTAGGAAATTTAGACAAATAATTTAATTCTTATTTATTATGGGAATAGAAATATAATTATATTATCAAATTGGAATTTTATCTTATTGGACTATTGAAATCCATATAAATTTATGTCAAATGATTATGGTCTACCAATTAAAATAATAAACCAATCCATATTAAATTAACAAATATCCAATTAAAATGGTCCATGTATCCAGTGAGCTAATAAATGACCAACTTGAGCCCATGACTTGGTAATTGGGTCATGGGCTACAACATGATCAGTGATTTCTGGTGACTTGGTTTTGTACACAATACATACCATAGTCATCTCTTGCAAAGTATTGAGGATGTGGTATTCGGTCATACCATATATGTTCTATTCATAGATAGTACCATCATGATATGAGGCTTGAGTGAAAGATCCTCTTTCTTCAATATGCATATCAGGGAATATGGTTCTTGGATAAATTTTTTTTTAAAGGTTTTGTATTTTGATACATGTTGTTTATTCCATAATCTTTGAAAGATTCCAAAATCTGTTCTTCAGATTCAGATTCTGATTCAATTTTTTCTATTGTTGATATTGTTTTTCTGGAAGGTTCCGGAGAATTTGGAACTTGTCCTACAATATCATTTAAATCTTTTAATCGTTGATCGATTTCTTGATAAACATTTTTTGATAATTCCTTTTGAAATTTCTTTAGGAATTTCATGAGGAATAAACAATGGTGTTTCATCAGTAGGAAGGATTTTCTCTTTCTGAACTAGGTTTTTAACCCTAGTTAACTAATCACCAATTGTTTTTAGATATTAATTGGAAAAATTGTTTTGTTGCATAATTTTTTTGAATATCTTTTCATGTTGGTTGATTATTGGGATTTATTATTGTTTCTTTGAATGGAGAAGCAATCACTACCCTGTTTTTGACAGAAATCTCGATTTGTTTTAAAGAATGATGAATGAATTCCTTTTGAACATTTAGAGAGATTTGCTAAGTTGAGGTATTTTTGCTTGCTACATTTACTTCTTTTATAAAGTGAAATTCTACTGAATTTTCTTCAGCAAAAATTTCAAACCATGTAAAGAAATAAATATGTATTTTATGTTTGTTCATGAATGAATAATATAATTCTTGTATTATGTCTCTCTTTTGTTTATTATATGTTTGAAAAAATCATTTTTTGGGTTTTTCGTTGTCTTTGTTATAAAAATCTTCTCTGGGGAAGTTTTTATCTATTTTATTTTCTCTTTTTAATGTGAAAATGTGTAGATCCATTTGAGAGTGTGTTGGAGACATTTGGGGAGGGCTCTCCTCAGACTTTTCTGTCTCTGTTGGTTCAGTTGTGTAGTATGGTTGAGGAATGTTTGAGTTTTTTACTCCTGTCAAGTTGATGTTTGGATTTGTTGTTTTGTGTTAAAAAATCCTAATAGGGATTGATGAACAAGAGGCTCTAGAAGAGGTGTCTATGTTGTCTTTGTGTTGTGATTCCCGAGGAAGCCTAAATGAGCTTGAAGAAAAGCTTATTCTGACACTGCCATCAGAATATTCTATCAATCTTTGATGTTCGTAGTTGATGTATCTTGTTGTGATGGAGGGGGAGGAGATAGTTGAAGTCTTGGAAATTTCGATTCTTTGGGAATAGTAAGTTCATTCCAAAGAAGTTTTCTTGGTGTGACAATGTCGTTTTTGTTTCTAATGTTTGATTGGAGTAACAAAGTTTCTCTTTTTGGTGACATCCTTTTGGCTTTAGGATCCAGAAGAGTTGTAAGCACTTTGTATTATATTGTATCCTTGATTGGATAAGTATTGGCAGAGATGTTTCTTTGATCTCAGTGTTGTGTACTTTGATGTTGACAGTTAGGACATCCATAATGTTGCCGTCTTCCAAACTACTATAAAGTTGGGAAAACAGTTGAAATAAACTGGTCCTTCATGAAGGCCAGACTGGATACTTTCTAATATTGATTTGTCTAAATTGAGCCATCGACAATCCCTTAATGCCATGACTATGGACATATCTAATCCCTGTCTCCCTAGGGGGATGGCTGCTACTTGTACAAGTCCTATGTGTAGGAGCTCGAAGTTGTTTTTTATATGTTGTTCTATTGATTTTTTGTTGAAAAGTTAGATAGTTTCAAACTCATTTTTGAGTTGGACACCCAGGAATGGTATATATATATATATATATATATAATAAAAAAATTTGATGTTCTAGAACATTAAGAAAATTATTTTCAATTAAACTTAAGGTTTAATCTCCTTCAAGTATTCATCCAAGTTCATGATATTCTTGAACATCAAAAATTATGAAAAGATGATCAAGATCATCGAATTCATGATGTTCATGAACATCAAAAATAAAAATAATGGTGTGAAAGTTAATTAATGATGATTGAAACCATCAAAAAGTAAACAAAAAACAAATTAAAAGAAAAGAAATTATAACCTAACCTTTCCTCAAGTCTTTGTCTTTTCTCTTCTAGAAAAGATATACGTAAACTATTCTCTAAAATGTTTGTCTTGAAATCATACTGACAAAGTGTTGGTTAAATAGGATTTTTAGTAAGAAGAGTCCTAATTTGATTTGAAAATTATCCAATTCAATTATTCATTTATTTGATTGGATATTCCTTGCAATAATAAAAAAAATTTAAATTTCAAAATTGAACTCAAATAAGAGTTCTTATCAAGTTCGGTTCACAGAATCATTACAAGCCATTCATCTTTAATTTGGATAATAAATTTTAAAAAGTATTTAAATAAAAACAAATACTTTCTAATTAAAAGAAAATCATTAATTGTGCTTTCAAAATTTTATATTTGTTGGATTAACTTTCAATAAAATAAATTTAAATTTGGCTAATTTATCCCACTAATCCACGGCACCGTCCAACTAAGTTGGCACCATCCCACTAAGCCTTCAATATTTCGTGGATTCCAATTGCTCAATTTGCATGTGACACACACACACACACACACACACATATATATATATATATATATATATATATATATATATATATATATATATATATATATATATATAAAAGTGTACAATTTAATTTTCAAATGACCCAATTCAATCAACACAAAAGCGAAATTCAAGAAAAGTCTAAATCAGTGTTCGGCACATTCAAATTGCATAAAGCAATTTGGGACATATAAAATTCGGCATATACGTACATACAATTCGGTGGATATAATTGAATTTAGAAGGTTTTCAATTAAATTGTAAAGTATATACAATTTCCACATGTGCAAGTTCAAATAAATTAATATAATTTGGGTATATATAATTCCGTATATGCAATTTCAATCACCGATTGGCGCATTCAAATTGTGCAATTTCAAATATATGCAATTTCAGCATGCGTCATTAAATTTAATCAATTTTAATTAAATTGATACATGCAAAATCAACATTTGCGAAATTGGTATATACAAAGGAATCAAATAAATTTTAATCAAATTGAAAATTTTGGCAAATGCAATTTGTCATATATGATTGAATTTTAATAATTTCAATCTAATTAAAAAATTCGGCAAGTGTAATTTGTCACAATTTTAATCAAATTGAAAATTTCAGCAAAAAATTGAAAGTCTAATTTTGCATAAATATAATTAAATTTAAATTTAATTATATTAATAAATTCTTAATGAAATTGAAATGTCAATTCGGTTCATCAATGCCGTAGCAACGTTATAAAATTCAAATTACAAAGTTCATTTGGAAATTTAGACAAATAATTTAATTATTATTTCTTATGGGAATAGAATTATAATTATATTAACAAATTGGAATTTTATCTTATTGGACTATTGGAATCCATATAAATTTATATCAAATGATTATGGGCTACCAATTAAAATAATAAATCAGTCCATATTAAATTGACAAATATCTAATTAAAGTGGTCCATATATCCAGTGAGCTAATAAATGTCCAACTAATGTTATTCAAATTTACATTGGATAAACCAAAAATACAATATCAAATCATTGGATCTCATTTAAGTCCAATCGATTTTAAATTTTGATTTGGTATTCTAATAATGAGTTTCCTATATGATTTGGCTTTAAAAAGGATCTTAAATTTAAATTTCTAAAGAATTGATTCATTATTGATAATTGGGATTTGTTAGCTCATTATCTAATTAGTTCAATTTTATTTTGAACTTATAAATGAACTTTTCTTTAAATTATTAAATTCATAAAAACCTATTATTTTGACTTATTAGTTCAATAATTAAGCGGATCTTGAATCCACTATAATTGGCTAATAAAGTCCAACTTTAAATTAATATTGAGCTTTTTATTATTTCAAATATTCCAAACTACGACCCACTTGATTCCACTTTGGATACGTAAGTAGTCCAGCAACTACACTGAATGCAGTCACAATCCCGATAAAATTCCTAAATTTATTCAAAACAAATCAAATTAATTTTAATAGTTCAATTAACTATTAAGGTTATCAATCACTAAAATTAAATAATTGAATAGTGGGTCATATACTCATTAATTAATGTATTTCAATTAATTGAACTACGATTGGCTTGATCCCTACGAGGGGTACGTAGGCAACTTAGGACTTGTTCTTAAGTGCAGCCACAATCTTAAATAAATATAAATTTTCATGTAATTTGTATTAATCATGGTTGGAATCAAATGATGTTATCTTGAAATAAGATATTGTAATTAATAGATATTCATTATCTTGAATAGGTCCTACTCACACTAATAAAAACTTATGTACTCTTTAGTGTATAGGTGAAATTATATTTTGTAAAAGTTA
The DNA here is from genome assembly GCA_017140935.1 of Hamamelis virginiana. NCBI lineage: Eukaryota > Viridiplantae > Streptophyta > Magnoliopsida > Saxifragales > Hamamelidaceae > Hamamelis > Hamamelis virginiana. The sequence goes on from JAESVK010001166.1 coordinate 11,866, forward strand.
AATTTTAACTCAACAATAATATTTAGAGCATTTATGCTTATATAAGGTGACAAAATGTTTATAAACATTAGTTTTCTGGCTTTTGTTCTCTTAATTGCTTATACACCTCTAGAGATTAGACATGTATATAATCTTTCTCCTAAATAAAAAATATAATGAATCTCTTTTTTTCATTTATTTTAATTTTTTTATTAAATAATAATATAATTTACTTGATTCATTATTATTTCAATCGGTCCTCTGTAAATATCAACAATAATATT